>JAJKFI010000049.1:6818109-6872700 GCA_029204185.1 Lerista edwardsae | reverse complement strand
CTTTCCCCCAATGAATCAGGGAGAATCATACCCCTTTGTTTCTCCTCTCCACAAATCTGAAATGGCACAATTGATTAGTGTTGGCGAAGGAATGTGGGCTGTCCCATTCCCAAACTGGTGACATAATCTTCATGCTATATTCCATTATTTCTGTCTTGTGCCACAATACATTGCCAATGCAAAAATATTAATGAAAAGAATCAATCAATACATTAGTGGAAATAATATAAAGGGTTTAAACAATCTATTTTGTGAAAGCTATAACCTGTTCTATAGAAATGCATTATGTACCATTCTCCAATTCATGTAAAATTGACAAAATCTTCATATTCCAGTAGTTTTCTTCTTCCTCAGCTTCAGATGCTCCCAAATTATTTTCTGAAATTAAAAGACCACAAATGAACATTCACCTTTAAATGTTCACAGAACAAAATCAAAACTGACTTTGAAATTACTGCCATTGCAATATTTTGTTATTCCACCAGCAAAGCCACAATCAAATGTACAGAATCTCCCTAACAAACATGAATTTATTATTTATTAAATGTTTTTAGAGATACACCTTCCAATATCTTGATGGTAAAACAACAAAGAACTTAAACAACAGAAATTGACAAGTTGCACTTATTTTTCTGCCTTGGTGGTTTATCAGCTCTAACCACAGCTTTGCATTCTGGTCACAAAGATTACATCGGTCTACATTTATTGGCTGCTGTTTTTAGCATGAAAATACAAGAGCCTTAGCAACACCGAGCTTTAGAAGACTGAACACTACCTGTCTTACCTTTACAGCTTCTTTACAAAAGCAAATGACTACAAGTACAGTAAATGTTAACCAGCTAGGTGGTTCTGAATGTTTTTACCTAAACAAAATCACCTTTCTGGATCAAGTCTTGTAAGGACAAGAACGTGCTGGATTAGTATGTGTCTAGGAAAGCACATGGGGCAGAACTTGTCAGAACAAGAGTATGCATGCACCAAAAAGCAGATGTTGAGTGACACCCCCCCCCTCCAAAAAACCCCATCCTATTTAGAAGTGTTCCATGTTTACTTGGAAGTAAGCCCTAATGATTCCAATTCCATCCAGGTAACTATACTTAAGACTGCAGTCTCGCATTCTTCAAACTGTGACTGGTTTTAATGATTGTATTCCTAAGCACATTAACAGTGCAGTCCTGCCCTGTGCGTAATGTCGAAGCTACGCACTTAGTGTCAATGCGGAAGCGCCAAGGCAACGAGGCGCTAAGGCAACGAGACCAACACAGCAGGCAGCGCCGGGCCCATTGCACCCACACTGCACCACCCTTGCGCCAGCTGAAGCTGGCTGCAGCAGAGGAGGCACCACGCTGGGGTAAGGGAGGGTGGGGGCGGGGGGTGGGTTTAAGGGGGGGGGTTGTGGGGGGGCTGGCAGGTGTGTTGGCCCAGGAGGGGGGTGGGCTTCAGATTTGACCTTATGGCCAAATCCTGTTCGGGAAGCCCCCCCAGCCCCGATTCGGGCCACGCTGTCTCCTCAGATCTGCGCCTGCTGTTTAGCAGATCCAAGGAGCACATTGGGGAGGCTAGCGCCTCCCCTACGGTAAGGGCATGAACGTGCCCTTGCGCTGGGGAGGCTCCAGCCTCACCTATACTGTGCTGGATATGTATAGGATATGATTCCAGCACAGTATAGGATTGCTCTCTGTTAGGGGCGGGGAGCGGGAAGAAGGGATAATTAATACATCACACAATTCTCTGCTATCACAATAAATCGAATACAGTGGGTTGTGTGAAAGGACAAGCACGGAAATGAACTTCCCTGCCCCCCTCCTTGGCCTGACAGCCAGAGGTGTTTGAAAATGGCATTTGAAATAAGCCCATTGTGTTCACTAAGACTTGAGATATAATCCTGTCTTACTCACCAGTAACAAAAACCTCTACTGATAGCCCTCTCTGCCCCCTGAAATACTTCTCTGGAAAGTTGGGGACCCTCTAGAGCGAGACTCCATGGGGCAAAGAGGGCTCTGCGGTTATGAGGACATCAGCAATGATTGCTCCTCTCCTGCGCCAACAGAAGAGCCTTCATAGAAAAGGTTAGACTCAAGGCCCGATCTTGAAGCTGGTGGTAAACTGTTACCGCCGGCTCTAGTGTCACAGAGCATGTTTGCAGAACTGCTGAAGGCCCTACTCCTGGCACTGGGCCTCCGTCCGCACTGCAGAGCCTCACTGCCAGGGAATGGCTGCCACCACCAACCACAGTGAGACTGCGAGCTGGTGGTTTGGGTTTTGGGGCCAGGGGGAAGGCATGGGGAGGGCAGCCTTGGGCAGGAGGAGGAGGAGAAGCCCTGGGAGGGGTGTGTGACTAGCAGTGACCCTCGCCACCACATCCTAAACACCCATGTCAGGCTTGGACACCCAACATGGGACTGCTCCAGTCTTGATCAGCCTCCTTGCGGGGGCCGGGGCTTTTCTCAGGGGAACAATTTCCCCTGGGACAACTGCCACAGCTCCTACAGGATACAGCAGTAGCCATTTTGGTACTGCTGCTCTTCCGGGAGCCAGGCAGTTAAGAAGCGGATGTCAATGCAGAAAAATGCTTTAAAAAGAATTAAGAAAACTGTGGATTTTACCAGTTGTTTTTTTAATTTTGCTGATGCAGTCCAGAGATCAGCAAGCAAGGAAACTAGTACACTTGTTATAAAACTACACTCAACCAATACTATACGATTACAGTGCTGAAGTACCTGTCTCAGTAGCAGTCTGATTCCTATCAGTATTGTCTGGACATGATGAAGGCCTACCGTGCCTTTTAATCTGGTCACTAAAAATAGAGAGATATTAATTATATAGAAAAGCATACATAAGCAATGAAAATCATAAACATGATAACATGCTTCAATGAAGCCTAGAAAGTATTGGGATACATGACAAGTATATCGTAGCATCGAGAAAGACAAAATAGTCTTGCCAAAAATAGTTGAGGAGACCAATCAATTCTTCCACCCTGCCAGGAACCCATCCCCATAGCTAACTCATATGGGGCTATGGACTAACTCTCCCTAGCTGTGAAGTGCATGTTTTAGGCTGAGATCCGGGACACTGCCTCAAAT
This sequence comes from Lerista edwardsae, assembly GCA_029204185.1. NCBI lineage: Eukaryota > Metazoa > Chordata > Lepidosauria > Squamata > Scincidae > Lerista > Lerista edwardsae. The sequence goes on along the minus strand of JAJKFI010000049.1, from coordinate 6,869,614 downwards.
TACAGTAGCACGTGGGACAGGACAGTTTGGGAAGGGTTCTGATTGAGTTAGGCCTCCCTCCCGCCCAGCCATTTTCAACCACTGTGCAGTTGGTGTGCCACAAACAGTCCTCAGATGTGACGGGGGGGGGGATTTGGTAGAGGGTCATTTTATTAGTAGTACCATTGGGGGAATGTGAGCCCCCACCAGCAGCACAGTGTGCTTTGTCAAAAAACTGATGGTGTGCCTTGTCCATTTTAGTGCGTTGCCAGTGTGCCATGAGATGAAAAAGATTGAAAATCACAGTTAAGAACACAAGAACATAAGAAGAGCCCTGCTGGATCAGGCTAAAGGCCCATCTAGTCCAGCTTCCTGTATCACACAGCGGCCCACCAGGTGCCCCAGGGAGGCATGAGACAACAAAATACTTGCATCCTGTTGCCACTCCCTTGAGTGGGGAGTTCTCAGAACTGGGGAGTTCCCAGTTCTAGCCCAACGGAACCCAGCCAACTGCAGTTCACAAACAGAAGATTTGCGTTCACCAAGGTTGATCCTTGGCAGTGCTTGCTACATGCTGATAATGTGAAGGAGTGGGTGGACTACCACCTGCTTCTTCTCAGTCTAAATTAACTCACCACAATCAATTTGGGGAAGCTTATAAACTGAGCAGGTATTCATCTGCTCTCTCCCAATCTAAATTAAGCAGACATAGGTTTATTTAAGTTTCAGGGCCTAGTCTCCAATCCCAGTAGCTATTTGTACCTGACAGGGGAAGGGGTCCACTGCCAAATAGTAACATTTTAGCAGGTTTGCAATAATAAGAGAGATAAAGGCCAAGACTAGGGACTACTTTCTATCACTTCACCTGAAATTATCTTAGGCCTCACTTGCATTTCTTTGGAAACTGTCATGTTTTTAATATATAATTTAATATTTTATATTTCATTATGTTTATCCAAATACAGGAGTTTAAACAGAATTTTATATCTATTGCAACTACATCGAAGTAAGCTGCAATGAAACCTTTACACCAGAAGAGGTCACCATTATTGAACACAAAACATGAGAACTTTCCATTTCTTTCTATGGAAAAAGATCCACACTCACAAGAATGTGCTATCAACAGGAAATAAACTAAAAGTGAATGGTAGCCTTGCATTCTACATACGCCTACAGTGACTGGGGTCAATAGAAAACATGCATTAAAACATTCCTCTAAATGTTAGCTTTATTCTTTTTAGCTGTTTACCTAGAATAAGGGCACAATTCTAAGCAGAGTCGGACTGGCAAGGCCGATGGGCCAGCGCCATATCCAGTGCTGCTTAGGAAAAGCTGGAGCCTCCCCATGGCAAGGGAACATTTGTTCCCTTACTGTAGGAGAGGCTCCAGCCTATGCTGGAGGCCCCTCTGCGCTCCTCAGATCTGCACCTGCTAAATAGCAGGCACAGATCCCAGGAGACCACATGGCCCAAACTGGGGCCGGCCGCGTGGCCTCTCAGTCGGGCTTAGGATGCGGCCTTATGGCCGCTTCCCAAGCCCACCCACGTCCCACCCCCAACCTCCCTTTTCTCCACCAATCCCCATGCCGTCTTGGCACGGAGCCTCCCTGGCACCAGCTGGCTTTGGCCGACGTGGGAGAGGCTTGCCATCGGCGCTGTCAGGCCAATGCTACTCGTAGTGTCAGCCTGACCGCTCTAGCGCCAACACGGGGGTGCCGCTCAGCGCTCCTGCATCAGTGCTAATGACTTAACCTTGACGCAACAACGTTGCGTCGACACTACGCAAGGGGCAGGATTGCACTGTAAATCAGATAAATGATTGCTTTGAAGGAAAGCACATGTTAGAAAAAAGGCTTAGAAATGAGTGATAATTCTACAGCACTTTTCAGGGTACAAGCAATCATCTGTGAAACCTGCAGTAGTTTTTCCAAGAAACAGATATCATGTAAAAATATATCTGTTGGTTGATATACACCTTAGAACTCTCACACCTGTAGAAGTTCATAAGGACAATTATTTCAAAAGCTCTTGGCTTTCAAAAGATGTTTCTCTTTAAAAATGTTCTGGAAAACTGAAAAACAAAGCAACATTTACAGTAGACAATGCCAATGAATCTGATGGATAATATTTAAGGTTATATGCTTGTTTTTAAGCACTAGTGCATTCCAGGAACTGGAGAAAAATATTAAAACCCAGATCAGAACATTACAATCATATAGTTGGGAAAAAAATATATAATTCTAAATGTGTACTTAGACAAACAGGACAGATTTGAAATGAAAATTTCTTATTATAGACTACTCTTCCTGTCAGTGTCTTAAAGGGCATCAATCAACTTACATAAGATTTTCATCATTCAAACTACTTCAGCACCGTAATTAGACATAGTCAAACCATACTCAGTCATAATGACAAAGCTAAAATAGATCAGTCGGGTTCAATCTGCATGACATTTAAATGTCTAGTGTTCAAAAAGTAATACTAGCAAAAAAAAGGTGAAAAAGTGTAGAGGTAAACCAGTTTAGATGACTGTCAATAAATAACTTTGACTGCAACAATAATGCAGCATAACCTACAAATTAAGTATTTGAGCATACCTGAAAATTTAACAATTATCACTCTGTGTGAGCTTTGTTCTCATCAATTATGAAGAACACTACACGCCAAACCTTCTGCAAGCAAATTTCACTTTGGGTACCAAAACTAATTTCCAGTCCTGCTGTCATACAAAATAGGCAGAACAAAAGCAAATTTTGGAAGCCCTCTATATTGTTGCAGTCCATGGAATTCATAGAACAAAAATTATTGGTATGTTGGAAGTGATATAAGGAAAGAACTTCTGTTCCAAATAAACTTGATATCTGTGTACTTTCCATCACTTCTACTACTCCCCATTGTTTCCTTTTTCATTTCAAGTGCCTTGTGTTTAGCTTCTCATTTTGTCTCTATTCCACATTACCTTTCAGTGTCCTTTTACTTTACTTTGCTTTTTCCAGTATATTGTGGAGCAGACACAAATTAGGTCAAGATAAAAGCTATTTTCATTAGCTACATTCTATTAGTACAGGCATTCCCTGGTATCTGCTGGGGTTCCATTCCAGACCCCACCGTGGATACCTGAAACTGTGGATACTGGGGATGCCTTTTTAAAGATAGGGGGACATCAGTGGTTGTGCTGTAACAAAGTATATAAAAAGAGATTTGTTTAATGTTCCCCTATATTTTTAAGGGTGCAGCCCTAACCTGTGCTGGAATAGGCAAGCTGGTTTATCTGTGCTGCTTCCTAACAACGTTAGGAGGCAGCATCAGCTCAGCATGGGGCAAGCCCCAGCCAGCCCTATGGGGCTGCTCAGATGCCAGCAAAATGGCAGGCACAAATCCGCATGGCCAGGAGCAGCCTGAATCAGGCCCGCACAGCCCAGGGATGGGGGTTTGGATATGGCCCAATGGCCATGTCCCGTCTCAGCCCCCCTCTGCCCATTACACCTCCCGCCCGCCCGCCCCTGGCACACCCTTGGTGCGGCCCTGCACCAGAAGAGCGAAGCCGGTGCTCGACTGGTGCAGCTGACGGACACTGAATCAGCGGCGCAGAGACAGATGCAACAATATTGGTCCGGCACAAGAACACTGCGCTGGTGCAATGCCAGGTTAGGATTGCGCCCTAATAGACATCCAACGTCCATGGTATTCATGGATAACTGAAACAGTGGATACCAAATCAGTAGATGCCAGGGCACACCTGTAGTCTATCGGTTGGTTCTTTTGGATCTCTCAGTGGCTTTCAGCATAATTAACCATGATATCCTTGAAGATCACCTTCCTGGGATGGAAGTTGGGGGCACTGATTTACAATGTTTTGCTGCGTCCTGAAGGTATTAGAAAGTAGTGCTAGAGGATTCAGCCATTGGCCTATGGTGTCCCACGGAGTTCCAGTATATCCTCCCATGCTCTTTAACAAAGAACGGAAGTTAACCGGTACCTATTAACTTTGATCTAGGTTTTTCAAGTGTCCAGGCTGCTGAGAGGCAGCCTGAACATTACTATAAGCTTGAATACGTACAGTGACCATCTTAAGCAAGACCAATTGCTGGGGTAAGCCTTGAAACACATTAATGGGCAAATGTGGGGCTCAGGTGCCTCCATATCTGTGGATAATTGAAACAGTGGATTTGGACTCCACAGATACGGGGGCCTGCATGTAAATCCAACGTTAGCAAAACATTTAGAGCTTGGTTATCAAACTATGGTATAAGAATTAAGACATTTCAGTCAATACTATTACTACGAGAAATTTTGTGATAACCCTAAATGTACTAAAATATGAAGTCCAGATTACTTTTAAAATGTGATCATTTATCACTTGCTGGCCCAATCAGAGGATTGAATATATAGCAAAGTTTATTTGATGGAGGAGAAACTGCTGGATACAAATGAGGTTCACCAAATTAATTAGTATAGACATTACTGCATCTCTTGGTGTCTTAGAACTGGCAGATTCCTCTGTGGCAGTAAATAATTGCATGCACACAGCCCTGATCAGTCTTAAGCAGCACAGACATACTGGCAAGCAAGACAACAAATGGAACTACAGGTTGATAACCATTGGGGAATTTAGTACCAATGATACCTGCTTGAATGAAAACAAAATGAGCATCTCACTGTGTCGTCAATACACAGACTCTGCAGGTGAATATGTTTGTTGTTACAAAGGCTACCTAATCATGTTGTACTGGAGGGTCATAGGTTAAAGAATCAGACTCTGAAGGATTCCCAGAAGACATTTAGAGCCACTTTAAACAGCTCTTAGGTTATAGCAATAATAAAGGCACTTTTTGGCTCAAAGGCTTATTTTAGTATTCTGTGTTAAATGAAAATGCACCTTCTAATTATACTTTTTTTACTTATTTTCAATAAATAGGTAAACTGTACAGTTCTTAGGTAACAACTACTGTTGGCCATTTGTCAGGATCTGGATTAGATAATATCAGACAAAATTATCTAATTCACAGAATTATATATACCCCTAAGTTTTACCCTTGAATTTACGGTCACAGCAAATTCCATGATTTTTTGCTGAAAGCTTGCCTTTGACTTATCCGCGAGATTGACTCTTACACAAGTATATATGGCAATGTTGTGAAGCACTTAGAGCAGCCATATTGAAGTTATGGGAAGATGGGATGCTGGTAAGGGGGGGAGGCTGTGTGGTTGTTTTGCTTGTGTCAAGGTTGTAGGCCTTTTTCTTTCTGATTCACTTTGCTATTTGAAAATGGCCGAAAAAGAGCCCAACTTATTGCTTCATTCTCAGGAAAGCATTGTGACACCAGAGCAGTAGGCTCTGGACAGCCTACTGGTGGGTCATTCTAAAAAGTGGGTCCCAGTGCTAAAACGTTTGAGAACCACTGATATACGGTATACTTCTGGTTATTGTGGGAGTGAACCAGACCATACAGGTGTGCATCACTTGATGGGGATACATTCTCAGGTCCCAGTCATAATGCGATTAGGTCATTATGCAAACAGCCTTTTTTTGTTGTGTAAGCAGACAGTTGCTTTGTTTAGAGCCTATTCTTTGTGTTTTATCCTCTCGCTAAGCGACCCATGACAGTACATCACAAATTTTATACACATGATATATAATAAAAAACTAATGTGAGAACCAACATCTGCTTTGAATATACCCTTTGTATATAGCAATGTCAACGAATTTATATATATTCAGTGTTATAATTAAGTTCCAAAAGAAAACGATATAAGATTTGGCAACTACTGTGCATATTATTAAGGGCAAATTCACAGAAGAAGTTGCTTTCTTGAATATAAGCCTATATTGACTAGAACAGTAGTGCTCAAACTAGTGGGTCACGACACACCAGGGGACCCAGAAGCAGGGCATTCCTCTTAAGGGGAGTGGCCTTGCACCGATGGCAGTGATGGTGCCACAGGGACCAATGGGCTTCAGACTTACCTGGGGGCAGCACCGGCCTCCTGAGGTGTGTGTGGAGTCTGCAGACTCCTATGCAGGGCTCCTCAAGCCTCAGAATGTCTAAAAATAGCAATTCTCTAGAAGCAGCATGATCCTGGCAATTGTGTCACTGCCTTCACCCATCCCCCGCAAAGTCTTATGTGGTTCCCAACTTCCCTGTAGAAGTTTGGGAACCACCAGATGAAAATGTAAAGCTTATTAACTGCGATATTCTCCATGTTAAAAACATTTATATGTAAAACACATACTACAAAAGACTCATAAGCATTTTCAATAACCTTGTGTGAAAGCATCTAAAACAAATAAAATGCTGACCTTTGACTGCTGAGCTGAGATGGAGATACAATGTCTGTAATTCTGGAATACACTTGTTCCCCTACTACCTTATTACGATGCTCTGTATAAGTTAGTGGAAGACCCTCTTCCTTAAAGCCCGACTGGACAATCAATTTTTGTGAAAACCTTTCATTACTTCTGGAAATATCACCCATGGAAGGTTGCTCTTCAAAATTCAATCCGTTACCTGCATTAATCAAGATCCACATTTTACAAACATATTTTTACAAGGCTAACAGAAAAAGAAAGAGGTATTTAAAATGTCAGAGAAGTATTTTCTGTAATATTATTCTTCACATTATATTTGCTCTTACTAGTTGGTATCTGATAAAGATTTCTCTATTTTTAGTCGTGATGCAGGTTGGCCTTCTTTGCCTCAAAGCTCTTTCTAATGATCCACACGTATCTATGTGGTATGCTGGCAGATCTGGAGGTTCACCAGTCTACCATGCAGTACACCATTGCAACAGCCTCTCTGTTGGTCAGCCGAGAGCTGCCATCAGTGCAATGGCCACAAGCCAGAAGGTACTGAGCAGACTGGCTCAGTTGTGGTGATTGTGGGGGAGATTTGGGGCAGGGATTTGTTTGGGAGTGGATCAGGGGTGAGATGGGATGGATCTCAGCAGCAGCAGCCAGATCCCCACCCCACACCTAACATACGCTACGCAGTGGTCCAGATCTATGCCAGCTCTTCTGCTGGCATAGATCAGAATAGCCCCACAAGGGACCAGCAGCGGCAGAGAGCGAAGTAAAAAAAAAAGTTTATTTAGATTTTCCAGTCGTCCTGGTCCCGGCAGGGGCACTGAATATAGGCGAGTCTGCCCCAGGGGTTCTAAATTCCGAGTATGGAATATTTTGAATCTTTGGGTCTTGCAGAATTAGTAACAAAATCTGGTTAGATGCTGGATTCAAAAAGAAGGATCCCAACCAGAACGTAGGAATATAATGGTTTAAAAACACAACGTTAGTAGGCTCCCACAGGAGCCACCACTGGAAATTTGCCTTTCTTCAGCATCTAGTGGATGATCCCACCACCTAACTTGGAATTCACTCCTCTGCCTTTTCAGACAGGCTCCATCTCCGTATTTATGCTGTCATTCCTTATTATATCCATCTATAAATAGAGTGCCAGGCAGCTGCTTTAAGCTAGCTACCTGAAGTTTTCCCCAAGATTATTCCTTCCTTCTTACTGTTGAGTAAACTCTTCCCTGAAGGTCAAGTTAAAAAGAACCAACACCCCATCATTCTAGAGTTTGGTGTCTCTTGATTGAAATACAGGAAAAGACAAACACCGTTCAATTGCCATGACCTCCAGACTATTTCAAGTATTAAATGTGGGTTGAGATTCAGACACTATTTCAACAGCTAAGCTGACTCAAATTCTTTTAAGCATCTTCTTTTTTTAAAAGTAAAAAGTATTATATAGAAACAATCTTACTGTCAGTTGAAACCAATACTTTATCTAGGAGAAGATTTCCATAAGAAGCAGTTCTAAACAAATGTGCACGAGCATTGCTGATTTTTCTAATCTCTTCTGAATCCACCAGGGGTTTAAGAGAAGAAACATGATGCTCTTCATCAGTAGGGGGTGATGACAGCAGCTTTGGTTTCTGTTATAAGATAAAAGACAAAATCTATTCCAACAAAAAGCCAGTTGCTAGCTTATAAAACCTGTTCATGCAAGCAGTCCGAACAGAGGGCCTCGGCAACATCATGGTTCCTAACATATCTAATCAGAAAACATTATCAGACTGCGTATCCTTGGCTAGAGAATTCTGTAACTTTTGAGCCACCATTGAAAAGGCTCTGTTCTGTGTCTTAGTTCATCTTAAATTCCTGATAGCTGATACCTGATAGATCAGGGTCTATCCTAAGACATGGGACAGAGAAACACTGATACAGAATGAGTCTAGTAAGAATTTTAAAATGTATTTACAAACACATTTCTAAAAATTATGTATATTTGAAAAGTGCAAATATGAAAAAAGGAACATAAATGCTTAAATACTAGTCTACATAACATTAATTCTGACAGACAGGGCTGTGTATGGCCACGAGACTGATGAACAAGCACAAAACGTAGCAATGGGTGCAAAATTCTCCTTCTTAAGAATCTCAGCTTCCACTCAAAAAAGAAAGACAAGTTTCTTATGGCTGCAAAGATATGCCTGAGATGTTGGAGATGCCTGCAAAAGTCTCAGAAGCCAGAAAGAGGACTGGAAAAGATTTCAGTTGTTGAAAGTGATATCCGCATAACATATACAGGTTGCAGAATTAACTTTTTCATGGCACAGAATTCTGATATGTCTGGTCAATTCTTTTAGTGTACACACAGCCCGGCCTGCCAACAGGTAATACGTACATGGCTCAGCGGGCTGAGACGGCAGCAAGTGACAGGCCTTGATTCAGCCGATTCAAAGCTGGAAGCATGGAGACTGGAACAAAAAAAACCAGACTATGTTACTTAATGCATAGACAACTGTTTCTACAGGTGGAGCCTCTTTATCTGCAGATTCAGCATCTGCAAATTTGTCTCACTGTGGATTCCAAACTCCTGGAACAACCCACTGAAGACCTCCCAGATTCAACTGGATCCTTGATCTAGTCACATGTGATAGGTTTTCTGAGCCTCAGAGAGGCTGCGCATCACTGGAAATTGCTGAAAAAAGGCTCCGGCCAGCATTCTGAGCCTCAGAGAAGCTATGTGCAGCCAATTTGAGGCGGAAAACAGCTTCAGTCACATTTGGAGCTCCAGTGGGCCCCCAAAACCACATATGTCATTATCCGCTATTTTTGGTATCCACAAGGGGTCCAGGAATGGAACTCCTGCTGATAACAGAGGCTCCACCTATATATTTTTCCCTACAAAAGGTACCTTTTGTGTACATCAGGAAAGAGCTGTCTCTGACAAACTGTTTAATATGCCCCAGAATCTGAGCTCCTTTTGGAATGCAAAGCAAAAGACGCAAGGCAGGTAAAAAGAAGCACACCGAGGAGCTTGGTATATGTAATGATACCTTGCCTGCTTATTCTGTAAAACAAAAATTAGTGCTGTCTTGCTCAATGTCCCCTATGTGTCTGCTACTGGCTAGCGACAATGACAGGTTCTTAAGGTCCTTAGAGCATTTCATGCTTCATTTATGATCTCAGCACAGTGACAATCCTTCTCTTGTAAAAGTTATTCCTCTGAGAAGCAGGATATCAACAGAAGCAGATGAGACATCCAGACAGCAAATCAGAGAAACTTCAGCTTCCAACACACTTTCATTTTGAACAGGAGCCAGAAACACCTTTGAACTATTTCTATCCTAATCTTTGACCCATTCCAACCACATATATACATATAGCTTTCCCTCTTGTGTGACAGTGGCACAATTTTTCACCTGCCTTTTATACTTCCTTGATCCATTTATGGTGATAAATACTCAGAGTGCATTCCATTCCCACTCATACAGATTTTAGAATGCTATATCCCCTTCTTCCTAAATCCTATACCTAAACGCAGAAGGTGGCCTATTTTCAGGTGCTCTTGAAGAAGCCGATCCAAAAAGTTTCCTTTGTTCCTCTCTTGGTGTGAATGGCCTTTGAGTTCTTAAGGTTCTTAGAGCATTTCGTGCTTCATTTATGATCTCAGCACTGGTCTTTTGAACAGCTAATGACGGCCTGTAGAAAGCTTCTAAATGTTCTGTGTTTTTATTCTTTGAGGACTGCATTTTTCTGCTACAACGCAATTTGCAGTAAGTACTCCACACACTGCATCGGAGAGAAAGAAAATAGAAAACAATTAGAACTTAGTTGCAATATCAAATTTTGTTAGTTTGGATCACAGTTTGATGCACATTCAGTCCCCTATGGGGTCCCACTACACTGGCTGTCAGTCTATGCTGTTTGACCATCTGCCTGCAATGTGGACAACAACAGCCACTCTAGAACCAATAAATACTGGTAACTGATGCCTGTGGATCTGTGGCCTCTTCCCAACCATCCAGCAAATAGCCATATTAATGGTCTGGCTCTTGCTTACCTGGCAGGGACTCAGCAGCATCAAATACACATGTATAGGTGTGTGCCTCCTACGTGCTTTGAAATAAAAGAAACCAAAGATTGATCTTGTATCAATATGTATATACCTTCTACCTGCAATATGGAACTGGCAGCCAAACTATTTTGACCCAACATGGTCTGTGCAACTAGAGGAAAGCCAGATGTGCCCAGTGGTATATGAATATATTTCCTAACTTCATTGGAACCAACTCATAGAAATATACAACTTTGGAAACCAAAGAGTGTGACTGGAATATTTATCTGAATAACTCAAAGCTCCTTGCTTTGCATTTTTCTGCATTCCGCTAGAACTCAGATAATTATTGCCTTACTACTTCATCATTAATGGCAGAGAAACAATGCAGAAATGTAGAGAACATGAGCAGGAAGGAAGCCTCACATGCACATACACAAAGGACACTCACCAGAGGCTATACTGCTGTATACTTTTAGGGCCAAACACAACAGCTTCTGGAATCCACAGAAAACTTCATTAGGTTATCATACTAACACCAATATGCTGAAGTTGTGGCCAGTAATACAATGAAGGTATCACAGCAGTATCTGAATAATAAAGAGAAAACATGTGTAGTAGAAACGAACATCTTTGCTTCTACAGGGTCATTCTAATAGGAACCAAGCAGCTTTGCCTTCTATTATATTGAGAAATGTAAATGTGCACTACAGCCAAAACGACATGGGGGGGGGGAAGAGAGAGAGGATTATTAACTAAAAATGTAAGTCCCAGATTGCCTATCTGTCAATGAAAGTTTTTCCATATTTACACAACAACTTCCTTGAAGCCTACCATCAGTAATCTAATTCAAATATTTTTAATTTGCTGCTTCAGCCACATAAAAATATGGGTTTTTATGAGTAACAAAAAGGGTATTTTATGTATTCAAAAGGAGAAGAAAGAGAAATGAAATGGTAGGATGGCAAGTTGTTGTCTGGTAATAAAGAGGCAGAACTGCTCAACTCCTACTTTGCAACCGCCTTCTTCCAAAAGGGGAATTGTGCAAATGTTTATGCTGACTCATTACCAAGAGGAGGGGAATATATGCAGCCCAACAAGAGTGGTGTAAACACAACAGGCCTGCAGAGTTGGATTGACTGAAAACTGGATAAAAACAACCTAACTGGCCTAAATGAATTTAGGGCACAGTCCTACCTAGCGCAGGAGCAGGCAGGCCAGTTAGGACTGCACTTGAGCTAACCAGAGGGCAAGGGGAATGTTCCCCCTTACCCCATGGTAAGCCCTAGCCAGGCCGATGGGGTCACTTGGATCTGCATCTGCTGTTTAGCAGGAACAAGTCTGAGCAGTCTGCAGTGGCCCGGATTGGTGCTGCGTGGCCTGGGGACAGGAGTTGGGATCCAGCACAACTGCTGGATCCTGGCTCCATCCCCCTTCCCGGGCCATTCCACTCATGGGGCCACCCTCCCCCCGCCCAGAAAAAGCCCCATGCTGGCCCAACTAAGCCGGCATGGGACCAACTAACACCTCAGTCCTTCCCACTGCTGACTGCATCAGCCCAACAATTCTTGCACTGGTGCGAACGTGCCTTATGGCACATTTGCAACAGTGGTAAGCTAACACAAGCTACTTACATTGTCCCAGGGAGGGGGTGTGGCGTTGGATGGTGCTGCCCAGTCATTTGGACCAGATGAAATTCATCCTAGAACACTAACAGAACTTGTTGAATATACTCTCAAAATTTCTGTCAATTATCTTTGAGAAGATAAATGGAGTAGATGCCACAAGACTGGAGACTGGTGAATGTTGTCTTGATCTTCAAAAAGGAGGACCTAGGAAATTACAGACTCATCAGTCAGACATCAACAACAGGAAGAGTGGTCAATATCACAGAATTTGGAAACAGCTGAAATATTACATTATAAATTATTTGTATAACGTAATAAAACCCCAGATCCGTGCTACTCTATGTGTGGTCCGCAGACTAGATGTCAACAGATCCTTAGTCTGCAATATGAGCACCATATATACATCAATGGGGAACGTGTCAAGCACTTGGTCTAATTCATTAACTAATAAATTAATTTATGGGCAGCGCAATCCTAACCTGCACAGAAGCAGAAAGGCCAGCTGGCTCGCGCTGCATTCTATGCAGGATAGGAGGCAGCTGGAGCAAGGGGAAGTTTGTCCCCTTACCCAGGAGTAAACCTAAGCAGCCCAATAAGGCTGCTCAGAATATTTCAAATTCTAATTATGCATGTACACTTTCCAGTGCTAGAATCAAAGGCTAAATTATCCTTCAGACAGAAATATGAAGGCAAATCCATTTTCTTCTTTCAGTTTCCATGTCTATTATTCTCCCTGCTGTATTATGAAGTTTTACAACGTATTCTTAACAGGTCCATGTCGCTGGTCTCCTGTCTTTGAAGATGAGTCATATCCTTCTATAACTCAAAATCCTTACATCTTGCTCTAGAGGTATATCATTTATTGGATTTTAATATTTGCTGGCTTTTAATTAAGTAACTAGCAACCTGAGAGACGTGATCACATTCTGTGCATCAGCACCGTCCTTAGCCCGCGACAGGTTCTAATTAAGTTTCAATCAAATCTCTTCTCGATCTTAAATTGTCTGCCTTACATTTATGATGGAGGCGTTGATTGAAGAGCCATAGTCAAGCCTGCAAACAGACTTTCATTAAAACCTTTCCTATATCCTCTCTTACCACATTCTGACCATCTTTGCACAAATTCTAATGTTGCAGTTTATTTTTAGGATATCCCACAATCCTCTATTAATAGTAAAGAAATACTACATTTTAAAATTAAACCAATTTATGGAATAATCCTCACAGCACCATCCACACACCCCTCCTTGGGCTGATGCAAACCACTTGCATCAGCCTATGCTGTCATGAATATGCCGTAAAATGCATCCCCATCAATGCAAGAATTGCTGGGCCGACACAGGCAACAGCATCAGCCCAGCACCAGCACCATGACCAATAGGTATGCCAGTCCCAAAAACCCAGTGATGTCATGCACCCACTACGCACCACTACGCGAGTACTGGTTCCTAGAAGTTGAGCTGGCCCTGCCCACTCGAAGCTGGTCCCGTTGGCTGGATGGCTCAGCAGCTGCGCATGCGTACTGCACGCCCGCAGCCGTTGCCTGCACTTTCTGTGAGGAGGCAGGCAGGCAGGCAGCGTGGTGGTGGCGGCAGCAGCAGCAGCGGAGCAAGAGGCCTGGAGACGGCAGCGGCAGCAGCAGCAGCAGCAGCGAGGGAGACCCGGGAATAAGGCAGCAAGCGTGAGAAGGTAGGCTGCCTGGGGCTCCCGCTCCCTCCAGCTATGCAGATCCAGCGTCCTGGTTCCTCCTGCAGCCTCCCCCCAGCCCCAGCCCCCACGTGGTCTTTTTTTGGTTGCTCGTTCTCCCTCCTGCTCCTTGCCGGCCGGGCCGGCGCTCGGTCATGTGCCCACGTGGTCGCGCGGCCCAGTGGGCGCCCGTTCCCCCTCTTGCTCCTTGCCGGCTCCTTGCATTTAACATTAAAGTTAAATGGCTCCCTGTCCCAAAAGGGCTCACAATCTAGTACAGTCTAGCCTGCTATTTAACCAAGGAACAGTTGAAGCAAAATATGTATATACATATCTCTGGAAAGCAAAGCAATAGAAGTTAAATCAACACTAACCACAAGCTGAAGTTCTTACAAACATGATTACATCCATGGCAACAATCATGACCTCACTCCCGGCTATGACCTCACTTCCTGCCACGACATGACTTCCGGCTTATGACATCACTTCCGGTGGGCGGACCCCGACGAGTGCCAATCAAAAGTGAGTACCTGTTCCTAAATCATTTGGATGACACCACTGCATAAACCCTCGTCCCCAGGCTGCGCAGCCCTGATCTGGGCCACTGATCTGGGCCTGCTCGGACATGCACCTGCTAAACAGCAAGCGCAGATCTGAGGAGTGCCATCAGTCCAGCTGGGGCTTATCCCGGAGCAAGGGGAAATGCCCCATGGTGAGCTGAAGCTGCCTCTTAACTTGCATTAGGATGCAACACAGGCTTAATGGCCTGCCTGCTCTTGTACAAGCTAGGATTGTGCCCTAAGTCTGCCTTGAGCTAGTGCAGCCATCCCTGCACTGGTTCAGTGTGTCACTAACATGCCATAAGGAGAGAGCCAAGAGCCAGCTGGACTGGTGCAAAGGCCTGTGCCAGCCTGTGACTCTGCAGAGGTAAGACTGTGCTGCGTGGTATGGGGGCTGGTAGTGGGTGGTGTGTTGGAAGTGAAGAGGGGGCAGTTTGGGGCAGGGGAGGACAGAAGAAGGGAAGGATCAGGCTCAGGAGGGGGCAGGATTGTCAATGGCAGCGCACACCACATCCAACCCCCCTCCAGGGCCAGGCAGCTATATAGCTGGCACAGATCTGAGGAGCCCATAGATGTGGCTGGGATTTTACCTGGAGCAAGTGGAAATATATCCCTTTACCCCACAGAGACCTCCAGCTGCCTCCTGAACTGCACTGGATGTGCCAGCACAGCTTAGAATTTGACTGCTTTTATTTAAGTAATCAAGGTGTATGAAGGGTCCCTATCCATCTTCATGCCTTTAATGAAATAAACATTAGTTTTAATTTTAAAGACAAAAATAAAAATTACAACCAAAACAGAGAAGAGAGCTTTCTGTGATGGTTTAAAAAGAAAGAAGGAAACCCTATGAACGATGAAAATATCCTTTATTTTCCTATATAGCTCAGGTATCAACAACATTAAGCGATTATCAAAGTCGCATCCTGATTTCCAACTCCCCAAGCATCCTCTTGAGTTTACCACGTGAACCACCAACTACGCCAACATGAAAACAGTGCCTATTGTTTTAACAACCCTTGGCCAACATAAACCTATTCAAGAAGAGAAATTTCTAATCCAGTGCTGCAGCAATCTACAGTATATTTTCATTCTCATTCCCCAACTGCTGTACTGTAGGAATAAATTCAATGCAGTGTCACATTTAAATAAATGCTTGCTCATGTCTTCAAGTCAGATTCCAAGCACACAACTGTCTAAGGAGCTACATCAAAACACTGTTGCAAAGTATTGTGGCAACCTTTTGCCTATCATAAAGAGCTACAAATGGCTAAAACTAACATGCACAGTAGTCCTAATTGAGGTTTTGACTGCTTAGTTCAGACATCAACCCAGACCATGGACTGTGCTATCAATAGTTTTAGAACTAAAACTACTGTTTGATTTACAAATGTACAATAGGCAAGCTATGCTTTAAAGCTGCTTTCATTTTCTGTCTCTATCACTCAGGTTCATAAATTCAGTCCCATTTCCACAGCACAACACACTCTGGAAGCATAGCAAGGGCAATAACTGTGATTTGTGAATTCAGTCTTTATGCCAAACCATAGCTTATAAACCCATTTAACACTATGGCATTCAATTGGCTGATTTTCACAAACCATGGTTTGTGGTTCCATGGTTCCTTAACTAAGGCTTGGAGGGACATCTGAACTGAGCCACTGCATACTTCCAGCCAGAATACCGAACATTTCACTAGGTTTCCTCAAGTTGCAACGAAGTTTTAGCAAAAGCATTCACTTCTTGCTGTTTGCATTTATATCAGACGCAGATGTTACACCAGGCCAACATAAATATTATATTATATAAATCCATATATTTATATGATTATAAATTATATAATGCATATATAAATTTATATTTTATAAAATATTAAGCTATGATTCTCTTGTTCCAAAATGTGAATAGCAGCATTTCCATAAAAGGGAAGGTAGACTGGGACTGAACTTTTTGATGGCTAATGAGTCTATGAACACTCCTAGTCCTGAAGGAGCTTGTAAGTGTGTTCTAAAGGAAGACAAAGTGTGTTCTTAACAAACCAAACTATCCCATCCCCATTCCCCCACCCGCAGTCAAATTCTTAATGAATTCTTCCTGCACAGCTTCTGTGGATATATCCAGACTGGGGACCAACTTGTAAAGTCAACCAGGACAAATATTAATGATATGAAATCTGCTTTTCTCCTGTTGTCCACTGCCTCATGATGCTTTTTTAAGGACACCTTCAGGTGGTGAACTTCATAAGCATCAGGCATGTTGCCACCTGGAGATTTCAATTATCCCTGAACCAATTTATTAATTATTATTTATTGGATTTCTATCCCGCCTTTTTGCCCAAAGGCACCCATTTAATTCCATTCCACATGAAACAGAAAAATCAATGCAAGTAACTCAGTTTTCTGCATCACTGTAGTTCCAAACCACCTTACTTGTACTTGTGTCCACTTCCTGGATATAAATTTCTCTGAAGAAAGCCATACTTGTTTCCCTGAAGCCCACACTTGTTTGCAAATATGATTGAGAGGCTATAGCTGCAGCCAGAATGCCATGGCACCTCGCTGTGACATCACCATCAGGCATCAGTTGGCTGGATGGTATGGGTGGGGTTAGGGTTACCAGCAAGACAGCAGCTGCTGACATTGGAATGAGGCAGGTGATGCTAATCTATAAAAGCAGCACAAAGAGAGAAGGGAATGGTAGGAGAACAAGCATACTAAAGGAAGGAAAAGCCAAGGGACAGGACAAGTGGAGAGGTAAGGTACATGCAGAAGGAGAAGAGAGCAGAAAAGACCTGAGAGAAGGAGAAGGCACAAAAATTGGGAAAAGAAGGGAGGTGCAAGCTAAGACTATGAGGAGAGGGAGTGGGGGCTAAGCCGATGGGGACAAGCAACAGTGGTAATGAAATGGAAGAATGACCCATGACAGAGTGCCACCAGGACTAGACGAGGGACAGTGAGAGATGCTCAGATCCCTTCAAGGGCCTTTTGCCAAGTAAGTGCTTGTCTGTTGCCTCAGAACTTGGCAGATGTACTCTCTTGCAGCAACCTGGGACCTCCACAGGCATCTCCCCATGGGAGCATAATGCATCCAATTAGATTGAACCTATCCAATATCTAATTTTGGGACCTATCCAAAATCTATCAGGACTGTAAAGAAAAGTGAGGAAACTTAACAGGGCTAAAAGGACCCCACCCTGTTCCCATTATGCAAACACGTTCTGTGTGTGCATGCAATAAACAGTTGTGTGCCAGATCTACTTACTACGCCCCATCCCGCCCCCAGAATGTCACTATGCAACCTCTCTGACGCCCAGCTGCTGACCTGGAATGGAGACAAGAGACAACCTTTATGATTCTAGTCACTCATACAAGCATCTTGGACAGAAGCTGCCATATATGCACAACTTCCCAAGGAGTGTGGAATAGCTTCAATGTAGTTAGTTTTGAACTTAGCTGCAATTACAACAGGAACTAATTAGATAATTCAAAATAACTCCTAGATACATTACTAGTTAGTTCAGTGTAACATGTTCACAAACCACCCTGGCAAAGAATCTGCTTGGACATATTATTCAGTGCACTACATATTCACGGCTGTTGAGCTGTACATTCAACAAGTGGGTTCCAGCTGATGTGCCATGGTTGCAGAAGAGACAAAGTCTTCCAAGGTTCTTACCTTTCAGGATTCATTTTCTATATTAATTTTATCTATTTAAATTCCCTGCACCTTCTAGGAATCGGTGTTCTGTCCCAGATGGCGATTAGCATGCTCCAGCTCTAGATTCACGTGGGTGAGAGTGCGGGTAGGCAGTCAGTCAAAGCCCTGAAGCAGCAGAGAGAACTTCCCATAGTCCCTGCTCACCTGCATTCATCATGGTCATACACATATATACGTACACGTGTATAAATATGGAAGAAAACTGGACTCAAGAGAAGAATCAGGCCAGGAAGTCCTTAACAGCTCCCGGTCCAGGCATCCCGTTCCCTGCAAATGGGACGGAGAGACGCTGTTACCATAGCAACCACACACAGCCGCACGCACGCACGAGCATAGGCCTCGCTTCGTCACGCCAATTCCTTCGCCCCTCCACACCTTGGGTTCCTGTCTTCTCAAGGTAGCTGAAGGGAGGCACCTTATCGGTGGGGGGTCTGTGCGAAAGGGGAGGTCGCCGCTAAAGCTGGTTTTCCTCTTCTCACAGCCGCCGCCCGAGGAAAATTGGCTACAGCCTACCTCGCTCATACTGAGCATGCTCGGGATAAGCGAGCATGCTCAGTAACAGTAGCTGAAGCACCTGCCCTTAACCCGCCCCAACTCGCGTAATGCCTTGCTAATGCTGAGCATGCTCAGTTGCTTCCGAGCGTGTTCGATGATTAGTACCTGATGAGAATACCTTTATTTTGCCCCCGTTTGTGGAGATGCTTTACAGCCGGCCCAAAATGCGCAGAAACGGCGGGAGGCTGATCTGCCGGAGAGGAACCGTAAACGTTTGCACAGAAACTGTATATAAATAAATTTTGATCACGGAAAAAACTCTTTGATTGTTGTCAGGGGTGTTGTTGACACTTTTGCCTCATAGCTCCAGTACAATGACAGTGAAGTTGAACACACGTCACTTCGCTATCGTTTCTACAGAAGTGTTGTTGGTTCGTTGTTTTGTCCAGCCGCATCAACTCACATCAGCTCCACACCCATTTCTTTAATAACGAAGATTTTCCCTAATGACTCGGCAGCTACAACATCCTTTATCTTGAACTTTGGGCAAGCTGTTTCTCCCTTTATTGCTATGATTTTGTCTTGTGTAGGAAAAAGTTGTACTATGAAGATCAGCATTTCGATCTGTGTGATATAGTATTATTATATATCAGTGTTTTGATCTGGACCCACTGGTGGGTCATGAGCCATTTTCAGGTGAGTCCCCATTCATTTCAATGTGTGTCTCATATTTAATATATTAGATGAGATGCTACCATGGTTTGTGACTGCATTTTGGGAATGTTACCTGTACATTTTAAGAGACTACTATGTACTGTATATGCTTTTAACAATGATATAGGGATTTCTCCCAGTTAAGTGTGGATAGGGTTGCAGCTTGTGGGATATTTGGGGAATGTTTTTCAAACAGATCAGCAACTGCTTGAGAGGGTTAGGAGGGTTCTTTAGTTTAAATAAAATTTTCAATTTATATTTATTGTAAATAAAACATTTAATTACTTAATTTTATTTGATTTTGCCATATAGGGGTGTTAACAATTTTCCTGATTGATGTCACTTCTGCCCATGGCATCACTTCCAGGCAGTCTCGACAGACATTCTAAAAAGTGGATTTCAGTGCCAAAAAGTTTGAGAACCACTGTTCTAGATCTTTCCCACTATTGTTACCCATTTGCTTTTCTGCACCTATGAAGGGTAGGAATCAGTTTGTCACTGTTTTTGAATGTTGTTGGCAGGAGAGGGGTAGAAATAATTGTATGCCAAAACACATATTTTCAACACTTTTTTATACTGCATCTTTTCACCTCTCCCTTTTTCAGTTCCTAAAATTTCCAGCAATTTTAAAGTCTGAGACTTTATAATGATAAACATATACATGCTTGTATCACTATGTGCTGTATATGAACATAAAGGGTTGCTCCAACAATGTACATACATTTTGATGAGCTCTACCCAGTGATGTCATGCACCCACTATGCACCACTACACGAGTACCGGTTACTAGAAGTTGAGCTGGCCCCGCCCACTCAAAGCTGGTCCCATCGGCTGGTTGGCTCAGCAGCTGCGCATGCATACTGCATGCCTGCAGCTGTTGCCTGCACTGTCTGTGAGGAGGCAGGCAGGCAGCGTGGTGGCGGCGGCAGCAGCGGAGCGAGAGAACCGGAGGCGGCAGCAGCAGCAGCAAGAGAGACCCGGGAATAAGGCAGCAAGCGTGAGAAGGTAGGCTGCCTGGGGCTCCCGCTCCCTCCAGCTGTGCAGATCCAGCGTCCCGGTTCCTTCTGCAGCCTTCCCCCAGCCCCAGCCCCCACACAGTCTTTTTTTGGTCGCCCATTCCCCCTCCTGCTCCTTGCCGGCTCCTTGCATTTAACATTAAAGTTAAATGGCTCCCTGTCCCAAAAGGGCTCACAATCTAGTACAGTCTAGCCTGCTATTTAACCAGGGAACAGTTGAAGCAAACTCTGTATATACACATCTCTAGAAAGCAAAGCAATAGAAGTTAAATCAACACTAACCACAAGTTGAAGTTCTTACAAACATGATCACATCCATGGCAACAATCATGACCTCACTTCTGGCTATGACCTCACTTCCTGCTACAACATCACTTCCGGCTTATGACGTCACTTCCGGTGGGCAGACCCCGACAAGTGCCAATCAAAAGTGAGTACCTGTTCCTAAATCATTTGGATGACACCACTGGCTCTACCTCATACATATTTCATTGTAGAAAACCTGCAACACTCAAACATCTAAAGGAAACAGTTGAAGAGATGTAAAAAAGACCCCAGTACACACATTGCTGGATGTCTCCAGATCCCATAGTCAACTATGTCAGTGATATATAAACATCAATAGGCTACAATTCGGGCATGGTTGATTTCATAAACTAACGAATGAATGAATGAACTGGGTCAAGCAACTGCTTCTGTGTACACTGCGGGAGGATTGGCAGCAGCCTGAGAGCAGGGGCAGAGCTTGAAGGGTTCACGCTCCCTGCTCTTCCTCTGACACCCACCTGCCCATCCTTTGAGCAGTCTGGGTCACCCGGGTCAGTCTGGGTAAGAATTTTTCTTTAAACCTGATTGGTGTTGGTGGATGGTTTTTGCCTACGCCAGACTGTTGGGCCAGCTGGTTCCTTTTCTTGATCTTACTAATATCTTGGTCACTTTCTTGGACAGGTAGTGCAGGTTTGAAGGCAGGAGATGGCAACTTCAGTGTGTACCGCAAAGGCAGGGGTAACCCACTTCCTCTCCTCAGATGCCCAGCAGCAACTGTCCCATGCCTAGATTACAGGGGCTTCCTCAAAGGCTCAACGGCACAGAGTGGCCCTATGCAGTTCAGCTGCCTTGGCCCCCCTCATGGGGTTGGCAGAGTTAAGCTGGCATCACCTGAATAGGGGCGTGGCTTGGAGCCAGGTGTTGTAACACCCGGCTGTGGGCCAGCTATCCTGAGGCCCCTGGTATTCCCGGCCACCATACTACATTTGCTTTTCAGCATCAAGAAGCTGCAAGAGCTGCATATCTCAAGTTTCCATTTCTCCTGCATGTAAATACCAGTTAATAAAGTGGCCCATTCTCCCAACTTGTTGTCTCGAGTGTGCACAAACAACTGCATTATGGCAGTTGCAAAGGACACTCCTACAGCACACAAAGGTGTGAAGAAACTTGCAAGGTCAGTTTGATCAGAGACCATAGTGAGACAAAAAAAGTGCTACGGAAAGCTACAGCTTTATATTATCTCTAGAACTGAAACTCTACCCAGCCTAATGCTTCAATAATAAGCACACTTGTTTAAAAACATAAGTAAATTCCACTGAAAGAAACCAAACTTCTTTTCAAGCAACTATTATTTGGATTGTGATGGAAGTGATATACAAGAATATTGGAAGTGATATACAAGAATAAATCTTTATTTGCAATCATGCTTTAAAACATATTGTGGTTTGATAATACAGCATTACTTTTGAGTAACAGAGTTTTTCATGTTAGATATGGATATGGAGTCATCAGACAGGGAATTTTATTATTTTTTGCTGCAGAGAAAAAAAATACTAGGACTGTATATGAGAAAAATATAAAAAAACAGAAAAATAATAAAATTCTGCAATGAACCAGATTTGCTTGGTGCTCCATTGTTCTCTGATGCCCATCTTGGTTTAAGGTGAAAAGGAAACGTATTTCCTAAAGTCATTTTCTGACACATAATGGACAATTCATGGTTCTCTCTGGCTTTCTCCCCAGAATCTTTCTTTTACCTCTGTAGCAGCCAGTCATAACCTCTGGAACAAGTTCCGTGTTGCTGGCAAAATAATGAGCATGAACCTTTTCCCTGTGATTATCATAATCGAACATTTCATTGAGCCACTTTTGTGTAAAAGTCAGTACATTTTCTTGGCTCCTTCTTTAATCCTTTTCATACATACATTATTTCTCTTCTCTCCATTCTCTAGGTTGTCAAGTTCAGGAGTTAATTTTTATTCCACTTCTTAGCCTTCTTTTGTAATTTGCCCTGCTATTAACTATTGAAATTCCTTGCATTTCCACTTTCATTTAAATGAAAAGAAGGTCCCCGGTCTTTCAAATACACAGGCTTCTTCATAAATTCAGGACACCTGGACACAACTACATTAGGATGTATCATCAAACTCACCAAGATAAGTTAGAATCAAGGTTCTCATGCATAATTGTATGGGACATAGCCAGGGAAAAATCCCAATGCTCATTTCTTCTTAACCCAATTTTGCACAGAGGGCCTCCGTGTCAGGCTGCACAGCCCAACATGGAGGTCTGGGTCTGGTACAACCACCCTGGCTCTGGGGGGGCCCCCCCCCCCCCGCCCCACCTTCCCTGCCCATGCGGAGAACACGCAACACTGGTGAAGGTAAAAGTTACTCCGGGCACGTATGGGCAGCCCTGGCTCCACACCGACGATAAAAGCTTCCCGTCCATGCTGGACATGCCTTATGGCATGTTTGCAACACTAGCATGGGGGGTACACTCACGCTGGAGGCCTCAGTTGTCTGCAAAAATACCTATAAGAATGGTCCCAAAAATTAATACTTAAAATCTGAACAAGGAGTTTTATAGTGTCTCAAAACAATGTACCATAAGCCTGTTCTTTTCGCCAAGGGAAATGCAGCTAGCAAATCTTCCTATTAGCAGAAGACCCAAAACAAATCTCTCATGATACCCCCTATGGACAGAGAGGACAACCTGCTCCCCAAGCATCAGCTAAGGACTAAAGAAGAAAAAGAACTAATAATAGTGTCTAGAATGCGGACGTCCCACAGAAGGAAATGTCTTCAGAATACGGTGTGAGTCAACAAGGAAGTCCCTCAAAGATAATAAGAGTCTCTGAAACCCGCCAATGGGAATACATAATTTCTTCCTTGCCCCCCTTCTTTTTGATGTTATAGTTTGCTATAAAACACCAACAGTTCCTGTCACTTTGAAGTGTACTTGCAAAAAAATGGCTTTTGAGATTGATTACATACCTCATCTCTGCCTTGACTATTAATCAATCTCTGCAGCTGTTTATTATTTTGTGCATTATAAGTGTTAAAGATTATCCCATAAAGAAGTGCTCCTAAAAACTTTGAAAAACACTTTAGGATCATTACTCATTTTGAAAGGCTCTGTTGCCTCATGCAGTTCAAAACTCCTCAACAGAAGTGCCTTCGCTGCAGGAACAAATGTGCAACTTATGTGGAAATTGTCACATATTATTAAGTGTGTGTGTGTGTGTGTGTGTGTGTGTGTGTGTGTGTGTGTGTGTCCATTTACTTTGGATACCAATGCTGGAAGTCATGCTAATCAATAGCTCCCCATTATAGGAATCAGACTCGATATGGTGGGCATTTTATTTCCCATGAAAGTACTTTCTATGTAGGAATTATGTAGTATGTGAAATAGCTTTTGGCTGAGAAACATTCTCAGTGGCTGAGAAACATTCAACTGGTACTCAGATATTCTGTCAACTAGCTTGTGTTCCTTCCACTCAAATTTGTACATAAAAACCTCATAGCAGCACAACAGCAGCATATATTGCGCATAAATACTTTTTATTATATATTTTGAGATATTCCCTTGGCCCATCCCCAAGGTGAACCAGTCACAGCAAATGGAGGCCATGGGACTTTTCCCATATAATTTTCACTGAAGAAGAAACACAGGGACACCTTGCACCTTACTCTTCTAAATGGCAAACATTTTTTTTTTTAAACTACATGTGAAATATATACAGCCGGTTCAAGTGGTCCCACTGAAATAAATAGGTTTGTATTGTACCCTATTTGTGTAAAATAAGGTTTGGATGGATCAAGGATTGGGTTTCACAGAATGAAGCCAGGGCTGGCCTACCCATGAGGCTGACTAAGGTGGTCACTGACTGACATGTGACACTTACCTGCACTACTTGCCTCTACTCACATATCTCCCCTGCTGCTCCTCTTCCTCCCTCCCCAGGATTGGAAGACAGCAAAGAGGAAATGTAGTATAGAGGAAAGTGATGGGCTCATCCATTCATCCATCACTTTCCCCTCCTCCACATTTCCTTTCCATTCCATCCCTCTCTTCCATTTCCAAACCTGGGAGTGGGAAGAAGACATGGCCAGCATATCACCAGGTTGAGGAGCATTTAGCGCACTGCCTCAGGTGCCAGGAAGTCCTGGGTGAAGGAGCAATGCTTTTGCTGCTTTCACCTTAGCTTTGATTGGGGTTACACCCTTGCTGCACTTATGCATTAAAGCAGCCATTATCAACAGGAGCGGGGATATGGTTCCCTGGGGAGCCCTGGAACATGTGAAGGGGGCCACTGACTGAAAATAACTCTCATTATTTTGAGTGGATTTTATGTTTGTTTCCTTGTTTGTCAGGAGGGGCCCTGGAACCTGAGAGAACAGAGTTTTTGTCTGTAGTCAAACAAACAAAAAAGGTTGAGAATGGCTGGATTAAAAACATAGTCTGTAAAGGAAAATCTTTGATAACATAATATCAATAATGTGATAGAATAAAACAATATAAGAATTGTTTTATAAGAATTCTTGCCTTTTTTTTAAGGTAGGACTTCTACCACATAATCTTCTCTTCTGATTATCATCAAACTATATTTAGAGAGAGACCATATGGTAAGTAGCTAGATGATGAATCCAGTCCACTCATGTTGTAGATCTCCATGTATTTTTCCTAATAGCAGTAAAAAAGGGGGGGATACCAACAACCAAAATAGCATGAGAGGTGTTATTTCTAGCAGCCAGTTTTGAGTGCAGTGGACAAATCAAGTAGGTAATCTGTCACATGTTTTAAGATGGAAAAAAATGAAGCATCAAAAGCAGTGACTGCAGTCCAAGGACAGGAGATGGGTTCTCTGCCTTTTCTGAATCACCATCACTTGTTGGGTGGCAAAGATGATGAGGTACTTTCCAGACCATATTTTACTGCTTGTTCATGGAGGATCAAAGAGTCAATCTTCCAGGCAAATATGATGCAACACAAATAGACACCACTATATTGGAAGACCTAAAAATAGTCTAATCCAAAGTCAAACACACAGTTTAGAAAGGAAAGGTGCAGGGTGGCACCTTACTGTATCCAACGCAGGATAGGCAGCAGCTGGAGCTCACCTCAGGGTAAAGTAATATTTTCCCCTTACCCCTGGGTAAGCCCCAGCCCTATGGGTCTGCTAGGATCTACACCAGCAAATTGCCTGTGCAAATCTGAGTGTCTGGATTGGGACCAAACAGCCCAAGGACCGGGGTGTGTATGTTAGAATATAATAATAATAATAATAATAATAATAATAATAATAATAATAATAATAATAATAATAATAATAATACTTGGATTTATATACCGCCTTTCTTAGGTCACCAGATTTCTTTAGTGACTATAACTCAAGGTGGTTTACATAGACAGACTTTTATTCAGAAACCCGAAGGTTTTTACAATTTTTACAGAAACGTTCTATCTTGCAAGAACTACACACATACAGGTGGATCTTTCTGGATTTAGTCCTTCTTTCTGGCCACCCGTTTGTCTTCTTGCTGGCTGATAAACGGCTTCCCTGCTACCACCAGAGAAGCGGCAGAACTTCGGCACAACTCCCCCTCACACAAGGCAGCTGAAGCTCAGCTGTTAATCAGTCGCAATTAACGAGGTCTGCCGCTCACAGAGACTTCCGGTTGTCCCGAATATGGCTTAATAGCTGGATCCACGCCCCACCATCCTCCCCAGGCCAGCTTGCCCACAGGACCGCCCTCCCTCTGCCCTATTCTGCTTCTGTCCTGCCTTCCCCCCGCCCTCCCCAAGCCCCTCCCCTGGCTGAATTTGGCTGGTGGAGGGATGACTTACCTGTCGATTGCAGTGCACAATGTTCCATGGTACAGACAAATCTTACAGCCTGTTTGCGACAGCGCTGAGCCGGTGCAAGTGACATGCACCGGCCCAAGAGAGAGGTAAGATTGAGCGCTGAGTTTTGCATATTACATTTTTGAAGACAGCCATGAAATATTGTATAAAGGTGCCCTGTGGTATTGGTAGTAACAGTTATCTCGCGTTGTTAATCAGAGTTCTTATTTCTTTATAATAACAACCAAATACATTGTCAAAGACAACCTCTACTCACTCTTAGATGAAGCACAGATGTTTACAGGACTGAGAATTGGATTGGGCTGTTAGTGCTCCTGACGGCTACCCAGTTCCTCTATTGGTGCTGCTCCCTAGATTTGGGGGGGGGGAAGAATGGAGCAGAAAAGGAAGTGTGAAGGAGAAGAAAATGCGGTACCAGAAAATCTTCTCTTCACACTTCTTCTGCTCCATTCCTTTTCAAATCTAAGTGGAGCGGGAAGGAGGAACCGCAGAGGAGGGCAGGTGCTTTCCACCAAACCATGGTCTGAGGCAACTGTATCTGGGCCTGGGTGTTTGGAGATGTCCTTCTTATATTTTGAATGGCTATCAACCTTTTGGCTGCTGGCTCATGTCAGCCTTTATAGTAACACACCAGTACGCTACCACCTTTATTTTTCAAAGTAGAATCCTCACTTGCTGGCAGAAGAATTGCATGACACTGCAAAACAAAAAAGCACTTTTACCTGAAAAGGCACAACCAAAACCATACTTTCATAATTATTGTCACCAGCATTATTACTTGTCTGGTAACACATTAATTAAATGACTGGAATTATACATACATACATATGCACAGACATACATACATATGCATTATACATACATACATATGCACAGACAGACAAGCATACACAGAAAGGCAGAGACAGAAAGTGGTAAAATAGTAAAGCCTGTGCATTGTGGCAGAAGTAGACTTTTCAAATGCCTCTGTGGTTTGTATAATTTCTGAATGAGAAAATGTGAACTGTTTTGATGGAGAGATAATGTAAATGGAACAAGCATATGTTTCAGTTAAACTGAAGGACTGGTTCCAGAGAAGGGTAAAGTATTTAGCTAAACTAAATGTCAAAGTAGTTATTTTTAAATGCAATTTAATTTAAGGAGGGGGGGGGAGAGACTGAAATCAAAAGGGCACCTCAGCTATTTTTTCTTTCCTATTATGCCATGCCATGAATAAATAATCTCTGTGGGGGGCTGAAAGAAGATGCTTTTAGTTAAACCTATGATGCACAGGTTATTGTTTGAGTTCTATTCTTCGTCTTGAAAATGGATGTAGAAAGACATAAAAGGCTTTTTCAGAGCAAGCCATGGAACTATTAGCTAAAAGGTTATTTGCTCATATGGTATTAGTCTGCTTTTTTTTTTAACTCAGATATCCAAGTTTAGCATCATCATCCAAACTTCTGATAACTGCAGGTCACTTTTTTCTGATTTTTTTTTTTCCAGAAAAAAATTAGAGGCCCACAGAATGGCATCAGGGTTGGCCAAGTCAGGCACTAGATGATGGTTCACAGATGGGCCCTCATGATGCACAAGCTAACCCCAGAACTCTCAGTGCCAGGGCAAAGGTAGTGCCCAATGCCAGCCCGCCAATGAGTTCCAGCACGTGTGTGGTGGTGGTGGGGCCGACACATGGGGAGCAGCAGACTCTCTTTGGGGGCTGTTACTGTGGGTAGTCAGGAAAAAGAAAGCAGGGAAGATTCTTTTCCTGGTTTGGTGGCTGCATTTTTTAAAGAAAGGGAAACTACTATGGGAGGGGGGAAATAGGGCATGCTTTGCATGCTGGAAGCAGAACCTCCAGGCCTGATTTCAGAAGCTCGAAAAGTTTGGCCTGGGCCTTCCAATGTACCAGCAGAGGACAGGTGGGCAGATGCACCATGAAGGGCCCAGTGCAGGACTTTGCCCCAGAGTCACCAGCAACTTGGGGTAAGACATAACCAAAAGGTTTATTTTTAGAATAGGAAAGATCAAAACACCACATGTAATGATATTAACTGTGTAATTAGCCCTGACAATTTTTATTTCAACAGCAGCAGCCATAGAATATTATGGTGTTGCGGGGAAGGGGGGCTTTAACCCTTTGCCCTGATACAGATTGGACCCCTAAGACTGCTATTTGCTTCAGAAGTGCTTCCATCCTCTGGTGCATTTGTTGGGTTTTTTCTTTTTTACAAAAAGACAGATGCAGTCTACAAGTTGTATCAATGTATCAATGAACAAACATGCTTAGCTTTTCCAACTAACTGTAAACTAAGGTTCTAACAAAGTGAAGCAGGTTTGTTAGAAATTACTGCTTCTGTACTGAGCAGTTTTATAAACAGATGGTTCCCTTGAAAAAGACTGAAATCGAAATGTGTTGGAAACATCAAGCCTAGCAGCTGTCTTGCATGGGCCATCTCTCAAACATCCCCCAAACTACCATGTCAAGTCATACTGATACTGAATGAGTGGTATTTCACAAGAGTGATAAATATGTACCAGGGATGTGTGGTGACTTTCTGGGCCAGTGCGACACAGAACCTTACATAAGCCCAGTGACCTTAAATTAAAAAAAAGTTATTTAAAAAAAAAAAAGAGGAAGCCCAGTGACCTGGAAGTGATGTAAGACTTCCGATCTCTAGGACTCCAAACACGACCGGAACTCGTTCTGGTCATGTTTGAAGACTTTCTGAAAACCCCCAGAGGTGTTTTAAAAGCACTTCCGGTTTTGGGTGAAAACTGGAAGTGCCTTTAAAACAATTCCGGGGCGGGGGAGGCTTTCTGAAGCCCTTAGAGGCAGTGTGCGGTCCCTGCAGGCTTCAGAAAGGCTCCAGGTCCTGATTATAGAACATCTCCAGTCACGTATGGGAGCGCAGGTGAGGCTCATCCTCCCCTGACAGCACATCCCTGATCTGTACTAGTAGCCCCAAACCATTGTCTACCAAATGCATATAAATATGTGATGAAAACGGTATTACTTGCTGAAAAATAAAAATTGAAGCGACAGCTATCAGGCTTATTGTGTTTATAGTGTGATTTTAAGTACTGAAGAAATTGCCTTTTTCTACCATATAACTGTTATTTATATTTGAAGTCTAGAACCAAAATCTCATTCTCACTTTTCTTCCAAAGTGTTCAGATCCTGTATCTCTCACAAATTAAATATAGCCTCTTGCACAGACATGGGCTAGTTTTGAAGCACACTTTAAGGGCACCTTGAAACCCACCTTATGGCACAGACCTCAGTGTAATATGCATTGCAGAACTTCACTGATGTGTCTAAGGGTGCAATCCTAACCTGGAGTTAGGCCAGCATAGTTAGGCCAGCAAAGTTTGGCCAGCACAAAGGACACCGTAAAGTATGTTTAGACCACTCTTGGGGTCAGAGAGGCCAGCATACAGACGTGCCATCCCGTTGACTCCGAGAGTGTCCAAATACGCTTTACGGTGGCCCCTGTGCCATCCAAACTTTGCTGGTCTAACTGTGCCAGCCTAACTCCAGGTTAGGACTGCACCCTTAGACACATCAGTGAAGTTCTGCAATGCATATTACATTGAGGTCTGTGCCATAAGGTGGGTTGCAAGGCAATTCCTTACTCCACACATTGCAAAGACAACATTGGGGCTATTTGCAGTCTTGGCTTACTGGCACATTCACAGCAGCAAAAGTCTTCTAAAAAGAAAGCTAGTGTCAATACAGCACCAAGTCTTATCAAAATAGCAACAAGCATAAGATCAAGATGACAAGATATAGCAGTTAGTTACAGCAGAAACAAAGTGAGGGTAAGTCAGTCACTACTTTTGCATGTCCAGCATGTGGCGACAGGAATGAGTGTGCTGATTGTATTGCATTTCAGTTTTTGGTCCCAGCTAGAGAGGTGAAGCTTTCATCAGTGGCTTCAGAAGACAGATGGAACAGTGTTGGAAATTTTTCCAAAAGTTTCATGCCATCACCATGAGTTGTGGTGATGACCACAAAAAAAGATGACATTTAAGGAAGAGGAGACAACTTCCCTGCCGCTAGTTCTGTCAAAGTTACTATTAATCATGACAACTGAACATCCATCCCCAGTGACAGTACGACTCAGAATATCAGGTGCTGGGAACAGGAGAAGGGCTGATGTCTTCAGGTCCTGCTTGTCCACTTCCTTGAAACACACAGCTGGATAATGACAGAAAAATAATTCTTATCTGTATAAAATAGAACTTGGTCTAGGTCAAAAGAGCTTTTCTGTTCATAGGTATGTAGTTAGCTACCATCTACAGTATGGAGTCAAACTATTGGTCCATCTAGATCAGTATTGCCTACACAGGCTGTCAGTAGCTCCCCAGGGTTTCTGTCATAGGTCCTTCCCAACCCTACCTGGCAATACCAAGACTTGAAAATGAGACCTTTCGCATTCAAAGCATCTGCTCTGTCATTGAACCAACATTCAAGAGGCTATAGACAGTGGTGTCATCTAAATGATTTAAGAACAGGTACTCACTTTTGATTGGCATGTGTCGGGACCCGCCCACCGGAAGTGATGTCATAAGCCGGAAGTGAGGTCGTGGCAGGAAGTGACATGAAAAAAGCCCTTTTTGAGGCCTCAGATGATTTTAAACTGACCCAACAGTTGCAACAGTATTCCACAGTACCCCCAGAACATGTTAAGGAGGCCTGGCATCATGTTAAAGTGACCCAACAGTTCCAAAACCCCAGCGCAGCTCGTTTTTCAGTGGCAAGGAAAGGAAAGGCTCCGCTCGCTGCCTGCCTGCCTGCCTGGCTCTGAGAACATGCAGGCAACTCAAACATGCAGGAAATTCAAACGTTGCAGAGGGCGGAGTCGACGAGTGGGTGGGCGAATGGGCAGGGCCAGCTGTAATCCTAGAAACGGGTACTCGCGTACCCCCACGTACCCCCTGCATGACATCACTGGCTATAGATAAAGGTAAAAGCTCCCCCATGACTGAATCGTCTAGTCATGACCAATTGTAGGGGAGGGGCTCATCTCTGTTTCTAAACAGAAGAGCCGGCGTTTGTCCTGAGGACAAGTTTCCGTGGTTATGTGGCTGGCGTGACTATACACCAAAGCACATGGAACGCCGTGTCATTGAATTATAGGCCCTTCCAAATATATGTTTATGTTCTCTCTCTGATGACTATAAACTGGTGTGTAACAAGGATAGAAAAGTTCATCCTTCCAACAGTAATGATAGATCCTAAAAAGGACTGCCCATTTTTAGTAATTTTATAAAGGCACCCTCATTTGCATTTCAAACCATTTCCCACTGGCTTTCCAAAATCTCCATCACATGTTTCTCAATTTCCTCTTCATTCAGGGAATAGTATAGCAGTGGATTGACATACAGTCCTTAAGGAAGTTATTCTTTTCCCATTTTTTTAAAGCAAACTTTTTATTTTAAAGATGAATGCAGGATATGATTTACTAGTTCAATTTTTGTCATTTATTAGCCCATTTTTCTTTTAGGGCACATAATTTCTCTTATAGTCACATAACTACAAATATAAAAATCCAGAGATATTTACACCTAGCACATCTGAAGTAGTTTCCATTATAAAGCTGTCAATCAGGATAATGGATGGTAGTGAAGGATTATTGTAACTTGATCACTTTACCTGTATATTAAAAAATGAACTCTGCCCAACTGGAGTTTCAACATTTTTCTCCTTTGATTTAAGAAGTCCAGGACAAATGTATCCATAAGAATGCAATTTCTTTTGCAATGAATGGCAAAAGGGTTCAACATGTTTTTGTGCCTCTGAGAATAAAGCCTTATACAATTTTTTTTGCTATTTTTAAAAAAAATCAACGTGCATTCAAGAGGCTTTAAATTAAAGAGGTTTTTAAAGAGGTTTTAAACTGGAGAGGAAAAAAAATCACAATTACATATTTGAACATTTTTATTCTGAAACCTTTCTTTCAAAGTTCAAGTGATGGAAGGAAAAAATACCAAGCTGTGCTACGGTTGAGAAGAAGAAATTCTGGAGAAAGGACACAAAAGAACACAACACAAAACTTAAGAAAAGGCCAAACTGAACAGAAATATATTGATTGCTAGAAATGGACAGTGCTGGGGCCAGCTAAGTCTCTCAAGGAAGGGATTTCTAGCTAGGGAGCTGCCACTGAGGAAGTCCTGTCCCATGTTGCAGTCTAGTTAACCTCTGATGGCAATGTGGCACAGAGTAAAGCCATCTTCAAGGGTAGCTCCAAGTGAAGTACATCAGAGTAGTCTAAACAAGATATCACAGGCAAGGATTACTGTAGCCATATCTGCCTTGTTCAGGATTGCATTTACATCTAACCTGATCTTGAAAGAAGTCACCTTTTTGATAACATAGGTGCAAATGAGTTCTATATAGGGAAATGGACCAAAGTTGATTCACATCAGCTGCATCATGAAACTGAAAGGTTTATATACTAGGATTTGTGATCTCATTTGTAATTGTGTATGCCTGTTCATTAAAGTCAAGATGTTCAGAGATTGAACAAGTCAAAAATTGGGCAATGAGTGCAGCATTAATTAATGTGTGCACACATTAAACTGTTTTCTGAAAACCATCTCTCAAATTTCCCATAAAGGTAATAAAGGGACAAATAAAGGGGCAGTGATTTTCCAGGAACAAAAAAATAGAGAATGTCCTTGGAAATAAGGACAGAACATATGCTAAATGCCTTTGTGAGCAGCCAATAGAACAATCCTCTCCTTCAATATCCTCAGCTATATTTGCATGTTTACAAACATCAAGATTTAGATGGCAAGAAAGGGCTGGACAATGGTGCTGATTCAAACGGTTATCTAGCAGGAATAAACAGGCCATGATGTATTTTAAGGTCAGTCAAGCTCTTATCAAGGAACCACCTACTAGAAAGCCCTGACAGAATGGATTTTTAAACATGGTGTAAAATACCGTCATTTAATAGAAACCTAAAAAGAACAGGAACTATATAAGGCCAAACTTGTGTTTTAAGAATTTAGGTACTGAGAAAGCAGGGGCCATGAAGGATGCTCAGGTAAGACCAGTTGGAGCATCTAGTCATAAGAACAACACTGCTGGGTCAGAAGGCTCATTTGGTGCAGCATCCTATATCCCATAGTGGCCTTGAGCTACCTCTCGGAAGCCCAAAAGCAGGAGAGAAGACATACTTCTCTCATGCCATTGCTCCCTGCAACTGGTATTCAACAGTATACTGCCACTGAAACCGGAAAGAAAAAAGATAAGGTGTGTGAGCGATGGCAGCTGGGACGTTGTTGCTATTGAATACAGTGACAGTGACAGTCTGTCCAGTAAAAAGAGAGGAGGGGAAAAGGGATCAAAAAACAGTCCCTCCTTACAGAACCCCGTATATAGTGTTATTATGCGAATGCACGAAGTCTCCGAGCAAAGATGGGGGAACTGGAATGTTTGGTGGCTAGGGAAAACATTGATATAGTAGGCATAACGGAAACCTGGTGGAATGCAGAGAACCAGTGGGATACTGCAATCCCAGGCTATAAACTCTATAGGAGGGACAGGGAAGGGCGTGTTGGTGGAGGGGTGGCCATCTGTATCAAAGAAGGGATAGAATCCAGCAGAGTAGAAACTGAAGGTGGGCCGGACTCCACCATGGAGTCACTGTGGGTTAAACTACCAGGCCGTAAGAGCAATGTAATAGTGGGGGTGTGCTATCGTCCTCCTGATCAAAAACTTGAAGGTGACCTTGAAATGAGGAAACAAATCAGGGCAGTGACCAAGAGAGACAGGATTGTAATCATGGGGGACTTCAATTATCCTCATATCGACTGGGTCAACTGCGGCTGTGGTCAAGAAAGAGAGACTGGATTCCTTGACATGCTAAATGACTGTGCCTTAGAGCAGCTAGTCATGGAGCCCACCAGAGGACAGGCGACTCTGGATTTAATATTGTATGGTACTCGGAACCTAGTTAGGGATGTAAGTGTTACTGAGCCATTGGGGAAAAGTGACCATGCTGCGATTGGTTTTGCCATGCATGTCCAGGAAAGAGTGCAGAGCAAATATGACACAAGAACCCTTGACTTTCAAAGGGCAGATTTCCCTCAGATGAGGAGGCTAGTTAGGAAGAAATTGAAAGGGAAGGTAAAAAGAGTCCAATCCCTCCAGTCTGCATGGAGGCTGTTTAAAATAACAGTAGTAGAGGCCCAGCGGAAGTGTATACCGCAAAGAAAGAACGGTTCGACAAGGTCCAGGAGGGTGCCTGCATGGCTGACAAACAAAGGTAGAGAAGCTGTAAAGAGCAAGGAAGCTTCTTTCCGTAAATGGAAGTCTTGCCCCAGTGAGGAGAATAAAAAAGAGCATAAACTCTGGCAAAAGACAAGTAAGAAGGTGATATGGGAGGCCAAGAAAACATTTGAGGAACGAATGGCTAGCAACATAAAGGGGAATAATAAAAACTTCTTCAAATATATTAGAAGTAGGAAACCTGCCAGAGAGGCGATTGGCCCTCTGGATGGTGAAGGAGGGAAAAAGGAGATAAAAGGGGACGTGGAGGTCGCAGAGAAATTAAATGAATTATTTGCGTCTGTCTTCACAGCAGAAGAACTTGGGCAGATACCACAGCCTGAACAGCCCTTCCTAACTAAGGAATTAAAGCAGATAATGGTTAATAAGGAAGATGTTTTAGATCAAATTGATAAACTACATATAAATAAGTCACCAGGCCCAGATGGTATACACCCAAGAGTTATTAAGGAACTAAAGAACGAAGTTGCTGACCTCTTAACTAGAGTATGCAACTTGTCCCTTCAAACGGCCACGGTGCCAGAGGATTGGAGGATAGCCAATGTCACGCCAATCTTTTAAAAAGGGAGAAGGGGGGACCCTGGAAACTACAGGCCGGTCAGCCTAACGTCTGCTCCGGGTAAGATGGTGGAAAGCCTCATCAAAGATAAAATCCTAAAACACGTAGAGGAACAAGTGTTGCTGAAGAAAAGTCAGCATGTCTTCTGTAAGGGTAAGTCTTGCCTCACAAACCTTTTGGAATTCTTTGAAAAGGTCAACAGGCACGTGGATGTGGGTGAACCTGTGGATATCATATAGCTGGATTTTCAGAAGGCGTTTGACACAGTCCCCCATCAAAGGCTGCTGAAGAAACTTCACAGTCAGGGAATAAGCGGGCAGGTCCTCTTATGGATCCATAATTGGTTGAGGGCCAGGAAACAGAGAGTGGGGGGTCAATGGGCAATGTTCACAATGGAGAGAGGTGAAAAGCGGAGTGCCCCAGGGATCTGTCTTGGGGCCTGTGCTTTTCAATTTATTCATAAATGACCTGGAGACAGGGATAAGCAGCGAGGTGGCCAAGTTTGTGGATGACACAAAACTTTTCCGGGTGGTGAAAACCAGAAAGGATTGTGAAGAGCTCCAGAAGGATCTCTCCAAGTTGGGGGAATGGGCAGCCAAATGGCAGATGCGTTTCAACACAGACAAATGTAAAGTGATGCAAATTGGGGCAAAAAACCAAGACTTCACCTATAGGCTAATGGATTCTGAGCTGTCTGTGACAGCTCAGGAGACAGATCTTGGGGTGCTGGTGGACAATTCAATGAAAGTATCGACCCAGTGTGCGGCAGCAATTAAGAAAGCCAATTCCATGCTTGGGGTCATTAAAAAAGGGGTTGAGAATAAAACAGCCAATATTATCATGCCATTGTACAAATCAATGGTAAGGCCGCACCTGGAATATTGTGTCCAGTTCTGGTTGCCGCATCTCAAAAAGGACATAGTGGAGCTGGAAAAGGTGCAGAAGAGAGCGACAAAAATGATTACGGGGCTGGGGCACCTTCCTTATGAAGAAAGAATGCAGCGTTTGGGGCTCTTCAATCTAGAAAAAAGGCGCCTGAGGGGGGACATGATTGAGACATACAAAATTATGCATGGAAGGGATAGAGTCGATAAAGGGATGTTCTTTTCCCTCTCTCAAAACACCAGAACCAGGGGGCATCCGCTAAAACTGAGGGTTGGGAGAGTTAAAACAATAAAAGGAAGTACTTTTTTACCCAGCGGGTAGTTAATCTGTGGAACTCTTTGCCACAGGAGGTGGTGATGGCATCTGGTCTGGATGCCTTTAAGAGGGGATTGGACAGATTTCTGGAAGAAAAGTCCATTGTGGGCTATAGGCAATGATGGGTTGTAACCTCCTTACATTAGTAGTAGGCTACTTCAGAGTACTGGGTGCAAGGGAGTAGCAACAGGATCCAAGCATCTTGTTGTCTCATGCCTCCCTGGGGCACCTGGTGGGCCGCTGTGAGATACAGGAAGCTGGACTAGATGGGCCTTTGGCCTGATCCAGCAGGGCTCTTCTTATGTTCTTAATACACTGGCTAAGAGCAGAGGGAATCAGTACAGCAGTGCAATGGACAGGCTCTCTAAAGCACCAGGAGAAGCAATTTTCCAGTTGCCTCAAGGGGAGTGTTGCTGAGGTTTTTTTCTAGCTCCACATGGATTTTTTAAAAAATTTATTTCCGGGGGTGGGGGGTGCTTCATAGATTGAGCTTTATCTATTTATTTTATTTCCAGGGGTAGGGAGACTTTCAGAGACTGAGCTTAGGGGTGGGTGGGTGGGTGGGTGGAAGAGTGAGTGCGTATTACCTCCCTGGGCCTGGATGTCACTGCTTGTCACTAGTCTACATGTATCCAAGAAACTTACCAGCAAAATGGGGTGGGACGTTTTCCTAAGGATTTGTCCTTCTGAGGATGGTAAATATCCTGCCCTTGCCAGTGACGGCACGATTCACATGCTGTTTGTTTTATGTGCCACATCGCACAGGGCTCATCTGCTCACACAGGAGAAGGCTGCCAGCCACTCCTTGGGACTTCTGAACAAGTGGGCACAGGGTCATGCCCCAAAGCAGGTCCCCCCCCCCGCCATACTACTCACATCCATCCGTACTCACACTTAGATGAGCAAAGATACAGCAGTTTCATCTTCCTTCCCTCTCATTCAGTCCCCACCAATACTCAACTTGGGCTGCCATCCTATAATGCTTTCTTAGGAGTAAGCCCCATGCGACTTACACATAGGGATTTACTTCTGAGTAGGTATAGATAGGATAGTTCTGAAGGTGTCTTTCATGTCACTGTGTCCCCCCCCCAACACCTCTTTCGTTCTGCACCCTTCTTTTTATGTTGGGGGAAGGAGGCGAACGTTGGCCTTTGTCTGTTGAGGGGGCTCAGATGGAGTCATTTCGTCTACACGCACTAGTACAAGGAGCAGCACATGCCGTAAAAAGTAAGTTCCGCGCTGAGCAGCACGTAGGTAGAATGGGGAGAGAGGGCAGGGAGGGGCAAAGCAGAGTGGGGTAGGGAGGCACCGGGGCAGGGAGTGGGCAGATTGGGCCTCAGAGATGGTGGGATTGGTGTCATTGGAACACGCTGTATCCTATTCCCCTCCCGGGCCTGACCGAATACACAGGGCAAGGTGGACTTGAGTCAGCTACGTAGCTTGCGCAGGTCTGAATTGCCCCATTGCGGCGGCTAGAGTTTACCCCAGGGCAAGGGGTCAAATGTCCCCTTACCCCACAGAGATCTCCAGCATGCAAAATTCCCCTGCAGGAGTAGCCTGCACCAATGCCACTACATCACTGTACAGGGATTTACACTGTATTGGGCTGCTCTTTATGGAATTTGCTGCCATATGTTGTGGTAGTGGCTTAGCTGCAAATTCATGGAGGATAGTTCTATCAGTCAAACACTCAATCACTCAATCAAACAGATACTTATATACCGCTTTTCAACACAAACTTCACAAAGCAGTTTACAGGCAAATGGTAATAATAAAATTAAATGGCTCCCTGTCCCAAAGGGCTCACAATCTAAAAAAAGGCAGACCACCAGCAACAGCCACTAGAAGGACACTGCGCAGGGGTGAAGAGGGACAATTACTCTCCCCCTGCTAAATACAGAGTGATTCAAAATGAATGGGACAAAGTTCCATTACAGCAAATGGAACTTTGTCCCATTCATTTTGAATCACCCTGTATAAGAGGAACACCACTTGAAAAAGTGCCTCTTGCCCAGTTAGCAGGGTTATCTGCATTCTATGAATGCCTATTAACCCAGAGCCTCCATGTTCAAAGGCAATATACTTCTAAATACCAGGAACTGGTATCTAGCAGCAGCAGTAGCATGGGAAAGTCATGCGACCTGCTTTTCAGAAGCTTCTGCTGAATACTGTACAAGATGGTCCTTTGTTCTGACTCAGCAAGGTCCTTCACACGTTCTTGAGGACTCTGCACGTGGTGTCTAGAACTGAACCATGTCCACTGT
Organism: Lerista edwardsae; assembly: GCA_029204185.1. Lineage (NCBI taxonomy): Eukaryota > Metazoa > Chordata > Lepidosauria > Squamata > Scincidae > Lerista > Lerista edwardsae. Next base: position 6,831,044 of record JAJKFI010000049.1, on the reverse strand, counting down.
GTCTTTATGGGTGCAATCTTAACCCCAAGCTGAAATTGGCAGACTGGTTGCAGTGCAATCTGGGGAAAGGGGAATCTATTCCCCTTCCCACAGGTAACACAGCAGCAGTCTGAATGGGGCTACTCGGATCTGTACACACTGAAATTGGAGGGCCCCGGCCCAGTCTAACCACGGACCCATCCGTCCCACGCCTGCCCCATTCTGCCTCCCATCCCATCCTCCCCAACCCCCTGCACTGGCCAACCTTGGCTGTCCTTACCTGGGTGCTGCCTGGCCTGGGTATCAGCATGGGGAGGCAACCATGCACTGGCTACCGTCCTCTGAAGTCATAGCAAACACACTTTATAATGCGTTTGCGACAATACTGGACCAGCACAAGGAACTTATGCTGGCCGATTGAGTGTTCTGGATTGTGCACTGATTCAAATATACCTGTTATACCAGGGAATATATCTGTTCCCTGTACATTCTTGTGCTTTAAGGAAATTCAGACCTTTATGATATGGGACAATAATACCTTACCTTGCCTTGCTAGGTTGTTATAAGAATTATTGAGAAAATGCACATAAAGCACTTTGAGCAATTAGAGAAACCAGTCTATAAATATCAAATATTTACGTTTTACAGTACAAGGAAATAATCCTTGTTCTTTCATTGTGAAAAGAAGATGCCATTCAGCAACTTAAATAAAAGATGGACAGGCCAATTTGGCATCTGTTCTTTCTTAATCCTGCAATTGCATCTTTTTCTGATGAATACAAATTACTGATTATACTGTATTATAATGATTTATCCACCATAAAGGTACGTGAACATTTTACAGTATAGGTGAGAAGACAGCAACTTGATAGCTGAGGGTATTGAGAAATATTTCACTGTTAAACTAAAAAAAGTAAATATACAGTAAATACATAATTGTACCACATAGTATTTTTATTTCAGAACAATAAGAAAATTTTGATAGACAAAACCTTTTCTCTCAAAGAGTGATTTCAGCTTTAATTTGTTCAGTAGTGCTTGTACTAGAAACTAAATAGGTAGAACACTGTAGCTTGAGTAAAACTAGGGAACAAAATGGAGTCTATTGCTACAGATGTTTATCATACACTACTCTGTTTAATACAGTTTCTGTTAATGGAGACTGAAGATATTTTTTTCTAAGTGAGCTCTGATGCCACTAATTCTGGATTTAACAATCATCACCACCACAGTTGTGTAGTTTGAAGCTCTGTCTTTGTCCTTCCTCTCTACCAGGTGAGGGAACCGAAATGACTATCATTTGAATTACTATACATTCTTTCAATACACCCAGGATTACCAAATATGCTGTGATCGATCTTTAAGACTATTTTGATTAATGCTGCAACATGTTGATGAAATACAGGTATGTAAGTAAGAACTGGTGCTTAGGGTACCTAATAATTATTTATCAGAGGAATTTTCCATGATTTGAACAGATTTGAAAAATGTAAGTGCTTTCCCCTCCATGCTTAAAACAATTTTAAAACCTCTTTAACAGCCCAATCTTACCAGGCTAACCCTGTGCACTCGCCGGCTTCAGGTGTCACAAAGAGTGTCATAACGCACTCTGGCGGTGATGAGTGCAGGGGTGGCACTAAGCCTCAGGGCCACAAAGACACCAGGCTAGTGATAAGTGAATTCAGGGAGGGGGGAGGCAGAGGGGGGGCAGAAGGAGGGTGGACCAGGCCCAGGAGATAGATGGAGACCGCGGAAGATTCTGCTGCTGTATCCTATGCTCCTCCCTGAGCCAGAAAACCTGACATGGCTCTCCTTGGTTCTGAGCCCACTCAAATGCATGTGCAGATCTGAGTGGACGCATAGGAGCTGATGAACAACAACACAGGGTAAGGGGACATTTGTTCCCTTATCCCAAGGAGACCTGCAGCTGCTTCACTGGCCCCATAAGATACCCTCAGCTTGAAGTCTGAAACCATAGAAGTAGATCTTAATGCAAAGAGAGAGAATGCAAAGACGGAGAGAACTATTTTATAAGACTTGACACCATACTAATATGGCCCATCCATGAGGCCAACTGAGGGGGTTATTTTAGGCAGCAGATTGGTGAGGGGTGCCTACTTCAGTCAATCCACTTGTCTCCATGATTCCTTGTCCCAGTGGTGTCAGCCTACCGGTTCGCTAGGCGGAGTTTCTTCGCTCGCTGGGAGGGTTTCCGTGGTGATCGGCAGCATGCTCGCTGCCTCCCGTTGCGTAATGGCGAAAGCCCGCCTGCTGCAGCGGGCAGGCTTTCGCCATTACGCAACGGGAGGCAGAGAGCACGCTGCCGATCACCACGGAAACCCTCCCAGCGAGCGAAGAAACTCCGCCCAGCGAACCGGTAGGCTGACACCACTGCCTTGTCCCCCTCCCACTCTCTGGATTGGAAAAGGGGAATGAAACAAAAGAGGAAGTGTGAAGAAAAGAAGAGTGATAAGTTAGAGACTGGCATATCACTTGGGGAAAGAAATTTGGCACAGTCTCTTAGGTGCCAAGAGATCTTGGACTGATCGAGTCCAATTATAATAACAATGCATTATCACATAGAATTTCAAGGGCAGTGGCTATTTTAGAATATGTCCCTTAACTCTGATTTTCCATTTTTCCTTGTAGTTTCGGCTGTGGTGAAGCAGCTGGATAATGGTTCACAGCTCAGCCTCACTACCACACACAACCCATTTTTTTGGCAGCTGAGAGGTGACTGCATGGAGTCACTCAATCTAAATTGTCAACATGTCAATTGGTTCAAAAAATAGAGCAGCAGAGAGCTGCTTTTCCAGAATATGAAGAATAAGATTCTATGAAGAATATTCTATATGAAGAATAAGAATAAGATTCCTGAACAATAATCTTGGAAAGGCAAGGCTTACGACATACATTCCTGACCTATGTCCATCCAGGCATATTAAATCTGCCAGAACAAGGCTACAGGAATGGCTCTTTGAGCTTTGAGAAAACCTGCTGATTTTCAAGGAAGCTGTGGTGAGAACCTTTCAAAGAACCTTTCTTTGGATCCTTGCGATTGATCAGACCTACCATTCTTGGGTGACATAATGTGAATCAAGTCCGTGTTTTCTTGAGTGAAACTGATGATTTGGATCTGTTTCTGTCTTATTTCCAACCCAGTTTTGTGACTGAATCCAGCCCAAGTGGATGGCCTGCATAGGGAAAAGGAGAATATAATCCTGTTAAATCTGTTGGATCTCTCAGAAGTTTTCAGCAACAGGAGCCACAGGGTTCTGCTGGACCATGTATAAAGGTAAAGGTTTCCCCATGACCAAATGGTCTAGTCGTGACCGACTGTAGGGGGCGGTGCTCATCTCTGTTTCAAAGCCTGTAGAGCCGGCGTTTTGTCCGAGGACAAGCTTCCATGGTCATGTGGCCGGCATGACTCTACGCCACAGTGCACGGAACGCCGTTACCTTCCCACTGAAGTGGTCCCTATTTATCTACTTGCAATTAGGTGCTTTCGAACTGCTAGGCTGGCAGGAGCTGGGACAAGCAACGGGAGCTCACTCCGTCACGCAGTCTTGAACTCCCAACCTTGCGGTTGGAAAGCCCAGCAGCAGCGGTTTAACCCACTGTGCCACCACGTTCCATATCTAATATGGGACCATGTATAATATGCCCCAAAACCCCAGCACATTGCAGACAATTTGGGGACACACACTCATTTCACACTGGGCTCTGGCCACACTTTTTGGGTTTCACTGCTGATCTGCATGTAAATGCAACCTAAAACACATACATTTTTCTTTGTATGCAAATAAATTTTTTGCATAGATCCAGACTTGCTTCTTATTGAAGAACCTACTAATAAGCTTTCTAAGAAACCCATGTTCCTCTATGTAGTGACCTACGTCAGTGGTTCTCAAACTGTGGGTCAGGACCCACCAGTGGGTTATGAGCCGGCCTTTTCAGGTGGGTCGCAAAGCACCTAGAACAGTCATATTGAAAATACAGGAAGATGGGATGCTGGAAAGGGTGATGGCTTTTTTCTTTCTGATTCAGGGCGCAATCCTAACCTAGAGTTAGGCCGGCACAGTTAGGCCAGCAAAGTTTGGCTGGCACAAGGGACACTGTAAAGTATGTTTGGACCACTCTCAGAGTCAGAGAGGCCAGCACACAGACATGCGCCATCCTCCTTAACTCCAAGAGTGGTCCAAACATGCTTTACGGTAGCCCTTGTTGTGGCCAAACTTTGCTGGCCTCTGTGCCGGCCTAACTTCAGGTTAGGATTACACTCTCACTTTGCTAAAGGAAAATGGCTGAGAAATAACCCAACTTATTGCTGCATTCTCAGGAAGGCAGCAGGCTCTGGAATCACAATGATAACACTTCCAACCATGACATCACTTCCGGTGCATCCCAGACAGATTGTCATTCTTAAAAATGCATCATGGTGCTAAAATGTTTGAGAGCGCAATCCAGTGGTGTCATTCAAATGATTTAGGAACAGGAACTCACTTTTGATTGGCACTTGTCGGGAACCAGGAACCAGCCATGGAGCCCGTTAGGATCTGGAACGCCTGTTCTGGTCCGTTCCCCCTGAATGACATCACTGGCGCAATCCTATACTGACCTGGATTAGTGAGGCCGGCTGGCCTGTGTATAGGCAAGGCTGGAGCCTCCCCATGGCAAGGGGGCATTCGTGCCCTTACCGTAAGGGAGGTTCCAGCTTTCCCTATGTCCTCCTTGGATCTGCATCTGCTAAACAGCACACGCAGACCCAAGAGACTGTGCAATCTGAATCAGGCCCGTGCAGCCTTGGATTCGGCCTTATGGCTAAATCCAAGGCCTCCCTCCCTCCTGGGCCTGCCCATATCCCACCCAGTTCCACCCACTCTCTCTCCCATCCAAACATGGCACCTCCCTGATGCCAGCCAGCTTCCGCTGATGCAAAGGAGGCACGGTGCGGCCGCAATGGGATCGGTGCTGCCTGCTGTGCCAGTCCCGTTGCTTTAGCACCAACTCAAGGGTGCCACTCAGCGTCTCTGCATCAGCGCTAGGTGTAAGCTTTTAGGATTGCGCTGCCCGAATCACTGGCCTATGTTGAAACACTATTTGGGATTATTAAATGCAGAACATGCATGTATTTAGGTATTAAAATACTAATCACTTACAGAGCACAGGGAACAAACTTACCATGCCTTATTGTTATGAGGGCAGGATGAAGAGGACCAAATCATTCTCTCTCTCTCTCTCTCTCTCTCTCTCTGACTCCTTGTGCTAATGCAGGAAGAGACAGAAATGGGTCAAGCGAGTGAGGTGCTCCAATAGAGCCCCCATGACCATTAATCCAGTGTTGCATTTCTCTAAAAAAAAAAGAAACATTTCTCTAAAAAAAAGGGATAAAGGATATAACCCCACAGCAATAGCACATAACTGCATTTTAAAATATCAGGTTTTAACTGAAAGAAAGATCATGGATTCCTTAAAAAAAAAAAAGTAAAAAAAAAAAAAGGTATATTGGAAACACTTTTGAGAAGCTGCCTCCTGAATGCTAATCCAAGTGTTTAAGGTTGATGTCAGGAAGAATACCTGTGTCTCCCAATTACCTCAGCATGCAGGACAGACGGCACATATAGGTTTGTCTATGGAAAACCCTCTACAAAAGGCGGGAACAAACACAGTTTTAACGTTTTGGTTCAGTGTACAGGTGTGGTGGGTCCTTTACATTTGTCTCCAGTTGGATTATTTAGCTCGTGCACTGTAAATAATTCAGCTTGACAAGATTTTTCTTTCAGTTTGCCTTATACTAACGTCTTTTCTATCTGTACTTTCCCCCCTCCTCCTTTTTTTAAAACAACAACACCGCCCCTCCCCCGTTACATCACGGTAGTAAGATTTAAATAGCTATACATGCCATGTTTCTCCTGGAAACAAAACACCTGATTGGCCATTCCCGCAGCCAGCCTCTACCTACCAACAGGGATAAGCCCGATCTTGACAGCCAATAGCAGCGCGGTTTCTGCCGTTGCTGGAAGCCAATGAAACGTCTGTCACTAAGGGAGGGAAATACATAGAGGCATAAAAGGTCTGTCATGTGTATTATATTATTTTCATGCCATGTCAGTAATTTTGTTTTCATTCGGATCTTAATATCTTTTTAAAATGTAGAGATTAAAAGAGATGATTGCCGGATTCTTTGCATGGGTTTTTATTCTACCTCCAGATAACGGAAAGGGACTCAGTAGCTCTGCGATGTTGTAGTACTATCAGGGTTGTAAGGGGTGGAGGGAGGTGGAGATTTGCAGGAGGGTTGTTGTAAATACAGCTTTCTGCCTTGTTTTTAAAGGATCCTTGGGGCAGTGAAATCTCGCATAAATATCAAGCTGATTGCTGCTGCACTTTTCTTTTTCCTCCTTTCTAATTTTCTTGGAGGGCTTTAAAAAACAACAACCCACTAATGATGGCTGGTGGGTTAGCAGAATGCTGAGATTTAATAGTATCACACAGTGAATTTTATACCAAGAAGAAGAACAAGGTAAACAAAGTATTTACATGGATACCTGGATATGTGTGTCTGTGTGTGTTTCTTTGTGTGTTGAGAAAATACAGTTGCGGGGAGAAGGGAGGGAGAGGGGGATTAGATGTATATCCTATCAAATCTTTGGGTTTATCATAAAATAAGTAAGAGACGTGGGTACTGATGGCTTATTCAGAGATGTGGAAAGAGATCCAGCTGCTGCTGTTGCTTCAAAATTGACAGTATTTTGGACATAAGGAAAGCTTAAGTACCTGCAGGAAGCCAATGTGGAACAATCTCCTTAATTCCCCCCCCCTCAAAAAAAAAACCCAACATTTTTTGGCTTTTAATTCGGCACAGTCCAGACAAATGCACGTTATTCTGAGTCCAAACAGATCTATAGCGTAGCAGCTGCAGCTCAAGCCAATGATATAATACGCAAAAGCCTCTTTTACAGATGCCTCATCCAAACTCAACGTAGAGTGCATATTATACGTAAAGCACAAACAGGCAGAAAGAAAGAAATTGGGGAGGTTGGGAAAAGGATTTAGAGCTCAACAATTCAGAATGCATATACAGCATTGCAACCAAATCTAGACTTTTGTAATGCAGATTTAATTGCAGAGGGATGTTTTTGCTTATCTTTTTTGGGGGGTCTAGTATCCTACTTCAGATTCGGGGCCTGGCCTGAAAATGAGACAGACCAATTTACCCCCATCCCAAACAAATGCTGTACAGTATAGTATTGCTTTGAGAGCTGTACTCTAAATCATGGATAGACATCTATTAACAGCTAACAACACATTGGCTGTCATATGCAACTCAAGTGAATGTTTCAGAGCTGTGGTGCTTATTCTGTGAGGTTTTATGGGGGTTTTTGCTTGCTGAGATATGGGTCTTTTTTCGGTTCAGTGGAGCCGGTATGCTCTGGACGAAAGCAGCCTTTTGGAGTAAGGGATGCCCCTTCAAAAGAAGCAGCTGGCAACTGCTGCTGTCTAACTTGCCTAATTTGCTGACCAATACATATTTCCCAATGTGATAGAAAATTGCATTTGCCAGCAAAGGATAATTATATTGTTTAGAACCATTTTCATGTACCTATTGTTGTCCATCTACATATTTCTTGCTCTTGGATTGCTTTTCTAAATACTGATTTGAAAACAATGTTTTCCTCCCTTAAATATGACTTTTCCCCCCAGGATTTTTGACAGGTGAACTGGTAGTTGGGAGTCCCTTCCATCAACGCTTAAAAATATTTGTCAAATTATGCATCAATTTGGTATGGAGCTAAACACCATCAAACGTTGGAATATCACATAAACGCAAAACCTGATAGAGCAACCAGGGAATTCAGAGGTCCAATGAGATAATCTGAGTTGCAGTAGTGGTCCTTTAATCTTTCCCTTGACTTCAGGGAGGGCTGGCTCAGGGTCATAGCAACAGTCCCCTATAAACCCAGCTCTAGATTATGCTTTCACTCCGTCATTAAGACATTCTCAAAATAAAACATTTAAAATAAATAGATATCGGCAATAATGATTCAAGAATTCTGGTGTCAGCAGGACAAGAAACTCAAGGACTATAAGTTAAGACTTCCTGCAGAGATGTACAGCTAAAACGTTCAGATTGTCTCTCAAAGAGGGAGTTGGCCTGCCATCTTAACTACAATTATGAAGAAGTTTCATTAAACTCTGGAGGACTGGCTTTTTCACAGGCGTGCATGGAAAAACTGAAAAGCGTCCTTCCAAGGGATGCTGTCATTTTTTTTTCTTTCGAAAACACTACAACCACTGGCAGCATTTAAGACCTATTGGATAACCAGTCAGCTGGATAGTGAGCTGTTAGCCCAGTTCTTCTCCTACTCTGTCACTTTATGCCTTGTGTTTTAGGGAGAAGTACAACCCCGCCTGGTGGATGGTGTTAGCTGAGCCCAACTAATTACTTGTGTACTTATTTGCCTACTTATCTAATTTTTTTGTTCCTCCACTCTCAAAGACCACATTAATAGCGATAAATTAATATGAAGACATACATGCTTTCCATTACTGGCCTTGAGTCTCCAGAAATAAACCTCGAGCTCCAGGAGACAATTGAAAGTAATTGTGGAAATTTTAACAGGTCTCTTTTGCGTAATGACATCATGTCATGTTGGGGGGAAAAAATCTCTAGGAATTGCTTCAGTTGGAATTGGCAGCCCTGATTGCATAGCCAAATGAAATCAATGCAATAATAAATATTAAACCCCACTAGCTTAACTGCTGCTACAAAAAGCCCACTGAAAATCTTAAAACATTTTAACATGTTTCCTAGAGCTTTTAGCAGAGAAGCAGGATATCCATGTAAAAGACCTCATTTAAGCTAGCCTTGTAAAAGATGGCTTTGGAGATGTGAAGTGGCTGCAAAGGACAACATTCTACACAAGAGAACAAGTGTACTACACAAATGCCTAAGGCGAGGTGCGAAATGTTGACCCTCCCCTGGCTGCTCTTTTTCCTATACCCTGGATTTGAGAAGGAAGAGGAGAATAGCAGGAAGTGCGGAGGAGACTAGAGTGGTGGCATTGGATCTTCTGCTTCATTTTCCTCTATTTTTCTGAATCCAGGAAGTGAGAGGACAAGTGGGGAGAGGGCGGGTGCCCCTTTGTCAGTTTGCTGCCTAAAGTGATCAGCTCAGCTGACATTATAGATAGATTGGCCCTGGCTGTACGTGAGACTGATGCACTTGCTTAGCCCCCTTGATCAGCTTAAAACGGGACATGGGAGGAAATGGTTTTGTATATTTAGGACCCAAGTCATTATAGTAAGGAGGGGATGGATGGGGACAGGACATACAGTCCAACTGGAGGCAGGTTGATATGGAATGTGCCGGCAGCATGCATTTCCACGGGTATACTTTTGCAGTATACTCCAGAACTGTGTGAATAATTCCTCTTGCTTTTACAGTTGTTTTGTTACAAAACAAATTTGCCTATGTTGTGTATAACAACCCATATTAAGTGGACCAATATTAATCAAAACTTGGGTGTGTTCATATAATTTCAGTACAAGTTAAAGAAAAAAAACACAATCCTGTTAATATTAACTATGCAGTAGAATCTAAAAATCAGTTGTTGTAGTCTAGTTATTGTATAGTACAAACCTCTAATAAATGCACATTACCTGTGCACAGGCCTTGGAAGGTGGGCTAAACTGAAGAATTGCGGTACTGATGTTGCCAAAGAAGTTTCCAAATTAGGTATCCTGCTTTTTTTTCTGTCCTTCATTTGTGGAAAAATAAAACTTTTGTCACCCTGATAGACCAGCTGCCAGACAGCCTGCCAGCGCACCCTCAATGTTATGAAATGGCCATTTAAAAATATTCATCTGTTTAGTGCAACGGTCTCCAGACTTTTCAATACGAAGGCCATACTGTACATTTTACAGATTTTTGTGGGCTGGACAAAAATCTGTTTTTTGAATGAATGAATGAATGAATGAATGAATGATAGATATTTAAATGAATGAATAAGTTTTGCTACCTACTATTTTGCAATGGCTGGAGGAACTCTCAACTCTATATTTGAATCAGTTGTCTGTAGAAGACAATTTCATACAGATAAGTTTATGGAGTTGTGGAAACCCTTTAGAATATAAAAGTTTAACACTTATATATATATACACACACACATTTCCCCCTTTATTATAATACATACAGTATATATTGTGTTAAGAGTTTTGTTATTGTATATTTTTTTTCTTAATAAAGGCAAAAAAAAATTGCTACAGTCTGGATAAAATCTTTTGGCGGGATAGATGTGGCATCCCAGGCCGTAGTTTGAGACCCTGTTTTAGTGAGTAACATATACAAATGAGAAAAAGCAGTAACATTTTTTCGGGTGTTCCAGAAAGCACTAGTATTTCTTAGATTTTATTTTTGAATAAGGTTTTTTTACTTTGTCATTTGGATTGCATTGTAAAAGACCTATTATTACCATTTTACTTGTTCAGAGATACTGATGAGGTATTTGCAATCTTCTTGAATGTTGCCCCATGTACTTTTGCAAGCTGAAACGCACGTTTCGTTCATTTAACTCTGCTATAAAAATGCAAATTAAAAACCTCCTACAAATGATGACAATGAAAAATCATTATTTAAGGCTGCTATTTCTCCTGCGTGCTACAAGTAGACATTGCTCTCAGTATATGCTGGGTGCAAACCAAACCCAATGGCGATCAGCAATGCTCTGGTCATGTCAGTTATTGCCCTGTCTACACATTATTGAGGGGAGGGAGAGAAGTAGCGTTGTTTTTCAACATAGTTGTATTCTTACCCTGGGTTTTTTAAACCCTTGTATGAGCCTTTTTTTAAACCCTTCAGTGTCAGAAGGAAATATATAACTATTCTGAAATACTAACATCCTTAGAAATGAGTCCGCGACTTGTTGGTCCTGCTCCTTTCCCCCCTATAAAATCTCTAGCCTCCTTGAACTTTGAAAAAATGTGAGAAATAGATTATAAATATTAAATTGTGATCACCAAATTTTCAGGTAACAGTTTATAGTAATTCTCCTAAAGAAGCACCTTTTGTACGGTTACTCCTCGTCTTAGAGACTATTGAGGCTCTTCTGCTGATTTTGGACAATGGAACAAAATCTAAATGAGAAAAAGAAATCCAAGCCAGTGGATTTAGTAGAAATGTCTAAGGCAGTTAACTATCATTTAGGCAACAGTCATACTACCCATATACTGTATATCTTGTTGCAACAGGCATACAGTATCTCCTCATGGCTCTGATTTCATGGACCAGATATGCCATTCCAACCTTTGCCATCTCCTTAGTCCAAACATACAGGGTTCTCCAACACAAACTTGTTAGTTGATTTACTTTAAAATATTTTGTGCCACCTTTCATTATCAAAGTACCAAGCGCAGTTTACAAAAATAAGCTATGATAAATCACTAAAAGCATCATGCCAATAAAATAATCAAAAGCAACTAAAAGTAGCAGTAAAAGAACAAGCAATATCCTAAAATCAGATAAAAGTTGGCCATAACTATTAAGATTAAGCAAAGCTTAAAAGCCTGTCAGAAAAGTCGTCTGCCTTTGATATCTGAACCTAGAGAGAGAGAGTTCCAAGACTTCAGTGCCACCAATGATGAGGCCCTATTCTAGATATAGCATTCACATACTTGGACTAAGGCTTCTCCTGTAGACATTAAAACACTGGGAGTTTTGTATGAAACAAGCGATGCTTCCCTGTTCCAGTACATATGAAGTAGGGACTGGTGCCAAATTAGTAGAACTGTTTGGTATGCATGCTTGTTTTCCTGAAGAGAGGACAGTGGCATACCAATGGAAATGGCATCACTATTTTCTTTGGACAAAGTTTATACTCCCAGTTGCATGTTGTGGGACACAGTTGAGAAAATGGGGGAGCTGTGGACTAGATATACTCTAAGGAAAGAAGTACATTTTCCTGTTTTCAGATCAGCACTGTTTGACCCAATGACAGTACAGAGTGATACTGCACCAAAATTGATTTCCAGATAGCAGAGCAGATGATGTACATCAGATGTACATGACAGTCGCTGCAAGCCGGCTCTGATACGTGTGCAAATATTAGTGCAGATGAGCAGTGTAATTTCATCTCTCCATTTGGAGAACTACTTCCATTAATTCTACCAAATTTAAAAAAAAAAGCAAACTTCAATTTTCTGTTCATTACGGTTTCAACATCAGCCTCATTCTCTAGCTGATGTCAAAAAGGAATGTTTGAAACATGTTTCTGGCTTCTGTTATAAGGCATAAAGAGAGAAGGAAAGGAAAACACATCCCTGTACAATATCTTCTTCCTATCATTTTACCTTCTTTATATCTATTTTAGGCTATTAGTGTCAGGCATAAACATTTTCTAAGTAGAAGGAATCTGTATGATTATATAACAAATGGCATCCTTTTAGGGCACTGCGTCAACCATGATACAGCATCTCCTTCCCTCTTTATCCACCTTACATAATTGCTACAAGACTGACTTGGCTTTGCTAGTGGATCTTCAGTGGAACTTCGTAATCCATAAATTTATCAACTAAACAAGGGCATTTCATTCTCTTTATTAATAAAATCAGACCTAGTTTTTGTTGGCCAGCATCGATCCAAATATCATGACCTTATCTTAGATTCACCCATTAGAAAAGCTCATATAAAATGTAATATTTATGGTAATTGTTGGATATATCCTTGATTTATAGGTGTATAACTTAGAGAGTCTAGCAATTAAGATCATTCTTAAATGGAAAGCTAAATTATGCTTGTACTTTTAAAAGCGTCATACGAGCATAACTTAGCCTTCCTTTTAAACATTAAGACCTGTAAATTCTGTCTATCAGGCAATAAATCTATCTATCTATCTATCTATCTATCTATCTATCTATCTATCTATCTATCTATCTATCTATCTATCTATCTATCTATC
>JAJKFI010000049.1:6787428-6818099 GCA_029204185.1 Lerista edwardsae | reverse complement strand
ATCTATCTATCTATCTATCTATCTATCTATCTATCTATCTATCTATCATAATTGTCTAACTGTATCAAGTGTAGAATTGGGATCCTCTTAAGTGTCTCTAGTCTCCAACTCTATTGATACACAATAGGCAAGCCATTCTTTATATGATGCAGCTAACTAACTTCCTGACTATCTTTGTTGAAGTCTCTGTTAAATTCCCTATAATTTGCTTTGTATCGGAACAAATAAAATATCACTTAATTATTTTCAAATGCATCTAATTTCTAGAGGATATATGCTGTCGTTCCCCCTCATCTTATATAATGGATCGGTCATTTTCCTCGATATAATTCCCCTTGCAAACATTTTTTTTTAAGTGCAAGACTCCTGTGGAACAAGATAAAATAAATCAAATGTTAAGCTCAAATTGAGCATTTATGGGTTGTTAAATTCAACAGAGTGTTTGACTGTGCTGATGGTCCCAGTAAACAAGTAGCATAATATAGATGTTTGCCAGAAGAGTTATGTGGGACTTTAAAAGCTTTAAAAACTCTTGGTCCAGTAAAAGATGTTACCCAGCTAGTTGATCATAATCAGATACTGTACTAATTTAGAAGTACAAACGTCACTGTACAAGCTTTTCAGGAAAGACTTATGCTTTATCTTAAGATACTTGAATCTCTTTACATATCATAAAATAGATTTGATCTTCCTGAGATTTTATCCGCCTCTTGTTCTTCATATTTCTCATTAACAGCCTGGTTGTTGTAGACTGTGAGCAGAATTGGGCACAAAAATGCCTTGCAAATGCAATTTGGTGTTTCCATATTTGGCAAAAAGAAGGACATTGTTCTCATCTCTTCATTAAAAGAGGAAATTGACATAGGAAAGGAGAAGCAATTGGAAAAGTTACTTTCTATTCATTTTAAAAAAATTTCATGCATAATAAGAATTCATACAATGGGTGTCTGCTTAGTAATTGCTGCACAAATTGTAGGTGTTCAATTCCCCTTGTTTTGCTTTATACTTAAACTGGGCTCCAGAATTGTGGCTTCGAGGTTTGATTTTTCATTATATAACAAGGAAACATAAGGCCAAATTTTCTTGTCTCTCTCCCATACACCTACTTTCTTGCTCTCTATGCTAAATACAAGTTTCTTCATTAAAATGCAATATAGCAGAGCATAATGTTGGTGTCATTCTTTCCTATAGATTTGTTAAGTACCATAATGACTTTTTACTTTTCATTTCAACAAACACTTCAGGGAGTTTGAAAATATCTTTTCCCTTCCCTTCAAGAAAAGATTCATTAAAATTGACTCAAATTACATTATAATGTGCCAGGTATGACCTGACATATGACAAAAGTATTGTTTACTCCTTTGTGCAAGCGTTATAGTGCGTGGTAGCCCCACACCAAGAATGCCATATACCGTACAGACATAAAAACAAATATACTGTAATGCATAATCACCAAGGCTGTTGTTTCACATATTCGGTACTTCTGTGTTGAAGTTCACAGTAAGTGGAATCTCTACCTGATGTGAAACCTTCTCTCCAAACCGACAAGGTGATGGGCCAGATCCATACAGAAGTATTGAGTGAAATAGTTTGGGAATTCATATACTGAATGTGATTCAGTGGAAAATGTTGCTCAAATTATAACTCAAATGCATCTCCCATTAGGAGCAAGTATGAAGAGCAGAACTGAATGATTATAAACCAGAGGAGAAACCCGGCTAAAACAGATAGTGCCTTAATCCTGTACTGTGCCCTTATTTAACACAAGATGTCAAAATTCTGCAGTACACATTGGTACACAACCTATAGCACACTGTAGTACATCCTTTAGGTCAGTGGCTCCCAACCATTTTTTGGCCATGCCTAGGGTTACCAGATACAAACTGGGACAAAGTGCCTATACCTTTAACCACTGTATAGAAGAAGGAATTTGGGCAGGCACAGCTCAATATAGAAGGGTTTCAGAAGATTGTTGTTGTTGTTCAGTCACTAAGTCGTGTCCAACTCTTTGCGACCCCATGGACCACAGCACACCAGGCCTCCCTGTCCTCCACTAGCTTCCGGAGTTTGCCCAATTTCATGTTCATCGCTTTGGTGACACTATCTAACCATCTCATTCTCTGCCACCCCCTTCTCCTTTTGCCTTCAATCTTTCCCAGCATGAGAGTCTTTTCTAAAGAGTCCTCTCTTCTCATGAGGTGGCCAAAGTACTTGAACTTCAGCTTCAGTATTTGTCCTTCCAGAGAGCAATCAGGCTTGACTTCCTGTAGGATTGACCGACTGGATGATGCACCTGCCCAAATTTCCTGTTCTATACAAAGGTTAAAGGTATAGGCTCTGTCCCAGTTTGTATCTGGTAACCCTGGCCATGCCCCACCTAAGCATCTCAAAAATCCTGATGCCCCTCCATGACATATAATTCTTATTATACAAAAAGTGATCTCCTATTCACGTGGAGGAAGCCTAAAAGGCCATTAACTTGGTCTAAACAAGGTTCCAAACAACATGACATCCATGAAAGAGAAAAATAAAAGATGGCGCGGAAAGATGGAAATTTAAAAAACAGCTTAATTTATGAATAATAAGATATAAGAACAATTAGCGGGCTTTCAAATTCACTGTTAATAACTTAATTTCACTGTTAATAATAGCTTATTCTTGAATTACCCCCCCCTAAAAATCAAAATGCCCCCATGTGGGGTGTGTGCCCCACGTTGGGAACCACGTTCACGTTGGGAACGTGATGTGTGTGTGTGTGTACGTATAGTATATATATTGCTGGTATATAGATATATAAACACACACATATGGGAAATTCACCAATATTTCTAGTTGTGTGTTTCTCTGTGAAACTTTAGTAGCTATTTGAGATTTGATTTTTTAAAAATGAACATCTGACAATTTATTAAAGCTGAAATGTCTTTTAATTTTCTATTCTGAAAAATACTTCCTCATAATAATATAAATAATGCTTATAATTAACTCTTGCTCAATGCATCAAACTTTGTGTTTCCTGGAAATAAAAAACAAATGCAAATGCACTGTCATGGCATTTATAGCCAATGTTGCTATTTGATTTAATTCTTGGAAACTCTCCAGTGACGTCCATATTAATGCAACATATAACACAATTAGTCCAATGGCTGTACAGTATTCTTTTTTAAAACGTGTTTCTACTAGGTTTTACGTATTACAATCAATCAAGATCATTTAAAGCAGAATCCTGTACACATTCACTCAGGAGTAAATCTCGTTGACTTAGTAGGGCTTCCTCCCAGGTATATACAAGTTTGCCACTCTTGAAATATTTTGACCTCCAAATAGTAATAATGATCTGCAATCTTATACACCTGGAATCATGTCCATTTCCATTTACAAAGCATATGCTAATTAGGTTAATTGTGTGGTACTCAAATCTTACATAATCAAGACTTGCAAAATGTACCATTTGTATCCCCACTGACCCCTATATTCTAAAAGGGAGAAATGTAGCCACGCCATTCATTCTCTCTCTCTCTCTCTCTCTCTCTCTCTCTCACACACACACACACACACACACACACACACACACACACACACACACTGAACATTTGTCAGATTTCATGAAAGCATTACTACATAACTTAAATTATGGTTATATTATATAAGTGCCAGACTTAACAATAATATATTCAAATAGGTTTGCTTTCAAGGAAAGTTCCATTTATTTTTTTAAAATGTTATTTATTAAAATAATGTGGTGCCTATTCTTGACATCCTTCCTATGTACTGAAACTGAAATATTTTGCTTCTAAAAGTAAACATAACAATTCAGTTAACCTTCCATTTTGCAGGGAGAAATAATTTTTTAAAGGATTTAATTCTTGTAGTGGATATAAGAGCAAGCTGTTATATATGAAATTGTAATTACAGATATTTATATATTAGGATTGTGTCTTAATATAATTAGTGCACTGTAAGTTGAATTTATCATTACAGTATAATAGGCCTTATAAAGGCCCATTACCCAAAAGACAAGCCAATTTGCTAAGACTGGCTTCCACCTATAGGTGGCAGTCTCCTTTCATTATAGGAATGGCAGACTTCTTGTTCATAGTGTGGAGAACTAGTGTGTGTGTGTGTGGGAATTATTATACCGGTGGTGTGGGTGCATGTACGTGCTTGGAGGGAAAGGAGAACGCAGAGACTTTATGCTTATGAAATTTACAAGGACATTCACATGAGTTAGTAACGGTTTACAGATCTCCAAATGAGAGAAGATGAAATATGGTGTAATAAAACTTGTGTGGTTCTTGTTGTTTAGTTGCTAATCGGGAACAAATTAGTAAATGGAAATAATCAACAACAGTTTTACAAAACAACATGCCAATATTTTGAACACAGAGCACTAGTTCCTACAGTTTTATAACTAAACTTATTTTAGCTGAAAGGGTATCCTGGGATGCTGTTATCCAATCAATCAATAGTATTTATATACCGCTTTTCAACACAAGTTCACCAAGCAGTTTACAGGCAGACAGTAATAAAGTTAAATAGTTCCATGTCCCAAAAGGCTCACAATCCAAAAAAATGCGGAATATCACCAGCAACAGCCATTAGAAAAGACACTGCGCAGGGGTGAAAAGGGACAATTATTCTCCCCCTGCTATAAGAGGAACACCACTTGAAAAAGTGCCTCAGTAATCTGGCACCATCATCAGAACTGGGTTCCTGCCACTAAGAAGCCAATGTAATATCAAAATTAATGCTGCTTTGCTGAGGTGGCATTTTGCCCATCCTGTCCGAAACATTTATTTAGGGGTATACCATAGGACCGTGCCCATTTATGATTCCAGTTTACTGTGGGTGTGATAAGCTGAGACTTAATATGGAATATATGAAGCGTGTTCTGGTGCATTAACATGGAGGTCATTGGGAAACTGCAGTGGGAAGGGTAGAGTCTTTTGTTACCAGGATTGTTGTGTTGAGATAGAAAACAAAAGTTGGTGTGTGGATGCAAGCATAATCTCATTGAATTGAATTCACAGTCCATACACTCACAACCCAATCCTATCCTCCCCGCCCCCCCGCCACCAACACTGGTGCAGCTGAACCAAAAAGGCAAGTGGATATCCTCTCTCTCTCTCTCTCTCTCTCTCTCTCTCTCTCTCTCTCTCTCTATATATATATATATATATATTGCAATGGGTCTCCTCAGGCTTGTGCCAGCTATTTTGCTGGTGCATGTCTGAGGAACGAAAGTGGGTAGGGAAGCTGCTGCCAGATCCTGCACGTGCCATTACCGCTGAATTTACTCCCTCCTGCAGACTTTGCATTGTTCCTCCCCCCTCCTTGCCCAGTTCCTAGTTCCCGTTCTGCTCTCCCCCATCCCTTGTCACCTCCCCCATTGCTTACCTGTTCCAGCAGGTGGCCAGCAAGTCAGCCACATGCAGTGGCGTTATTCACCCGGTACGCTGGGCGGGACTTACCTTTGAGTGGCAGGCCGCCCGTTGCGTCATGCCGCATTCCGCCGCTTTCCCGCCCGCAAGGGCGGGCAGGAAAGCAGCGGAACGTGGCGTGACGCAACGGGCGGACTGCCGCTCAAAGGTAAGTCCCACACAGCGTACCGGGTGAATAATGCCACTGGCCACATGTGTGGGAAGGCCTTTTCACAAGTGCTCTAGCAACATGCTATTCTGCACACTACTGGAGAATCAGTACTCCAATTTATGTGATGGAAGAGCAGTGGCTTCCCCTCGACTATATTCATTGTTAATATTTTGATACCCCGCACAAACACCAGTATGTATGTGTCTTCCCCAATGGGTAGGGGTGGTTTTTTCAATGATCAACACAGAACGCTAAATAATGAGAATTTCTACTGAAAATGCTACATAAGGCCAAAATTTAGGTCAGAATGCGAAAAACACCGCTTTTGCTTATTTTGACAGAGTTTGACACAAATCTAGATCAATTTCACAAAAATAACACCATTTTTGTTTATTTTTGACACAATTTAGAGGAATCCACAAATAGTTTTCAGCAAGAGGTCAGGAGGAGGAAAGCCAGAAATAGGAGGAAGCTTGCTTCAACTTGCATGAACACATATGTTCATAGTTCACAGTGCGCGCTGGGGCAACTTTAATGGAACGTGAAAGTAGTAAGCAGCAGTTTCTTGACACCCCAAGCAGCAATCAGAGTGCAGCTTGGGAGTTTTTGACCAGGTTATTTCAGACTGGGGTATGTGGGTGCCAGTATGTTCCTTGCCTTTGTAGGGCAATTCACCCTTATTTTTTGCGCTATTTGTACAACTTTAAATAAAAATTTGGATAAAAACACATAACCCCGCAATTTGCTGTTTTAATCAAGAAATTTTGGAAAAAATATCACCAAAAAACCCCACCCCTACCAATGAGTCTCCTTAGATCTATGTAAGCTATTTTTGCTGGCATAAATCCAAGGAGAGGGGATGAAAGAAAGGATGGCAACACAAACTGTTGCCATCAGGATCCCTCCCTCCCTCCACCAGTTCACATCTTACCTTCCCCCCTCCCTGCCCAGTCACTCCCTGTTCCTCTTCCTCTGCCCCGTTTCTCCCACCATTCACCCCTGAGCTGGCTTACCTGGATACCTCTAGGTAGCCGCCTATGGCAGGAGTCACCCACTCCGCCGCCATTTGTGGCAGCAGCTCCAAAATGACTACCAATGGTGCCCTGCGCGCACTGCCATGTAGCTGTTAGTGAGGGTGGAACCTCTGGTCTGCTGTTGTAAATATTAGTTAGACTTGGGGTGTAAGGGCCCGCCCCTATCCAATGAAGCCTAGCACCAGTAGTAAACTTGTACTGCTAGTGCGGAGTGTTGTGAAAGTGCCATTAAGCACTTTCCCACCAGGTGGTACAAACATACTGCTGGCACTGAAGCCAGTGCCAGTCAGCACTAGGCCTCAACAAGAGGAGGACCTAGCGCTGGAGTGGCCAGGGATAACTGTCAATGCCAGTCGGCAGTGAGGTTTTACTGGGTGGCAGGAGGCGGTGCGGGGTGGAACTGGACAGGAGGAGGGCAGCCCAAGGTGGATTGGGCCTGGCAGGGGGATGGGGACGGCAGCAGAATCTGCTACCAAATTCTAACCCCCCCCCCAGGTCATGGAGCTCTATATGGGCCTCTCCTGTTTGCAGGCACAGATGTTAGGAGACCCATTCAGGCCATCAGGGCTTTACACGGAATAAGGGAACAAACAACAGTGGTCATTTTGGTGGCCATTTTGGATTCATAGGATACAACAGCAGACATTTTTCCTCTGATTGCAGCCGGGGCTTAGGATTCGGCTGTAAATCAGGACAGCAGTGAATAGGGAATTTTAGAAAAGTAGAAAAGATAATTGCTGATAGAAAGCAGAGAAGAAATGAAGATACAGTGGTTCCACGAAGAAAAAAAACAAGTTTGAAGTTGGTACAGAAAGTCACAGGGGTCGATAGAGAGGTTTATGTTTATGGAGAAAGGAGACTGAGCATCATTTTAGGAAACATTATAGCAGTGGCATAATTTTGACTCCATTACAAGTGAATTTCTAGCGTAAAATCTAGCATGTGTGAACATTTAAGATTATGGTGTTAGTCTTAAAAATTTGAACCCAGAAATACAAATCTGTATTATTGATTAAAAAAATTTCAGGTTGTGATTTAGAGCACAATCCTATGCATGTCTACTCAGAAGTAAGTCCCATTGTGTCCAATGGGGCTTACTCCCAGGAAAGTGTGTATAGGATTGCAGCCTTAGTCTCATTGTTCTGATGGACTGATTGGTTTTTGGCTTAAATGCTGGAAACTAGCAATGCTGGGTGACGTGGATCATAGTATTTCTTTTTTAATATTCCTTGTACCCATGAATAGCATTAGCTTAGCAAATATTGCAGTGATAATACTTTGGAGTAGTCCCATAAGTCCCATTAGAGACATATAGAAAGAGAACCTATTTGGGACCAACATTTCCTCTTTACTTATACAGTGAAATATAAGAATGTTGTTCAGAGATTCTATAATCCCCAGACTGAATGTCTACCTACGTAAGTACGGCAAAGCTGTATACTCTGAAAACAAGCAGTTGGTAGTTATGGGGGAATTAAAATTTGCCTTTAGGTTTTTTTTTCCTGGAATGTGTATATATTTGTTTTATTAAATGAGAATTTCCTTTTTGCAACATAAGCAAAGATGCAGCTGGGAATGACACCAAAACTAAATGGAAAGGGAAGATC
Source organism: Lerista edwardsae (assembly GCA_029204185.1). NCBI lineage: Eukaryota > Metazoa > Chordata > Lepidosauria > Squamata > Scincidae > Lerista > Lerista edwardsae. Next base: position 6,809,869 of record JAJKFI010000049.1, on the reverse strand, counting down.
TGTTTAGTCCTGAAACTTTATCCATGTCCTGCTAAGGGCACAGAGACTTTTATGAACTAATTAAATCTTGCAGGTAATTTTTAACTGTACAGTATACATAACTTCTCACTACTGCAGATGGATGGAGTATGCCTGCAGGCAGAAGGGAAAACTTAAGAGTAAATGCCCAGGACTAGGCAGTTGTCTCAGTACAACCATATCATGGATGATACCAACTCTGTAATACGTGTGATCGTGGTTTTAAAGAAAAATCGCAAGATGCGCTGTTCATTACTTTTTTCTCTACTTGCATATCTCCTTAAATCTCTGAAATAACAATTCAGAACAATTACATATTGAAGCATATGCTTAATTTTTTATTTAAAATAATACCCTCCTCCAATCTTTAACTTGTACAGGTTGATGTGATACAACTTCAGAGCATGGAAATGAAGAGATCTATTCCAGATTAATCATGCAATTAATGCAACATACATGCAGTAACCAACAATTACAGTAATAAGAATTAAATCCCACTGAACTCAATGAGATTGACGTATGGGGAAATACTCATACTTGTGGATACAATTAATATTTATCATACAAATTACAGTATATAAAAAGGCAAATTCCTGCCTGTAGCTTGTCATCTAATAAGTACATAAATTACATTTATGACCAATACTGTACTAGATTTCCATGTACTTTGGTGTGTTTCACCTAAACATAATGGAGCAGGCTCTCGTTTATAAACTGCTGCAGAATTTCACAGTGTATATGTATGTGTTTGTACAGAAATCATCCTGTGTTCACACAGTGCCAGTGTACAGTGATTCAGTTCTAGTATTTTTTTTTTTTACATCTTATAGATGTTTAGGCCAAAGGTGTGAAAGCTGAATTTTGCTTTTTCCAGGAGTTACTCCAACTCGGTATCAGCTGGATTGGAGAGATTCATTCCAAATGTAATGTTTGCAATGAAGAAACAATGAAATAGTTTGTCTTCTGCTAACCAGACTTTGTGCTTTGTGCTCCTGAGCATAATTTCCCAATTCTTCCAATGTAAAAGAAAAAATGTTGACAGTTGAAGAATGATTTGTTCTTTTTAATGTAGCTGTAGAAAGTAGACGATGTATCCCTGCATAGCCGAAAAGGACATCACTGCATTTTCAGATTGTTATACAACATCGATAGCCTCACAGTGCAAGATGTAGAATCCCGTTGAAATGAAGTCATTTCAAATGTGGCTTCTCTGACTTTGAAATGAACCCCCTTTTGCGGGGAGGTGTTACAAACACTTGTTTTAATGAATTATCTGATTTTTGTACCAATTGAAATAACAAGGACAATATCTTCAAGAAGCTGAGGTTTTGAATGTATTTTTAGATATTATCTTTTTACTGTATGGAATAATTTATTGCTTGGGAAACCAAACTTGCCAACATTATGAGATGTACTCTCATGAAATGTTCCAGCCACAACTCGATAATAATCCAAATCTGTGATTACTGAATGAATCAGTTCCTCATACTGATTCATTCTTTACACAACAGTTTTGTGGTTCCTTTGAAGGTAAGGTTTTTTTTTAACACTATATGCGTATTTTATTACAAGTATAATCTATTTTTATTACATTATGTAATTTGGTATACTCCACATCACATTGTTGCATGGAAAATTTGATCTCTGAATAGGATCATTCTATATATGTATTATTCTGTCTGTGTAGCTTAATAAGCGTAACACTATGTACATCGTTTTTAAAACACAGTGGAAAGAAATGTCTAGTAATACTAATTGCAGAAAAAATGAAGAATCTGATGAAGGAGCATCAGATTCTGAACTGATCAGGAGCAATGCAAATCCATTAAAATCATGGCAACCTTATGCCTATTTAAAGTGGAAACGGAGTACACTTTTCAGTAATAAGTTACCATTTGGGAAAATAATGAAAGCCGGCTAAAAATATACTTAGTATAAAATAGAACAAATTGCAGTATTAATTTAATTTGTTGTTTTAACTATGTTTGATTCATTTGCCTCAAGAAATGACAGCAGTGTTAACAGCTAAAATAAAGTTTCAACTTGCAAAAAGAAGTCAGAAAATTAATTAAATAATCACTCTCTGTAACTGAAGATTTTGGGCCAGTAAAAGCAGGAAAACAGTGCTTAAAGTATTGATTTTCTCTTCTGAAGTGCTTTTAAAACGTTCCTTTGCTGACGTCTCCCCAAGCTGAATCACGTGTCATCAGATATATATAGAAAAACCGCCTTTTTGCCCACTAGAAAGTTGAAGCAAGGACAAGGCTACATGAATATTGTGTAATTTAAGGTTGCCAGATGTCTCTCACTTTAAATGACTTGCCTTCTTTTAAAAAATTGAGCCTGGTTCCAGTTCACCACATCCTTATAAACACAATGAGCAGCCCCCTTGTTTTAGAAAATTCAATCTCCATAGAATTCCATAGGCACTGCTTCTTAGCAGCCTATTAGCCTTTTGAATTTTTGGTATGAAAACCTTATTGCATCAATTTTTTTTTTTTTTAAAGACAATTGCATCCATCATACCTATGTGTGGATATGGTGTGTGTGTGTGTGAGAGAGAGCGAGAGAGCGAGAGAGAGATATGCACTTCAATCAGCTCCCTAATCTCTTAGTAACTAGCTAACTCCACACTTGACGTGGTGTGCAGCGGGTTAATCCGCTGTTGCTGGGCTTTCCGACCGGAAGGTTGGGAGTTCAAGACTGCGTGACGGAGTGAGCTCCCGTTGCTTGCCCCAGCTCCTGCCAACCTAGCAGTTCGAAAGCACCTAAATGCAAGTAGATAAATAGGGACCACTTCGGTGGGAAGGTAACAGCGTTCCGTGCCCTACGGCGTAGAGTCATGCCGGCCACATGACCACGGAAGCTTGTCCTTGGACAAAACACCGGCTCTACAGGTTTTGAAATGGAGATGAGCACCGCCCCCTACAGTCGGTCACGACTAGACCATTCGGTCATGGGGAAACCTTTACCTTTACCTTTAACTCCATACTTACATAATGCTTACATATATAATAAAAGGTAAAGGTTTCCCCACGACCGAATGGTCTAGTCGTGACCGACTGTAGGGGGCGGTGCTCATCTCCGTTTCAAAGCCTGTGAGCCGGCGTTTTTGTCCGATCATGGTGGCCAGCATGATTCTACGCCGTAGCGCACGGAACGCCGTTACCTTCCCACCAAAGTGGTTCCTATTTATCTACTTGCATTTTAGGTGCTTTCGAACTGCTAGGTTGGCAGGAGCTGGGACAAGCAACGGGAGCTCACTCCGTCACGCAGTCTCGAACTCCCAACCTTGCGGTTGAAAGCCCAGCGACAGCGGATTAACTCGCTGCGCCACCACGTCCCCTCACATATATAATACTTACATACATATTATTTTTAAAATAATATTGTTGATTGCTGAAGACCTTAGGAATCCATTTTCAGGAGCACTACTTCATATACTAGCACTATTTAAGTTGCACTCCCTATATATGCAGTGTATTAATATCCTTGTCCCAATCCTTTTTCCTCTCTGTATCCCCAGCTAAGGTTCTCTCGTAGGAATGTTAAGTTAGGGTAACCAAGCTACAGTGTATAATGGAATTTCAGTATGTATTACCTATGGGCAAGCTAATAATTACATCATTGAGCAACAGAATCATGGCCAAGAGCTATCTGAGATGGACCCAAGTTCTTGAGTATTTGCCCAGCCTGCCTTTGGACAGCAGGCCTTCATGTCTTATCCTAAACAACTTTTGAAGCTTTTGTCATTTTCAAGAAGAGATCTGTCATGTGGCCTGGGAGCTGCTGTTCAAGAAGCAAAGCTTCCCCCACCCATGGGTGGTGAGCAGAATTTGTGATTCTTTGGATCCCAGCTCCAGTTATCGGCATAGTCATTTTTTCAGTTCTTCGCCATATCTTCTATTGCAGCTTGCCTTAAGTTATGGATTATTTGGGGGCAATGTCATATTTTCTTCTATCAATGCAATAGCTATTGGGTGGCTGAAGCAATTGGATTGATTCATTGTTATGGTTTTAACTTGGAGAGCATCTTAGGTGCTCGCTTTGCTTCAGTATATTCTACCAATCTTTATCCTCATACCATAATACACAAAACAAATGGAGATATTTCAAGAGGTTGTAATTTGCATACTAGGTTTGGTATATTGATTTATCTTTTGGAAATATACAGTATTAGGTCAGAACAAAAAGTCTCATATTTCTTCTGGTATTTCCATAAGCAGGTGGGTAATATGTAGAGTGGTGGTTTATCAGCCATCTTCACTCCTTTTTAACCACTTTGCAGGAATGGAAACCTGAGCCACGTGAGTCGAGTCACAGTCATGAAAACGCACGTTTTTCACTCATTTGTATACACTTGAGTCATGTGTGTCAGTAACTTGGGCGTGACTTGAGACTTGGCTCCACTGTCTCAGATATGAGTCATGACTGAAAAACCCAAGTCAAAAAGATACATTTATTTTCCCTGTGAGTCTCTTTGTGACTGGGTGTGCTTGCTTACTTTTTTCACCACACGAAAGACCTCAGGGGTGATCCAGAAGCCAGCATTCTGACCGGCATGAACAGTGGGATAGGCTAGTTCCAGCCCGGAAGCAGGCACTGGACGGTGGAGGGGAGGATGAAGGGTTAAGGTTTTTCTTTTGGCTGCATGAGACTTGGGGGAGGAACCAGAAGAAGACGAGACGGCCAGCAAACGGGGGATGAAGCAGGGTCTCTTTGTCCATCTTGAAAGGACGATCAATTGAACGAAGGATGAGTGGCCTGATTTTTTTTCTGTGGATAAGGGAGGGGAGAAGGATAAGGAGGGGCCCAAAGGACGGGGTGGGAATAGCTGGAGAAGCCCAGGGAGGAGGAAGAAGCGGGTAAACTGGGAGGCAGTTCCTAACAATTGAAGGGAAACACCTTCCAACCTCATGGCTCTGGCGGGCAATATACAGTCCTCCGTTGCTACCTGAGAAGAAGCCTCATTGAATGACCCACCATAATGGGACTACTTCTGAGTAGAGCTGCACTTGGATCGTGCTCATGAGCCTCCTAGCTGCTGTGCACAACCCTCCTGCCTGCCACTTCTGTCCCCTTATGTTCCATCCCTCCTACCTTGCTGAACTTGGACGCCTTCCAGTCCCTGTTGGTCCATTCCATGGTGTGCTGTTCTGAAAGTGGAATCGGGAGTTGGAATATGAAAGAGGGGGTTCATTGCTTGGGTTGCATGGAACCTATGGTTTTTGTGCACTGCTCTGTTACTCACTCGAATAACAACAGCATGGCTTTTTTGTTTAACAAAAAGACCCGAATTCAAGTCAAAATGACTCAGGAATTTCTGGAGGCACTTGCAGATAATAGACTCACAGATAAGTTGAGTTACAGGGGGCAGAGACTTGAGAATGACTTGTGACTTGAGCGCAGTGACTCTAGCCCATCCCTGCCATTTTCACCTTTTCTTCTTTTTTGACAGTTTTAATTGATGCACAATTTTAGATTTCCATGTATGTAATGAATTTACACATAGCCCATAAAACTATATGGTCACGTAGAGATGTAGCAACTGTCATACTAATGATAACACATCAAACTGAAGAACAGTCATACATTTCTAACGATGACACTCTCAAATGCCACTGCTCTACCATTGAGGAAGCTGCAAAGAAAAGGAGCAGAATTCTGGCCTCAAATGGATGTTGTATTTCTTTAACATCTGATTTACACAAATCTTGAGCTGTGAAGAGTGAATTCTAAAATCCATCTTGGCTAAATGCAAAAACTCATTGAAATAATAAAACCAGCATTGCAACATTTCAACAACTAATTGCTTGAAACAATGCTTCTCAAACGTTTTAGCACCCGGACCCACTTTTTAGAATGACTATCTGTGGGTCCTGACCCATAGTTTGAGAAACACTTGAGTTAGAAAAATGCCCTCTTCTAGGGACTACACTTGACAATGTGTGGAAGTTACAAATGACAACTAAGAGATGCCGTATAGTGACAAAGTTATAGGCACAATGTCTTCCAGGTAGAAATAAGTTCCTTTATAGTCAATGGTGCTTACTCCATAAGAACATAAGAAGAGCCCTGCTGGATCAGGCCAAAGACCCATCTAGTCCAGCTTCTTGTATCTCACACTCCAGGTAAGTGTGGAGTCCAGGTAATATGTTGTACCTGTATTTATTCCTTGCCAGCTGCATCACCTTCTTCATTCTGTTCACAGTCAGAAACCTGCTGGGCAGTGATGTCATCCGAGCGCGCCAACTACTGGAACGCTTGGATGATTGACAGCCCTCCGCCCCTATGGCGGAGGGCTGCCACGCCCCCCTCAAGCCTCACTGCGCCGGAATCGCTCCATTTTAGAGCGATTCCGGACGCAAGGGAGGGCGGGAGGGCCAAGCAGCAGCTTGCCCATCCTCCGAGGCAGCGGCGCGGCCCGGGACTTCCACGGAACTAGCGGAACGGAGTACCGGGCCGTTCCGCCTGAATGACGCCTCTGCTGCTGGGGTACGATGAGCTGCTGCAAGCTACAGCAAAGTCTGGGAAATATGGGAGCTTGTCCCTTCAACTAAAACATGTCTTGCTATATTTGGATATTGTATAGGCTATGTTATACATATTTGTTCTTTCTTATTATCCATCAGGTTTATTCCCAGGACACCCACTTCAAAAGTGTTTCACTGTGCACACCGCATATTTATTCATTTAACATAATTTGTTGCACTCTGGGTATTTGGTTCAGTGAGCTTTTGTGGTGCTTTTAAAAAAAGGATGGGGCTAGTAAGATATGAAAGCTGTAAGAGAAATCATCTGGTTTCAGGTAAACACCTTGGCAGGTGATTATGCCTTGTCTGTTGTGTTTCTTGTCAAACATATTGGTGCACATATTTTAGCATCTTAACTGATAAGGCAGATAATTTTTTTTCCTGAGCCTGCCAGAGTCCTTTCAGAGGTTCCAGTCAGGACAGAAAGATGCATAGGCTAATTCTTCAAATGTATTTTATTTATTTTAGAAGATTTTGATTCCACCATTCCTAACAAACAGGGGAAGGCAAAAGTGATTTTCACCTATAATAAATAATACAAAATAAACACCATTAAATTAAAACAATCAGATTATCAAACAACAAAACAAAGAAGTTAGATTAGAAAAAAACACCAATCAACAAATGGGAGCACCATGCCCTAACTACTGTTTTGCTCGTTATCCTGTTTTTTTATAATTTAATTGTGTAATTTTTGCTGTTTTAAAACATAGAACAAGTCTTAACTCAAAGGTTTAATTTTTTTTTTTTACAGACACTGGAGAGAAAATAAGGCGGGAGGAATATAGACATTTTGGATGCAATCCTATGCACATTTTCTGAGAGTAAACCCCACTCAACACAATGGAACTTACTTCTGATTTAGATTGTACTGTTAGTACAAAAATTTATTTTTACTCGGAGCAATCCAAGTTCACCCCTGAGCACATTCGCAGCTACTTGTGAGCTGCCTACAACAGAGCACAGATATACACTGGCTTGCTGGTGCTGGATCCTGCCTCAGAGATAGTGCGTTTGTGCCAGCCTGAGTAGGCTGGTGCAGGCGGTGGGAGACGGTAGCAGGACAGTGGAACGGAGGAGGCTTTGGACGGAGGGAGACACAGGCTGACTCCCAACCCTTGTCCCAAGCCCAAGTGGCATTACAAGGGCCACTGGGATTTGCGCCCTCTAACAGTGCAATCCTACACTGCACATAGCAGCAACGCAACGTCGTTGTGTCAACACTACTTCATTAGCCTCATAGTGTCGGCTTGAGAGCACCGACACGGAGCCTCCCTTGCACCAACCGAAGGTGGTCGGCTCAAGGGAGGCTCTGTCCCGCTCCAGGACGGGATTGGTGGGGGGAGCGAGGTTGTGGGCGGGACGTGGACCACCTCCTAAGTGGCCCCGATTTGGGTTGTGTGGTCTCCTGGGATCTGCACCTGCTATTTAGTAGGCACAGATGTGAGGAGCGCATAGGGGAGGCTGGACCTCCCCTATGGTAAGGGAGCGAATGTTCCCTTGCTGCGGGGAGGCTTCAGCCTCTCCTAAGCAGCATTGGATATGGCTCTGGCCCGTCGGCCTTGCCAGTCTGGCACTGCTTAGGATTGTGCCCTAAATTGTGACCATAGATCTGAGTAGCCCCTTAGGGACGACTGGGGCACAACAAGGGATAAGGGGTAAAATACTCCCTTACTCCGAGTTGTGCTCCAGCCTGCACCTACCTTGTGCTGAATAGAGTGCAGGCCAGTTGGCCTGCCTGTTCCAGCGGAAGTTAGGATTGCACCCTTAATATTTTAACTAGAAAGTTCAAATGTCAAAAGACTTATGAAAACAACCATTCCTGAAGAATCCCATTTTGGTTTGGAAGATCTTTGCCTTTTGTGCTGTTGTCATCCTGGGTTCTTATTTCCAGTGATCACTTGGGTGGGGATGGGGGTTAGTGGGGAGTTTCACTCCACCATTTGGAATCTCCATTCCCAGCCATGAATACAACTATACTCCAACCTGGAAAGTTACCGACCCCACATTTAAGTTGTTGTGAGTGAGAAATGGTCAAAATTCAGAAAGGAAGGAGTTTAAGCAGTCTTTTCTGCTTTGAATCTTCTTCATTGGCAGGAACTCTTCTTTCTCTTGGACCATGTCGATTCTCCAGATCCAGTGGCGTAGCTACCTATGGGGTGGGGGCGCAGTGCCCTAGGTGCCATCTTCAGGGGGGTGTCACCACTGGACCCCAAATTCCAAAAATCGCGGGTTTACAGCATAATATGGTCATGCTGTATACTGATTAGATGTGGAATTCCATCCGGAACTCAATCAAAAAAACCCGAAGTATAATATCTCTATTCTATCAAACGTTATGGCCAAAAATGTAAAAACCAAAAATAAAACTTATTTTGAAGAAATTGCAATTTTCAAAATCGTGGTTTTAAGGAATAATACTATCATGCTGTATACCATTGGTTGTGGAATTCCACCCTGAATTCAATGAAAAAAAACCAGAGTGAAATATCTCTATTCTGTCAAAAGTTATGACCAAAAAATTAAAAACCAAAAATAAAACTTGTTTTGCAAAAACTGTGGTTTTTAAAATCGCGGTTTTAAGGAATAATACCATCACACTGTATACCGTTGTTTGTGGAATTTCACCAGGAATTCAATTAAACCTGCTGGAGTGTAATACCTTAATGCTAGCAAATATTAGGGTGAAAAGAACAAAAAACATTTGCCATGGGAGGGGTGTAAAAAAATTAAGTAGCCCCAGGTACAAAATGCTACAGAAATTTTGAGCCCAGAGCCCAGTGCTAAGGCTTGCTACACCAGCCTGTTCCTTTTTAGGAATTCTGCTAGCACAATGCATGCTATTCCACAGGCATTATAGCAATGTTTCACTGGCAACAAATTCAATGACACAGATATTTGAGATCAGAGTGCCACTAAGAACCACCACCTAACTTGTGATCAAGTCTTTAAAGATTGAGGCTGCAATTCTATACACACTTGTCTGGGAGTCCCATTGAACTCAGTAGCATTCAAGTAGATACTCATAGCATTGGGCTGTAAGAAACAGAAGAACTGGTTCTGGTGAATTATTTCTAAATAATGAAGATGTGGGGTGTGTGTGTGTGTGTGTGTGTGTGTGTGTGTGTGTGTGTGTGAGAGAGAGAGAGAGAGAGAGAGAGAGAGAGAGAGAGAGAGAGAGATGCACCTCTGTTGAGTGTAAGGGAAACAATCCATTAACAGGGAAAAAAATGTGGATTTGAATACTTTATGGCTGCAATCCTAAACACACTTTCATGGGAGTAAACCCCATGCAACACAATGGGACTTAATTCCGAGTAGACATGCATAGGATTGTGCTGTATGTGTCCTCATTAAAGGCTGATAAAATTCCAACTGACCAGGATTAGCCTGGAAAACAAAAGAAAGGAGTATTTGTGTCCATAAATATATTTGGAAATCAATGTGGGATGTGCTACCTTTGAGTCAATTTTTCCTCTTTCCAACGGAAAGAAGTCTTATGTTAATAACTTCACAAATAAGTGTTGCAAGACTTACACTAAGTAAGAGAGCAATCTTCTCAGAAGTCACCTTTCCAAAGGCATCTCTTTGGACCAGTTTTGTTGCTACGAGATTGATCCAAGGAGGCAGAATGAATGACATGCGGTGATGTTGAGGTAGGTACTTTGTCTGAAAACGCAGGTCATGTGGAAATCTGCTTCAAATGTTCCGTGCTCTCATCTGCATATTCAGTTTGACAAACGTTTCAGCTTCCGTTCTCTGAAATAAGAATATCTCCAGTTGCATAGGAAAGCCCACATAGGAAAAAATATCTGAGACACAGCTTATTTCTGTGACTGGGAATGTGTGCAATTTCCCTGACTGAGATACCCAGGTAAGGGGGCAATTACCCACTTTAGCTACCGAATCTGACCATACGCATCGGTAAAGCAAAGGAATCTGAAAGAAGGTTGGAAGGGAATCCAAACCGGGGGTGGTGGTGGTGGTGGTGGTGGTGGTGGTTATTAGGCAGTAATGAACAGAAGGATCCTTGAAAGGACATTACTCCCCCTTTTAAATCTGGTGCACATGTTAAAAGTTTCCCTGAGGCAGCACGTGCATGACTTCTATTTATTCAGCAGATAACCTAAACTGACAGTAACCTTGGCACCAATACATGGGCAATATTTACAAAAGGATGAACTATTTTTGAACAATGTCTCGCTAATGTATTGAGTACAGGCAGGCTTTTCTTGATCACCAGGCATGCGTGTCATCTTGGTCCAGCAATTTTGTTCATGTACAAATGTAGTCATTGTGGGCTGTGCAAAGACAAATGCCCCTCTCCATTTAGACAGGGCCTTTCCCTTTCTCACTCCTCTGTGTCCCAAGGCAGTGATGCAGTAGAGAACCGTGATTCTCTTCTTTTCAGCCTTCTTTTCAGGCTTTTACTTCATCTTCGTGCATGCGTGGGTGCCTGTGTGTACATTCTGTTTGGTTTACGCCTTTCAGGGCGCAATCCTAACCAACTGACATAGCTATGTCTGTGTCAGTGGGGCATGTGCTGCATTCTGCACTGGAGAAGTAGTCACAGAGGCCTCCTCAAGGTAAGGGAATGTTTGTTTCCTTACCTCAGAGCTGCATGGCTGCCCCCTTACCCCAGTGCTGGAAAGGTGGTTAGGATTGCGCCCTCAGTGTCACAGGCGCACAGAGAGTTAAAAGGATTTACTCACCAGTTTGCGTGAGTTTATTCCCCTTTACTCTTTTCCTTCAAAGTAACAATTATTGTTTTTACATTTTGGTCTATAATGACTCAAGAGTCAACCATTTTCTTGGCAGCAGAGGATGAAGCTGCAGTAGCTCCTCTGAGCTGAGTAAGTGGATGAATCTGGCATATAGTCTTGAAGAGATGGGAATTCTCCCACACTGGTGCATGAAACCATCCATTTCAGAAGCAGGCCCCTCACTGACAAAGGGTGCCTCTGTTCACAAGCTCCTCAGAAACAGGCAAATGTAGTGAATGGGAGATTCTGACAGAAAATCCCCATCACAGTGGTGAATTTAGAATTAGCAGGGAAGAGCATGGTAATTTAGTTACATGCGAAGGGGAAAAGAGGGTCCCTCACCAAAGGAATAGGTGGTGCCTTGTGGAAAATACCTTCCAAAAATGTAGCACAAATACATCCTACCACATTTAGAACAGTGTTTCTCAAACTTGGTCAGGACCCACTTGGTGGGTCATGACCTGATGTCAGATGGGTCATGGAAAGCTAGGAGCAACCATCTTGGAAGCTGAAAACCTTACTCTTGCTATATTCCTTTTAACAGTTTGAATTTTCAAGTGAGAATTTTTTAAATTGTGTTTTTAGTTCAGTGCTTTTACATAATATTTTGTCCTAATCTTGCTTTCTGTCAGGGATGTTTCATGATTGTGCAATTGCAGCAGTCCAAGAATGCCAGTTTGCATTCCAGGAGTGTCATTTTATTACAATTATGGTACTTCCCTGCTTGATGAATCCATCACTTCCAGCGGGTTCCGACATGAGTGGGGGCACAATCCTAACCTGGAGTTAGGCTGGCACAGTTAGGCCAGCAAAGTTTGTCCAGCACAAAGGCCACCGTAAAGTATGTTTGGACCACTCTCAGGGTCAGGGAGGATGGCGCACGTCTGCGTGCTGGCCTCTCTGACTCCAAGAGTGGTCCAAACATACTTTAAGGTGTTCCTTGTGCCAGCCAAACTTTGCTGGCCTAGCTCCAGGTTAGGACTCTGCCCACAGAATGTTGGGGTATATGCAGCCCATTTGTCTGATACACAGTACTTACAGTACTGGGTCCTGGTTCAGAAAGTTTGAGAACCACTGCTTTAAAATATTCATGTCTCTCAGGGTGCAATCCTAACCAGCTTTCCAACACTGGAGTAAGGGCAATGCAGCTCCGAGCTAAGAGAACAAACATTCCAATACCTTGAGGAGGTCTCCGTGACTACTGCTCCACTGCAGAACACAGCACATGTTCCACTGGCACCGCTATGTCAGCAGCCAACTGAAGCCAGCAGCGCAATGCTACGGCACCAGCCAAGTTCAGCTGGTGAAGGGGCATTTCTGGGCAGGAGGGAGGACATTTCTGGGTGAAGGGTGGATGGGCTGGGAGACGTCCTGGCCCAGGGAGGGGGGAGGAGTTGGAATGCTGTCATTAGGTCTCATCCAAGCTCCTGTCCCCAGGCCATGCAACCCCGATTTGAGCTGCACAGCATCCTTGGCTCTGTGTCCGCTAAATAGCAGGAGGAGTCCATTGGGGCAGCTGGCCCCCATTGGGAGCCCATTGGGGTGGCTGGCACCTATGCTGGGCAAGGGCACAAATGTGCCCTTACCGCAGGGAGGCTCCTGCCTGCTTCCAACTTGCTCTGGATACGGCACATGCCCATCGGCCTGCCCGTTCCAGCGCAAGTTAGAATTGCGTCCTCAACAGAGTGGAGGTCGTCTTGGTTTGGAGTCCTATGACTCAGGGGTTGGATTGTCAAATTGCCCTGAATGTGGTTGCACTCCCTTTGCAACAGCAGGTCATAGCTTGGGGGCATCCAAGAATTCTCTGCTGCTCCTGGATCATCAAGGATAACCAATAGCCAGAGGGACCTTTGCTTAGCTCTGCTCCAATGCATCCATGTTTGAGTTGTTCAGACTTGACCATTATGGTCCATGCCGTGTAGCGCAATCCTATACTGTGCCGGATTAGGGCAGCCGGTGGGCCTGAGCCAAATCCAACACAGTATCAGGGAGGCTGAAGCCTTCCCGCGGCAAGGGCATGTTCGAGCCCTTACCGCAGGGGAAGCTCCAGTCTCCCTGGTGTGCTACTCGGATCTGCGCCTGCTAAACAGCAGGTGTAGATCCGAGGAGACTGTGTGGACCGAGTCGGGACCACATGGCCTCCTGAACAGGCCTAGGATTCGGCCTTAAGGCTGAATCCTGAGCCCGTCTCCAGGATGGGCTGGCATGCCTGTTGGCCCGCCCACCACCCAACCATGTCCTGCCCAGAACCGCCCTGTCCCATTCCTTCCCTTGCAACAGCCGGCTTTGCCCCTGCAGCGCCAGTCCCATTGCCTTAGTGCCGACGCGGCTGCTCAGCGCCCCCCCCCACACACACACACATTGGCTCTAATGACGTACTGTTGGTGCGACGGGCAGTGCAGGATTTTGCTGCCCGTGACATCAAGACTCATCTCCTGTAATGCACTCTACATGAGGCAGGAAGACTGATCTCAGGAATTTCTGACAAAGGTTACCAAACTCCTGAGATCAGTCTTCAAAGGTCCTCGAGCTGTATTGGCTAATGGTTTGTTTCCCTGCACAATTCAAGATTCTGGACTGACTTTTTTAAGCCTTTTATGGCTTGGGAGCTGCCTTCTCCTATATGAACCACTTCGTCTCCCGAGATTCCCTGCGAGACCCTCCGCGTGCCACTCCATCTGAAGCCAGGTTGGTACGTTGAGGGGAAGACCTTCACTACAGTGGCACCACAATTATGAAATTCCTTCTGGGCCTCATTGAGAATTATGCCACCACTGATTGCCTTCCGATGGGAGTGAAAAACCTTTATTTTTACGGTTGGTCTTTGCACTGCAATTTTGATTTAGATCTGCTATTTTGCTGCTGCTGCTTCATAATAATAATAAATCTATTGACGGAGTGATTGCCTGCTCCTCCTCCTCCTCCTCCTCCATTTTATACTTTTTTATTATGTGTGGGTTTAAAATTTTTTTCATTTTTTACTCTTTTTACCTTTGAATTTCACTATATTCCAAAACATCATTGGCTGTTTACTCCCCTCTTTGGAAGAACTGTATAAAAATAGATGCAAGAGGAAGATATCTAATATATTGAAAGACTCCTCTCATCCGGGACATCAGCTCTTTGAACTATTACCATCGAGAAGGAGATTTAGGGTATTGAAAGCAAGGACGAGCAGATTCAGAAACAGTTTTTACCCAAGTGCAGTATTGAGTTTAAATGCGGGGTCATAAGTTTTTGTGGAATTTAAATTGCTGGGAGCAATGGGGTATTTATATTTGTATAAGTGATTGTTGTATGGTTGATTGTGCATATTTTAGTTGTGAGTGTAATGACAAATAAATTTCTTATGTCTTATGTCTTATGTCTTAACACTGTAAGCCTCCTTGGGTGTCTCATTATCAGAGGTGAAGGGTAGGTATACCCCTTTTAAGTAAACATAAATAGATACAGGTAAATCCTATCTAACTAAGGTGGAATAATTATTCAAGCTTGACAACAGGAGGTTACAAAGGTTGATATCTGAGCAGGTGAGGTCAAATAGCAAAGTCCCATAGGCCAGCTCAGTTCTCTCTCAACGTTCATGTGCAAGTGTGTACCTGTGTGCTGAACAGACATTTGAGTAGGCCAAGAAACCTGAGGTTGTACATCAGGTTTTAGTTTGACCATTTCCTAGGATGAGTCAGAGCTTAATACGTAGTGGTGCAAATAGTACTTATAGTAAATGGCAGTAGGTCAACATTCCTTCCACTTAAATAGGAACTGCACTAAAAGGACAGATTGGTTAACTTCCTCGTTTTCCAAGTGAATAAATTATGACCACCACCACTCCCAAAATGATGATGTCGGCGGAAAGCAGGTTAACACTGCAATCTGAACTGTTTCTGTATCACCTTCTTGCATGCCAACCTGAAGAAACTCAATTAGAAAGTACCAGAGATTTGTGGTGTTCTTTAATATTCAGTTAGTTGCGGGTGTACAACAATTGAGAGGCTATGGAAACAGAAACACGCAGCAATCCATTCCAGGCTTGCAACCCAAAACTTTGTGGTGACGGAACCTAAAGTTAACACAGGATACTAGTGGTGGGTGAATCAATGCAGAATTGTCAGAACCTGAATATAGGTGGTATAATATGTTTACAGCTATTTAACCATGCAATTCAATGCATTGTTACTCAGAAGTGTCGCATTTGCTCCCAGGTAAATGTATATAAGATTGCAGCCTGAGTGTATTAAATATTAAATTAAATAGGTGCCTAGTGCTTGTCAATCATCCTAGTCCCTTTGCAGTCATTGGCCAGAATACTGGGACAGTGCCATGGCGTCAATGGCCCTGAAGAGAGCCCTGTTTGCTGGCAAGCAATGAGTCCAATGCTCACCAGCGATGCGGCTGTTCTGAAAGGAATGGGAGGGTGTTCTGGGGAGGGGAAGTGGTGGAGCAGGGGCGGGACCAGTGGCGACTCTTGCTGCAGGTTCGCATCCTCTGAGTAAGGCACACGGCCTTATTTGGAGGCCCTCACTAAAAAGCCGGCACAGGTGCAAGAAGGCCATCGGTTGCCCTGCCCCCTTACTACCCCTTTCGCTGCTGAGCCTCCCGGGGCTGCCTGTCTGCTTGATGATGCCACTTCTCGCTCTTTACTTCAATGTTAGGTCCCAATCCAGAAGTGCCCAACATCCCAGGAATGCAGTGGTAGTCAGGTCCTAAAACTGAAGTAAGGAGTCAGGCCCCACATTTGAAATCTCAAAGGCTGCTTTAGCCACTCAGAGACCACTTAAGAATATGTGTTTTCCACAGCTCCAAAGCAGTAGAACCAGTCTGGTTATGGCCGACCTCCTTTTATGTCTTTGGGGCAAGAGTGCCTACCTTTCTTTACATGCCCTGCAGTGTGCACAAAGTACTACTAGTCAAACACATTTTGAAGCAATTTGCACCCAGTGAGGTCACTCCCATTTCCATGTGTGTCTTCCAGTACAACCACTGCTGCACTCAAGCAAAGCAGTAGACAGTTAATTAGAAATCGGAGGGGGGGACCCTGGCCCTTCCCCAGCATCTATGACTGGGCTGTTGCTGAATGTCAATGTGCTTGGTATCAGTATGCAGAACATTCCAGAAACAAGGAATGCAAAAAATGTTAGCACCATCACAGGGATGCCAACCCCGTTAGCTGGTGGAGCAGAGGAACAGTGTGGCGAAGCCATCCATGCACCCAACCCCTGGCCCTGCCTTAAGAATGAATAGGCACGAATTGAAGCGAGGGGGCGGGCTTAGCGGCCATGTTTTTACACTCAAAACAATCCTTATTCCAAGCATTTCAGATTGCTTTGCGCGTACTGTTTAGGATTTAATAGTTTACTCCTGAAGTAAAAACTTACGAAAATAAAAATGTGTGATTGTGTAGAAACATTATTGGTAACCGTATTATGATTTAATATGCACTTACAAGGTTAAATTCCGCATAATTATATTACTGAACACACCGGACGAAATGCTACTTGCTATCTATTTAAACTCGGATTGCACTGTTTTGACAGACTTATTTTTTGAAATCTACACAAGCAAAAATAAAACGGCCATGCCTCATTAAAAAAATGTCTGTTAATGTTCAGAATTTCATAAGTATTACAGTAGGAAAATTACATTAAAATCTCTTCATGACACAAGTAGTTGTCAATATGAGAGGAATTCTTTTTTTACTTCTAGACTATTAAGAGTATTTTTTTTAACTTCTACACTCACACACACACACACACCCAAAGAAAAAAAACAAATTCTGTTAATGTTCAGTACTCACTGAATGGTAGTTTTATTGAACCGATGTAATGAGAATACATGAATCTTTCCGTGGAAATTAAATCCCATTTTTCGTTCAGCGATTCGCACACCCATATGGAGAACACACAGGCATGCTTAAAGAGGTTGAAATTAACTTTTACACGCATGCAGGGAGATTTTTATTCGAGAATTCGCGGCAATCCTCCTCCTTCGCGGTGATGATCTGAGTCAGCCATATTGTTCCGTCCGTTCCATCCATGGCTTCAAGAATATGATGTCATGGCTTCTCCAGTGTATAATACCTCCATGCATGCACCTGTCTAAGCTGTACCACTGCCTTTTAAAGTATGACAGAAGGCCTGCATGGGAAGCAAAATAATAGGAGTACAGGTGACACTGGCAGGAGTAAGAAAAATTATTAGAGGAACAAAGGAAGGCAAATGTGTTCTGGACGAGGTGGCAAGCTCTACCACGTTAGTCTAAGCTGTTAGGAGGGAGAATGCACTTGCTGATCCTTTGCTGTCATTGCAGCTGCACCCACTAGCAAGTGCCATTAGTGGTGCTCTCCTAGCATCATGTGTGTGGAGAAGTATGGGGCAGCAGTTGATTCCCTAGAAGCCTAATATAAGACTGTCCTAAAGGAGTTGACAGGAAGAGATAACCATGCCTCAGGGCTCTCAAGTAGCTTCTTGAGTCTTGAGCGTGAGGTAGTGAGAGATAGGCCTTACAATTACTTATTCACATTTTCTGTGGAAAACATTGCCTGAATGTAAGAGTTTGAGTTTATAGTTTTGAAGAGGGCAAGCTGGCTGACTGGTTGAAACCTCCTCTTGTGGCTATTCTCTGGGTTTGCCTGTTGGTATGACTGCTTGTCTGGAATGGACTTCACCAAACCAGGGCTGGCCTAAGAAGCTGCAGGGAAATAAAGGTGCTTATGGGAGCTGTAGGCTTCGTGAGTTACAGTGTATATATAATAGTATAGTACTTACAGCAGCCCTCAGAAATGAGGAAACAAATCTGGGGGGTGACCAAGAGAGACAGGGTTGTAATCAGTGTGTGGCTGTGGTAAAGAAGGCCAATTCTATGCTTGGGGTAATTAAAAAAGGGGTTGAAAATAAAACAGCCAATATTATTATGCCACTGTACAAATTGATGGTAAGGCCACATCTAGAGTATTGCGTACAGTTCTGGTCACCACATCTCAAAAAGGACATAGTGGAGCTGGAAAAGGTGCAGAAGAGAGTGACAAAAATGATTAAGGGGCTGGGGCATCTTATGAAGAAAGACTGCAGCGTTTGGGGCTCTTCAATCTGGAAAATAGATGCCTGGGGGGAACATGATTGAGACATACAAAATTATGTATGGGAGGGATAGAGTTGATAGACAGATGTTCTTTTCCCTCTCTCACAATACCAAAACCAGGGGACATCCATTGAAATTGAGTGTTGGGATAGTTAAAACAGATAAAAGGAAATATATTTTTACTCAGCGGGTACTTAAGCTATGGAATTCTTTGCCGCAGGAGGTGGTGATGTCATCTGGCCTAGGTGCCTTTAAAAGGGGATTGGACAGATTTCTGGAGGAAAAGTCCATCATGGGCTATAGGCCATATGGGATTGGACAGATTTCTGGAGGGAAAGTCCATCATGGGCTATAGGCCATATGGGTGGTGCAACCTCCTTACATTAATAGTAGGCTACTTCAGAGTGCCAGTTGCAAGGAAGTGACCACAGGATGCAAGCATCTTGTTGTCTCGTGTGCTCCCTGAGGCACCTGGTGGGCCACTGTGAGATACAGGAAGCTGGACTAGATGGGCCCTTGGCCTGATCCAGCAGGGCTCTTCTTATGTTCTTATATGTAACCTCTCTTCCTGATTAGAAAAGGCAAAATGGCTACGTTTTTTGTTTG
Organism: Lerista edwardsae; assembly: GCA_029204185.1. Lineage (NCBI taxonomy): Eukaryota > Metazoa > Chordata > Lepidosauria > Squamata > Scincidae > Lerista > Lerista edwardsae. Next base: position 6,790,872 of record JAJKFI010000049.1, on the reverse strand, counting down.
CTGTATGTTTGCTGTATGTTGCTGTATTGTTCTAATTCCTGGTAAGTAAAATTGCTTCCCCCCCACCCCTTGCATTCTGCTTCTCAACTCAGTCTTCCCCCACCTCACCAAGAAGCTGCTCTTAGAAGCTTTATTTATTGTATTGTCCCATGTATTAATTGCCCCATGTTTTCAGGGCCAATTTCAAGGCCCTGTTCAACTTGTTCAACGTATACACGAGTAGATACATTAGTTCTTGTTTACATTTGCATTTGCCCTGACTTTTGGGTTTGTGCTGAAAAAAATTATCTGTAGGTATTTGTCTACAATATTTTATCACTGGAGGCTTTAAATGGTAATATACGTGCGATCTTTCACACTTGAGATCTCAAAAGAACAACTTCTAAAAAGAAATGTCATTTATTTCTATACTTTAGGGGAATGAGTGGAAGACTTCATGTACCCTTGCTTAGAGAGGGGTCCGGGAAAGCCAACCACAAACTGAGTAATCCAATCTCCTGTTTTAATAGCATCCTCACACCCTACAGGTCTCAGAAGTAAAGTTCAATTTCTCACAAGCTGAAAATAGGCTGGCTCTAAATGGAATTAATTTTCAAGATTCACTAACTAGAAGTATAAAAATGACAGTTTGCTCTCTCACTTTTTTTGAGATGCAAACTCAGGTAACACTTTGAATGGAAAAAAAGGTGCCAGCAAGCAAATTTAAAAACGTGCTCCCTCACCTAATTTATATTGAATAGTTCTTGCCTAGATGTAATATATCTCTGTTTATTTCCAAAGTTCCCACACTTGTACTGATAGGAAAGTATTCAAAGGGACCACCCAGAAAGAATCCACAGTTTTCTGGGTACCAAACATTGTTGTGTTTTTTTAAAGGGCAAAGAAGCCCCCCAATGTTTTGCCTCCATGTTAGCTCAGGATTGGAGAGAGAGAGAGAGAGAGAGAGAGAGAGAGAGAGAGAGAGAGTTTGGACATTGCTGTGACTTGAAATCGCCTACCTGGTAGACAGGAAAAGACTTTCATTTACAAAGTTCCTTCAGCAACATCCAGCGGCCTTTAAGCACCCAATAATGTAGGGGGAAAGGTGGGTTATAAATCTTATAAATCCTACAAATAAATATTTGGAACTGCCTTTCAGTCAGATATGACTGTATGAAAGATAGACAGAGCAAGGGAGGTCTGGAGATAGAGATATACAAAAAGAGAACCCAAAATGGGGAGATTTAAAACTTGCAGCAAGGGAGGGAGCCCTTCAATATTGCATCTGAGTCCCTTCAATCTAACATGTAATCCATGCATGCTTATTCTTCAGTAAATCCAGTAGACTACCTTCACATGAAGACATGTACAATGCAACATTTTGTTAAGGTATTGCTTAACTTTCCTTCTTGAGGGGTTGGGGGGGGGATTGGACTGCAATCTGAGGAACATGACCGTTCTGTTCCATGTGTCAATGTGCAATCATAAAACCAAAAGGGATTCAGATAAGTGTTTGGTCAGCAGTACCAAGGGTTGGAGTCTATGGCATTCATTGAGGTAGATACTTCTTAGTGGTTGCACTTGGAGAAGCACAAATGTTAATTATGTAAAAGAAACCATATTTACTTTCAGTATATATGCTCAAAAGGAAAGCTGCAAAGTTCAATGGAACTTACTCCCAAATAAATGTATATGGTATAAAATTGAAACCTTTGTTTCTCTTCAAAATGGTGATACAAGCCACTTCTGGATGTACAACTTCTGGATGTGCAGCAATTCCTTGCTCTGCTATAGCCAGTTTTATGACCAAAACCATCCAGTTCCCAACCAGCACATTAACTTCAGCCTTCCAATTAATGTTAAAGCAAAATTGTACATTCTGCATAAAATTAATTGAAATTCCATTACAATGTCATCCTTCAAAGTTTCACAGCCTGCCCTAGGCCAGCCTCAAATTCACAGATGCAGTGCTTTAAATTACCACATACAAAATGTTGCACGTTTTTCTGAGATTTATACAGTAATGAATGCTTGGGTCAGCAGCCCTACCCCTCAGCAGCCCAGTCCTAACCAAGGATGGAATAGGCAGGCTGATAGGCCTGCTGGTTAAAAGGCAGCTAAGACACAACTTGGGGTAAAGGGACGTTTGTCACCCCTGGCTACTTGGATCTGCACCAGTGAAATTGGCGCAAATCCAAGCAGCCAGTGTAGGACCGATCAGACCATCCTGCATTTATATATTACTAGCTTTTTGTTACCCGGCGTTGCCCAGGTAACAAAATGATCTTCCAGAGTTTGAGTTTTGCACCCCTTCTCGCCCCCCATGCTGACGGGGGCCGAACCTGGACTCCAACCGAGTCAGGAGCGTTGCCGCTCACCTCGGTGACCCTGGAAACTACTATTCCGACGCAGATTTTGTTGACCGTTTTCATGTGGGGGCCCCTGCGCACCCCACCCCAGGGGCACTGGGGGGGCCTGACCCCCGCAGTGTCTGTCGCCAGGCCGCAAGGCACGTGCGTGCCGAGTCTGGCGCCAATCGCTTCAGGCGTTCCAGCATGGCATGGCGGACATCTTGTTTCACACCCCTTCCCACCCCCTATGATGAGGGGGCGCGAACCCAAACTCCCACAGCATCGGGAGAGTTGCCACTCGCCTCGGCGACCCCGGAAACTACGGATCTGACGCCGATTTCGTCCGTTTTCGACCGTTCTCACACAGGGGCCCCCATGCACTCCCACCCCCGGGGGTGCTAGGGGGCCTGACCTGCAAGGCACGCACATGCCGAGTCTGGCTCCAATCGCTCCAGGAATCGCAGTGGGGCATGGCGGATGTCTTGTTTCACACCCCTTCTCGCCCCCCACACCGATGGGGGTGAACGCAGACTTCGACGGTGTTGGGAGCATCGCCGCTTACCCCGGCAACCCCGGAAACTGTGGATTCGACGCCGATTTCGGCCATTTTCGACTATTTTTATGTGGGGACTCCCGCGTACCCCAACCCCCAGGGGTGCTAGGGGGGTCCGAACCCTGCAGTGTTTGTCGCCAGGCCGCAAGGTGTATGTGTGCCAAGTTTCATGTCGATCGGTCCAGGCGTTCCAGCACGGCATGGCGGATGTTTTCTTTCGCACCCCTTCTTGCCCCCCACATCGAGGGGGGGCTGAACCTGGACTCCAACGGCGTCGGGAGCATCGCCGGTCGTCTCGGTGACCCCGGAAACTGTGGATTTGACGCAGATTTTGGCCGTTTTTGACCATTTTCACGTGGGGACCCCCGTGTACCCCCACCCCCGGGGGTGCTAGGGGCCCCCGACCCCCGCAGTATTTGTCGCCAGGCCGCAAGGTGTATGCATGCTAAGTTTCGTGCCGATCGCTCCAGGCGTTGAGGAGCCTATGCGAAACATACATACATACATACATACATACATACATACATACATACATACATACATACATACATACATACATAC
>JAJKFI010000049.1:6708595-6787418 GCA_029204185.1 Lerista edwardsae | reverse complement strand
TACATACATACATACATACATACATACATACATACATACATACATACCCACACACAAACCCACGTTCTTCTTTATATATATAGATAATTTGGGTTTTGGTTTCTAATTTGCCACTTTGAGTCAGTGGCATTCCTAGAAAGGTGCAAAATGGTAACTTTTTCAGGCTCCTGAACTCTGGTGTATGGTGGCCCCTCCCCCTCATCTTCAGAGCCATTTGTGGCTGCGAGAGCAAAGCAGAGGCATCTCCTCCATGCTGCTCCCCCAACCTCAAATAGCTCTGAAGGCGAGAGGGAGGGGCCACTGTATACCTGAGTTCAAGCGCCTGAAAAATTTAGTGTTTTGCCACCCTCTAGGAACATCACTGATTAGAGTTTTTTCTTCTGTTAAAGAAAAGCAGGATATAAATGTTTAAACAAACAAACATTTTATATCATGTTGAAATAAAGATGTGTAAGTAGGATCCCTTTCATGGATCACTGCCTTGTCGTGGCGAAGGGGCTTGAGTAGCTCAATGAAGCTGTGAGCTATGCCATGTAGGGCTACCCAAGATGGACAGGTCACAGCAGAGAGTTCTGACTAAACGTGGTCCACTGGAGAAGGAAGTGGCAACCCACTCCAGTACTCTTGCCAAGAAAACCCCATGGATTACAGAACAAAAAGGCTAAACGATATGACACTGGAAGATGAGACCCTCAGGTCGGAAGGTGTCCATTATGCTACTGGGGAAGAGCAGAACACAAGTACTAGTAGCTCCAGAAAGAGTGAAGTAGCTGGGCCAAAACTGAAAGGAAGCTCAGCTGTGGATGTGTCTGGAAGTGAAAGGAAAATGCGATGCTGCAAAGAACAATACTACATAGGAACCTGGAACGTCAGATCTATGAATCAAGGCAAGCTAGATGTGGTCAAACGTGAGATGTCAAGGCTGAACATCGACATCCTGGGAGTTAGTGAACTAAAGTGGACAGGAATGGGAGAATGTAATTCAGATGACCATTATATTTGCTACTGTGGGCAGGAATCCCTTAGAAGAAATGGAGTAGCCTTCATCGTGAACAAGAGAGTGAGAACAGCAGTACTGGGGTATAACCTCAAAAATGATAGAATGATTTCCATTCGGATCCAAGGCAAACCTTTCAACATCACAGTAATCCAAGTCTACGCCCCAACCACTGGTGCTGATGAGGAAGAAGTTGACCGCTTCTATGAAGACCTAGAACAGCTTCTAGAATTAACACCCAAAAAAGATGTCCTTCTCATCATAGGGGATTGGAATGCTAAAGTAGGCAGTCAAGAGGTAAGAGGAATAACAGGCAAGTTTGGTCTTGGAGTACAAAATGAAGCAGGGCAAAGACTGATAGAGTTCTGTCAGGAGAACACATTAGTCATCGCAAACACCCTTTTCCAGCAACACAAACGGCGACTGTACACATGGACTTCACCAGATGGTCTACATCGAAATCAGATTGATTACATTCTTTGCAGCCAAAGATGGAAAAGTTCCATACAGGCAGTCAAAACAAGACCTGGAGCTGACTGTGGCTCAGATCATCAGCTTCTTCTTGCCAAATTCAGGCTTAAACTGAAAAAAGTAGGGAAAACCGCTAGGCCCTCCATGTATGACCTAAATCAGATCCCCTACGAATATACAGTGCAGGTGACAAATAGATTTAGGGGCTTAGATTTGGTAGACAGAGTGCCTGAAGAACTTTGGACGGAGGTCTGTAACATTGTACAGGAGGCAGCAACTAAAACCATCCCAAAGAGGAAGAAATGCAAGAAGGCAAAGTGGCTGTCTGACGAGGCTTTACAAATAGCTGAGGAAAGGAGAGAAGCCAAAAGAAAGGGAGAAAGGAAAAGATATACCCAACTGAATGCAGATTTCCAGAGAACAGCAAGGAGAGATAGGAAGGCCTTTCTAAATGAGCAATGCAAAGAAATAGAGGAAAACAACAGAATGGGGAGGACTAGAGATCTTTTCAAGAAAATTGGAGATGTCAAAGGACAATTTCATGCTAAGGTAGGCACAATAAAGGACAAAAATGGCAAGGACCTAACAGAAGCAGATGAGATTCAGAAGAGGTGGCAAGAATACACAGAGGAACTCTATAAGGCCGATCTCAATGTTCCTGATAACCACAGTGGTACAGTCACTGAGCTCGAACCTGACATCCTGGAGAGTGAAGTCAAGTGGGCTTTAGAAAGCCTCACTAACAACAAAGCTAGTGGAGGTGACAGCATTCCAGCGGAATTACTCAAAATCTTAAAAGATGATGCTGTCCAAGTGCTGCTCTCCATATGCCAGCAAATTTGGAAAACCCAGCAGTGGCCACAAGACTGGAAAAGATCAGTTTACATTCCAATCCCAAAGAAGGGCAATGCCAAAGATTGCTCGAATTACCGCACCATTGCACTCATTTCACATGCTAGCAAGGTCATGCTCAAAATCCTACAAGCTCGGCTTCAGCAGTATGTGAATCGAGAACTACCAGATGTACAAGCTGGTTTCCGAAGAGGCAGAGGAACTAGAGATCAAATTGCCAACCTTCGCTGGATCATGGAGAAAGCAAGAGAGTTCCAGAAAAACATCTACCTCTGCTTCATTGATTATGCTAAAGCCTTTGATTGTGTGGATCACAACAAACTGTGGCAAGTTCTTGAAGAGATGGGAGTTCCAGACCACCTGATCTGCCTTCTGAGAAACCTTTATGCGGGTCAGGAAGCAACAGTTAGAACTGGACATGGAACAACCGACTGGTTTAAAATTGGGAAAGGAGTACGACAAGGCTGTATATTGTCACCCTGCTTATTTAACTTATACGCAGAGTACATCATGAGGAAGGCAGGGCTGGAAGACTCACAAGCTGGAATCAAGATTGCTGGGAGAAACATCAACAACCTCAGATATGCAGACGATACCACTCTACTGGCAGAAAGTGAGGAAGACCTAAAGAACCTTTTGATGAGGGTGAAAGAGGAAAGTGCCAAAATTGGTTTGAAGCTCAACATTAAAAAGACTAAGATCATGGCAACCACTCCCATCACTTCCTGGCAAATAGAAGGGGAAGAAATGGAAGCAGTGACAGACTTTATTTTCCTGGGCTCCAAGATCACCGCAGATGGTGACTGCAGCCATGAAATTAAAAGACGTTTACTTCTTGGGAAGAAAGCTATGGTGAACCTAGATAGCTTAATCAAAAGCCGAGACATCACCCTGCCAACAAAGGTTCGCATAGTCAAAGCGATGGTTTTCCCAGTAGCCATGTATGGCTGTGAGAGCTGGACCATAAGAAAGGCAGAGCGTCGAAGAATCGATGCTTTTGAATTATGGTGTTGGAGAAGACTCTTGAGAGTCCCCTGGACTGCAAAGAGATCCAATCGGTCAATTCTCCAGGAAGTTAAGCCTGATTGCTCCCTGGAAGGACAAATGCTGAAGCTGAAGCTCCAATACTTTGGCCACCTGATGAGAAGAAAGGACTCTTTAGAAAAGACCCTCATGCTGGGAAAGATTGAAGGCAAAAGGAGAAGGGGGCGACAGAGGATGAGATGGTTAGATAGTGTCACCGAAGCAATGAATATGAAATTGGGCGAACTCAGGAAGCTAGTGGAGGACAGGGAGGCCTGGCGTGCTGTGGTCCATGGGGTCGCGAAGAGTCGGACACGATTTAGCGACTGAACAACAACAACAAGTAGGAAAAACTATGTGGTGAGCTTAGGGAAATGGATTTATAAATGTTTGTAAGGAAAGTTCTTGCTGATCTGGCGAGAATTAGCAGTTACATTAGAGAAATACTTTCTATTTAAGACATTTGTAGCTGCCTTTTACCTCACAATAGGGTGCCCAAAGCAGCTAGCAATAAAATCATAAGTAACAATATAAATATCATAAAATACCATAAAGCAATAAACACATTAATGGCAGTACAAAAAATCACCAAAAGCAAATCAAGTCAGTATTTTTATATTGATACTAGCTTGTCCTTACTCGGCGTTGCCCAGGTATTTATGTATCCCAAGCTTCTATTAGACAGGAAAAGGAATGAATTCTATCTATAGTGTAAAATCAAAGTAATTTGATGTACAGGAAATTAAAAGTATAAGTACAGTATAAAAATTATAAAGTAAAATATTTTATAAATTCACTATAATATTAATTTAACAGAAAACTTGATTATAAACAACATTTTCAGTTTCACCTCCAGGAGCAAGAATAAATACATTCTTGGGTGAACCCACCCTTGAGCAAGCAACATACAGTTGTCAGTGGGAGAAACATGGCGATCTCAAATCCACTCCGCAGTACTTAATAGACTGCCCATGTGACTTGTTGATCGTGATCGAGAATGCAAGTCTCACTGAAAATTGCAATCTCTTAAAGTTAAAAGGGAGATCCGTCGGAATGAGTGTTATCCATGGGGAAAAAAACTGTTCCACCCTCTCCTTTTCTTGTTAAGATAGTCGCTTCAATTACAGTACCCAGCATCTTCTTGACACACAGCCTTGTGCTGTGGCAAAGTTTTGACGGATCAAGGTTCCATAGTAAAATAATTGGAGATCCCACTGTAAGTAAAAGACGATGTGGTGGCAATGCAGCTGGATCAAGTGAGTTTAGGAAGTCTGATGGGAAATTGATGACCTCATAGGCATCTACTACGGTATTGATAGACTTGTATTCAGTGAGAATGCCTGGTAACATGGCAAGTATTTGATTGGAGTCCCAGATCGGGGCATAATGATTTCTAAAAATTTCCAGAAGGTTCTACAGAGTTCTGTTCATTCTATTCGACTACACTTGGGCTTAAATGTCATCGGGACTGTCACCAATCAGCTTAGCAACCCCAAAAACTATGGATTTGACACTAAGGTCGGTCATTGTGGACATTTTATTTTTCACCCCTTCTCACCCCCCATGCTGATGGGGGCTGAACGTGGACTTAAACGGCATCGGGAGTGTCACTTTTCATCTCAGCGATCCCGAAAACTATGGATTCCACACTAATATCTGCCGTTTTCGATTATTTTTACATGTCACCCCCTTCCCACCCCCACGGGTGCTAGGGGTGTCTCACCTCCACTGTATTTCTTTCCAGATTGTAAATCATATGTGTGCCAAGCTTGGTGTAAATTGCTCCAGGCATTCCAGAGTTATGCTGGAACATACCACTTGTCACCCCTTCTCACCCCCCATGCTGATGGGCACTGAACTTGGACTTAAACGGCATCGGGAGTGTCACTATTCATCTCAAAGACCCCGAAAACTATGGATTCAACACTAATGTTGGCTGTTTTTGATTATTTTTACATGTCACCCCCTTCCAACCCCCACCCCTAGGGGCGTCTTACCCCCACAGTATTTCTAGAAGTGGGTTGAGTTGTGAAATCTGAAATCAAATGGTGTCCTTTACGCCACCATCAGCGTGCTGCGGATATTCTATTTCCAAGCACTGTAACTTGCACCCCTTCTCACCCCCCATGCCGATGGGGGCTGAACTCGGTCTTAAACAGCATCAGGAGTGTCACCGTTCACCTCAGCGACCCTGGAAACTATGGATTCGACAGTAATGTCGGCCGTTTTTGATTTTTACATGCCACCCCCTTCGCACCCCCCACCCCTAGGGGTGCTAGGGTTGTCTTACCCCCACAGTATTTCTTTCCAGAGTGTAAGGCATATGTGTACCAGGTTTGGTGTCAATCGTTCCAGGCGTTCCAGACACACACACACACACACACACACACACACACACACACACTTTTATATATATAGATATTTATTTTAAATTGATATATGTATCAATATACTTTATAAAGCAGAATCAACATATCACATCAGAGGGGGCAGGGAAATAAAAAAAAAAACCTCACCAGTAAAATAATTAAAGATGCATTTGGCAATTATAATGAGCTGAATTCATAAAATTTTTGAGCAACTGGATATGTGTAATGTTTCAATACAACAATTGTTTAGATTGTGATAATGGTATGTTTCTTGTGTGTGCAGTAACCAGATAATTGAAGAATGTGTGGAATCATAGCACATTGTTTACCTGCTTGTTGTACGAAAGTATGGCCTCGATGTACAGATGCTGGATGAACTGTAAAGAATTACTATTAGCAATAAAACATTAAAAGCCAATTAATATTTCTTTTCTTGAGTGATTCTCTGTATTTTTATGCTACCTGCATATCATCCTCACCCTGCCCTTCTTTCAAGGAGCTAAGTTTGGCATATAATGTCCTTCCCCCATTTAATTCGTACAATTCCGTTTGCCAAGTTAGATTAGGCTAAATTAGGGCTGCCACATCAAATACATCCCATACCCGGAGATTCCAAGGTGTGGCCCAGTGATATCAGAAGCCTAGTGATGTCACAGGACTGCCAACTCTTGAAAAACAGGTACTGTGGCATTGCTCAGTCAGTAATCAAGTGGTGAAACCCAGCAGCAGCCCTAAAATAGCCAGAGATTAACTGTCACTTGATAGAAAAGCAAATACTGGACAAAACTGGATCATTGTGGTCCAACTGGTGACCCTAGGCTGTGAGAATGGCTGTTCTTCAGCCACCTATCCACTGAGTTTCATTGGCTAAATGTGAATACTCTTCAACTGTTTCTGTACTTATTCTATAAAAGGTAAAGGTTCCCCACAACTGAATGGTCTGGTTGTGCTCATCTCTGTTTCTAAGCCAAAGAGCCGGTGTTTGTCCGAGGACCGTTTCTGTGGTCATGTGGCCGCATGACTATATGCCAAGGCGCACAGAACACCGTTACCTTCCCACCGAAGTGGTACCTATTTATCTACTCGAATTTTTACGTGCTTTTGAGCTGCTAGGTTGGCAGAAACTTATTCTATAGGGCTATGCTTATCACCAGACAAATAGGGAGCTATCTAGGACAGCACTTTGCTAGAAGACAACACTTTTGCTACTCTAAGCCATGGGTGGAAGGGTCATTTATGTAACACTCTGATATAGGTGTTCTTCTATTGCTCAGGAACAGCAGTGAGTGACAAAGAAGGCTGATGGCCCACAGCAGACAAACAGAAGGGCAACTTCCAAGCGAGAAAATCGGTCTCCAAACATATTTCCAGTGGTTTGTCCCTTCAGTGAACTATTTGGTAATCATTGCGCCAATTAGGACTAATCAGGTGTTATTGGCATAACGACTGGCGGCTGTTAAAGATATTACATTTCCTTGCACACAATTGCAGGCACTGTTGGCTTTGAAAATGGCATGAAATTGTAGGCTTTTTGTGTGCAGAAAGAAAGGGCAAGGATAAGATAAAAGGTAGTTATGTCCTATAAATATAGAAAATACGTTTGAATTTTTTACAGGTTGATAAAGTCTCCTAGGACTAAAAAGAGAGTTTACCATTTTCTCCTCCTTATGCTGTGTGTGATGTGTTGTGTGCATATCAGAAAATCATTCAAATTGGTTCATTTGACTAGTTAGGAAACACCAGGAACTAGAATTAGAAGGGCTGTTACAGACAATTACTGGAAATAGGGAATCGTCAGTGCACAGCACAGAAACTTGCTCTGTTTTTGCTTCAATGAAAGCTAAAATATCAAGGCATCACTTGATACTCATTTTTGTTCATGAGCACGAAACTAAATTAATTCTAAAATTAATTTAAATTTTATATTAATAAAATAATATATTAATAAAAATAATATAAAATTACTATATCTTAAAGGAAAACATGTTTTTTAAAACATGCCTTTTTTGTCTTGTCATACTAAGGTTCTTAGGACATAGCAAAGGCTTCATGTGCAAACCACATTATGTTAAATACAGAGGTTAAAGATTTTTTAAAATGGTGTTTTCAAGTTAAACAGCAGCCAAAGGAACCCAATCATAATAAAGACCGGTAGGATTTAACATTTTCCCATCACATCTGTCGTCCTACCAAAAATCACATTGCTGACGCCACAGAAGAGAATATTCCATTCAGTCCAGACAAACAAGGAGCATTTCCCCCTGCACCACAGCTGTCACTACCCTGAAACCTTCTGTGGCCCTGTGAACATCTATTACTGAGAGAAGGTGACATTGGTGACCTGGCCAGCATGCTGAAGGTGCCTCACTATGGACAAAACTATACTGCAGCCCAAACTGAGCTGAGCTGCTAAAAGGATTGTGTGAACTGGCCCCAGGTTAATGGCTACTCTATATTAGTTGGCTTCTTTTAGGCGAACAGTTCCTAACAAAAGCCTTCAGCTCTGCAGATTACAGTCTCTTGTAAGTAGCATGAAAGAGGTGTCACTTCTGAGATCTCTTATCCAACCTGCTTGAAAAGCGTGCATTTTTTTTTTTTTTTACTGGCTGCAGAATGAAGTCTGGAAGCCTTTTTGCAGATCATGCTATTGATTCCACTTGTATTTGTTTGGTCCCATTTGGGAACACACCCTGTAGCACTGTAAACCGTTCGAAAGCCATCTAAAATGAGGAGGCTTCTTTGCTTGGGACCCTGCCAAAGTCCTCCCTCTTAACAACACTACTGCTGAGTCTTGGCACCAGATATGTTTCTTCCGCCACTCGTGATAGACAGTGGATGGATCCTATGTTGAAAGAAACACGTACTTTAAAAATATTGTATGTATTGCACTGCCAAGCACAAAATAAGCTTAAGTGGTCTGGCACTAAAATTCTACGGGACGTCTTGCCTATGTTACAGTACAATACTATGCATGTCTACTCAGAAGTAAGCCCACTGAGTTCTGTAGGACTTGCTCCCAAATAAGTGCATATAGGGTTGAAGCTTAAGGGACAGAAAAACAAGAGCCCAATCCAATCCTTTCCCCCACCCCAATGCTGCACCCATATCAAAAATAGGCATGTTGTATCCAATGGGTGGAGGGGTGCAGATTGGGAGGCTTCAGAGATAAAAGGAGATTTAAATTCCCCTCTCTTAAGCTTTCTTTGGACCTGTGCCAGTGAAATTGCTAGAGCAAATGAGGAGAGAAAGGGTGCGGGGAGATTCCTGAGAAGAAGAATAGGATCTGGCATAGAGGGCGTAGAGGCGAATAGGATGTGTGAGGCCCTCCCACAGCCTCACTGCCCCATCATGTTTTGCCCATTCCCTACCCAGTTCTGCTCCCTGCCCTGCCTTACCTACTCTAGCGGGTGACTGGTGATCCGCTTATGGACTTGGAGAGCCTTCACCTTGCCAGGCAGCACTCCCAAAATGGCCACCAGCCAGCTCTGCACACTGTCAACAGCCATTTTGTGACAGTGGAAGTGCCTTCTACTGTCTCACAAGGCTCTATGAGCTGGCCCAATCCCCAATAGGACTGGGCAGAAAGTCCAATTTGAATGAAAGGGGAGTTTTTAAGTCCTCAAGTGGAAATACGTAGAGCTCAGAGAATGTGGCCAGATATTCCAGGAACATATACTTTTCTTACAAATAAGGGGCCATCACTGGCCTAGCCTCCAGTGTAGGTAATTATAATCAGTTCCAAGTCAAATCAGCTGCTAGAAAGTAGTTGTTTTCTATTGGCCTTCGCAACTCATCTAAAAACAGCTAAATGTTTCAAACATTTTCAGTCTTAGGTAACAGAGCGAAAATGGCAAGTCATTTTACAGTCACTTTTGTATTAATGCCTTAGATTTTGGGCTGACTTCCATGAATTCATGACTGCACATTGCTGGTGCCACATAGTGGTTAAGAGAATGAGCCACAGGCAAGCCCCTCTACTTCAGCCCCCCATCTACAATATTGGAGATGTTACAGGACCGTCTTTGTAAAAGCTTCAACAAGATGTGAAGAACTTGAAACATCTGAAAGCACAATACAAGTGCTTATTCTTAATTGCCATGTCTATTATGATTTCTTTTGGCCCCTCTCCAGCTATGTGCTGTACGTGCCTTGCTTCAGGTGTGATCCACTCCCAAGATAGTGGGTGCTGTTGTTCTGTACAGGCAGTGTCTGAGTGGATAGCACCTTGACCTGACTTGAGCTCAACGATCCCAGTCCAGTGATAGGAACTATGTAGATAGCAAGGGCCAGCTCACCCATAAAGCTGAGGCAATTGACAGACAGGCAGGCAGGCAGGCAGTTGACTGCCTGCCTGCTGGCCTCCCCCTCCCTGAAAAAGAAGACTGGGGTTGGAAAGGAGGGGAAGTGTGGAGGAGAGCAGAGTACAATACAATATCTCCAACCTTCAATACAATATCTATCACTTTCCTCTGCTCCACACTTCCTGTCCCACTTGGTCTCCTTCTCCCATTTTCAATCCAGGGATCATCAACTCAGGAACCAGGTGAATTTGGGCTGGCCCTGTGCATCAGAGGCATACCAATGTCAAACCACGCCCATGGCACACAATGTCATGATGTCATGATGTGGTGATGTCATGACATCAAGGGTGTCCGATCAGGGCTTCTTTCAGTTGCCGTTTGGGCAATTTTACCCAAGCAGCGGCCCAGAGAAGCCCTGCGCTTCCCTGGTTCCAGTCGGGGGGGGGCTGCCTTCTTCTGGCTGCTGTTTGGGCAGTTTTGCCCAAGCGGCAGTCCGGAGAAGACACATACTTCCCCGGTTCCAGCTGGGGGCGTGTAGCTTTCCTCAGCCACCAGTTGAGCAATTTTGCATGAGCTACGACCAGGAGAAGGCACGCGCTTCCCCGGCTCAGTGAGCTGGGGGGGGGAGGCTTTCCTTGGCCCCAGCTCAGGCGTCTTCTTGGGCGCTGTGGGGGGGGGGGGGCTGAGAGCAATCGGCACTCCCTTAGCAAACGGTGCCCATTGCTCTTGCCCCCCCCGCAATACCTTAGATATGCCACTGCTGTGCATAGCCCCAGGAACCACACAGAGCCCAGAGCAGCAGACACCAGTCCCTTTCTAACAGGAGATACATGCTTGATGGCTACATCAGCAACTGTACTAACCAACTTTCCTAACCAACTTTCCTAACTAACTTTCCAGTACTGGGATAAGGACAATGCAGCTCTGAGATAAGGGAACAAATAATCCCTTAATTTGAGGAGGCCTCTGTGACTGCCGCCCCAACTGAAGGATGCAGTAAATGCCCCATTGGCATAGCTATGTCAGAGCTGTAAAGTTGGTTAGGATTGTGCCCTGTGTCTACTGGCCAGATTAGAATTGTTGGCTGTGTAAGTCCAGCATGTTCAAGAAAGAGAGACCAGATTCCTTGTCGTGTTAAATGACTGTGCCTTAGAGCAGCTAGTCATGGAGCCCACCAGAGGACAGGTGACTCTGGATTTAATATTGTGTGGTACTCGGGACCTAGTTAGGGATGTCAGTGTTACGGAGCCATTGGGAAACAATGACCATGCTGCGTTTGGTTTCACCTTCCATGTCCAGGAAAGAGTGCAGAGCAGATCTGACATGAAAACCCTCGACTTTCGAAGGGCAGATTTGCCTCAATTGAGGAGGCTAGTTAGAAAGAAATTGAAAGAGAAGGTAAAAAGAGTCCAGTCTCTCGGCTGCGTGGAGGCTGTTGAAAATAACAGTAGTAGAGGCCCAGTGGAAGTGTATACTGCAAAGAAAGAAGGGCTCAACTAGGTCCAGGAGGGTGCCTGCATGGCTGACGAATAAAGTGAGAGAGGCTGTAAAGAGCTAGGAAGCTTCTTTCCGTAAGTTTTACCCAAATGAAAGTTTTACCCAAATGCAGAGAATAAAAAAGAACATAAACTCTGGCAGAAGACACGTAAGAGGGTGATACGGGAGGCCAGGAGAGACTTTGAGGAACGCATGGCCAGCAACATAAAGGGGAACAAAAAAGGCTTCTTCAAATATATTAGAAGCAGGAAATCTGCCAGAGAGGCGGTTGGCCCGCTGGACAGTGGGGGAGGGAGAAAGGAAATAAAAGGGGACTTGGAGATTGCATAAAAGGGGACTTGGAGATTAAATGAATTCTTTGCATCCGTCTTCACGGCAGAAGACCTTGGGCAGATACCGCTGCCTGAATGGACTCTCCTAACTAAGGATTTAAGTCAGATAATGGCACTAAAGATGTTTTAAATCAAATTGATAAATTAAATATAAATAAGTCACCAGGCCCAGATGACATTCACCCAAGAGTTATCAAGGAACTAAAGAATGAAGTTGCTGACCTCTTAACTAGAGTATGCAACTTGTCCCTTCAAACAGCCATGGTGCCAGAGGATTGGAGGATAGCCGATGTCACGCCAATCTTTAAAAAAGGGAGGAGGGGAGACCTTGGAAACTACAGGCCGGTCAGCCTAATGTCTGTTCCAGGTAAGATGGTGGAAAGTTTCAAAGATAAAATCCTAAAACACGTAGAGGAACAAGTGTTGCTGAAGAAAAGTCAGCATGGCTTCTGTAAGAGTAAGTGTTGCCTCACAAACCTTTTAGAATTCTTTGAAAAGGTCAACAGGCACGTGGATGTGGGAGAACCTGTGGATATCATATACCTGGATTTTCAGAAAGCGTTTGACACAGTCCCCCACCAAAGGCTGCTGAGGAAACTTCACAGTCAGGGAATAAGAGGGCAGGTCCTCTTATGGATTCAGTATTGGTTGAGGGCCAGGAAACAGAGAGTGGGGGTCAATGGGCAATTTTCACAATGGAGAGAGGTGAAAAGTGGAGTGCCCTGGGATCTGTCTTGGGGCCGGTGCTTTTCAACTTGTTCATAAATAACCTGGAAACAGGGATAAGCAGTGAGGTGGCCATGTTTGCGGATGACACAAAACTTTTCCGGGTGGTAAAAACCAGAAGGGATTGTGAAGAGCTCCAGAAGGACCTCTCCAAACTGGGGGAATGGGCAGAAAAATGGCAGATGCGTTTCAATGTAGACAAGTGAAAAAGGGAGGCACATTGGGGCAAAAAATTAAAATTTCACATATACGTAGGCTAATGGGTTATGAGTTGTCTGTGAAAGCTCAGGAGAGAGATCTTGGGGTGCTGGTGGACAACTCGATGTAGGTGTCGACCCAATGTGCGGCAGCAATTAAGAAGGCCAATTCCATGCTTGGGGTAATTAAAAAAGGGGTTGAGAATAAAACAGCTAACATAATCATGCCATTGTACAAATCAATGGTAAGGCCACATATAGAGTATTACATACAGTTCTGGTCACCACATCTCAAAAAGGACATAGTGGAGCTGGAAAAGGTGCAGAAGAGAGCAACAAAAATGATTATGGGGCTGGGGCACCTCACTTATGAAGAAAGACTGCAACGTTCGGGGCTCTTTTGTCAAGAAAAAAGGCGCCAGAGTGGGGACATGTTTGAGACTTACAAAATCATGCACAAGAGGGATAGAGTCGATAGAAGGATGTTCTTTTCCCTCTCTCACAATACCAGAACCAGGGGACATCAACTGAAATTGAGTTAAAACAGATAAAGAAGAAAATACTTTTTTACCCAGCAGGTAATTAAGCTATGGAACGCCTTGCCAGAGGAGGTGGTGGTGGCATCTGGCCTAGATGCCTTTAAAAGAAGACTCGACAGATTTCTGGAGGAAAAGTCCATCGTGGGCTATGTGCCATGATGGGTGGTGCAACCTCTTTACATTAATAGTAGGCTACTTCAGAGTGCCGGGTGCAAGGGAGTGACCAAGTGCAAGCATCTTGTTGTCTCGTGTGCTCCCTGAGGCACCTGGTGGGCCACTATGAGATACAGGAAGCTGGACTAGATGGGCCTTTGGCCTGATCCAGCAGGGTTCTTCTTATGCTCAGGCTGTTGCCTCAGTCCCAGTAAGAAGCTCCCATCAGAATGAGCATGCTTTGTACTATTACAGGGATAGACAAATCATGGCTCGCAAGCCATCTGCAGCTCTTTGACATATAATGTGCAACTTGCGGAAATATGTTGGTTGAGCTCCTTCTTGTAGCACAATTAATATATTGTAATTTTTTTCAAGCTTCATAATTATTTACCAGGTATAAAATGAAAATCCACTGGGTTAATATGTGTGTTTAATGTTCACAATGAGTAAATATGCTCAAGAATTTAAATGCTTCTTAAATATTTTGGCTCTCAAACATCTGAAGTTTATCATATTAAGCATTAAGGAATTTGGCTACTCCTGCACT
Source organism: Lerista edwardsae (assembly GCA_029204185.1). NCBI lineage: Eukaryota > Metazoa > Chordata > Lepidosauria > Squamata > Scincidae > Lerista > Lerista edwardsae. The sequence goes on along the minus strand of JAJKFI010000049.1, from coordinate 6,773,411 downwards.
AATATCTCTCATAAAACCATATGACAGTGCATTAAAACAGTGGTATTCAAACTTTTTAGACCAGGACCCGCTTTCTAGAATGGCACTCGTGTCGGGACCCACCAGAAGTGATGTAATTAACCTGGAAGTGATGACATGGCAGGGAGTGATATCATCAAGCAGGAAGTGCTTTCATTGTAAATTAATAAAATGACACTCCTGAAATGCAAATTGGCATTCTTGGACTGCAGTAATTGCATAACCATGAAACAGCCCTGACAGAAAGCAAGATTAGGACACAATATTATGTAAATAAAAAGCTGTGAACTAAAAACAAAATTTTAAAAAAACCCTCACTTGAAAATTCAAACTGTTAACACTTACAAGAGGAATAGAACAAGAGTAAGGGCTGCAGTTTCCAAGATGGCTGCTCCCAGCTCTCCGTGACCCACCTGACATCAGATCATGACCCACCAAGTGGATTTCGACCCACATTTTGAATAACACCGCACTAAAACATTTAGATTTCAATATCCAATAGGCACTATCCAATAGGCACATACAAATTACAGCAGAATACATGCCTATCTATTGCAGCAGTGCTGGTCACAATTTGCGGACTCATTTTGTCTTTCTAAGGTACTTGAGCTGCTTGGAAGATGTATAAAACTGTATGTATAAAGCTTTGATAAGATGTATAAAGCTTTGATAAGAGACTGCAGTAGGGGACAAAAAATGGAAGTGTATATTATTACAGGGTTAAATGACACCATCTTCGAAGAGCCGTCATAGTTCTATAGCTCAGGAATGATGCCTTTATATCTTACAGAAAACCTAGAAATCCAGTGAAATCAAGAACATTGCTATTGACTTTCCGGGATATAATACTGCTGCTTATATAAAAAATCTACACAGGAAAAATGAAATATTTGCCTGTTCTGGATAGCCACTCTATTACAAGCCCCAATGTGCCTAGCTATTAATCAAGACATACAATGCTTTTCAGGGCCCAATCCTATCCAACTTTCCAGCACTGGATGCAACCATGAAATCAGAGTGTGTGCAGGCTCCTGCAGTAGAGGGGCAGTCACAGAGACCTCCTGAAGGTAAGAGAACATGTATTTCCTTACCTGGGGGCTGCATCGGCTCTGGAAAATGGGATTGGGTCCTAAATCTGGTAGTGCTGTGTTGGAACGGGAATGCTCCATACCGAACCTCTCCCACATTTTTCTGCCTCTCTGACTCTGTGACCCATCCAGTTTCCTAGTCACTAGTTTCTGTTGAGTGGAAGACAAAAGTTATTGCGTAACATGAAATAATCATATCTTATTATTAATCAAAGCCTTTCAACTGCTAAAATAGCTTTGTGTGAAAAGTCTTATCTTGACATCTGAATTAAAAGAAGTTTTTTTTAAAAGGTCATACATATGAAAATACGTATTGATTATTCTTGATGCTAAAAAGATGTGTTTTTTCTATCACACAAGAACATGTTTATGTTCTGTGTTTATGTATTTATGTATTTATTTAAAAATTTATGCCCAGTCAATAAAATTTCTAACCCTGGAGTTAGGCCCAGGAGTGCTGCAAGCGCATTGTAGAGCATATTTGCAACACTCTTGGAGTCTGGGAGGCTGGTGTGCGGATGTGTGCCAGCCTTCCTGACTCCAAGAGTGGTCCAAACATGCTTTATGGTGCACTTGCAACACCCCTGGACTGGCACAAGTGACTTGTGCTGGCCTAACACCAGGTTAGGTTTGCACCCTGTGCCATTAATTCCAGGGAGGCTATAAAGGGAGGCAGTGGGGCTATTGCCTTGGATCTCATCCAAAAATTAGCATCACCCAATTCAAATACCCTAGATTATCCCCCACAGCAGTTTCATGTAGACATTAAAGAACATATTGTTTTCCTGGACTTTACTTTGGGTAGCTACCACAAATGCATGCATTTAACCAAACTGGCTTAAACGTTACTGGTATGTGTATTTCAAGAATTTAAATGATCCAATACAGTGGACTCGCCTTATCTGTCGGCTCAGTATCCATGGATTTGAATATCCATGGATGCCATGCCTGTGGTTGGAGGGCTTCAGAGACCTTCTGGATGCCACCAGAAGTGCCTTCCAATTGTGTCTGGGCGGCTTGAGGTGCAGGGAGGCTTTTGAAAGGCACTTCTGGTTTGCCAGCACCCTCCCCTGCAGATTTAACTATTCACGGGATTCAGTATCCATGGGTGTGTGTGTCCTGGAACAGATTCCCTGCAGCTACCAAGGGCCCACTGTATTTTGTTCATCATTCTGTTTATGCCTAATAGCTGTTTGTTTTAATACAAACACACACTTCAAGATATTCAAAGATAATTTATGGACAATTTAAATGAGCATTTGCACCAGCTTTTTCTTAAATCCTATTTTGAATTCTGTTGAGCATAGCAATGAATTATATTCTGAACTTCATGTTTAACCCAACAAGCCTAAAAAAAAACCTCCCAAATGTTATAAAATATTGACAACATCACCCAAGATTAAAAATTCAGGCAAGTTAGATGCCTATGGATGTTCACAAGCATCTATGCAGCCAATAGCCCCTGTCCTTCATCTCCAGCATCTGGTAGTCACATATTCTGCCAACTGGAACATGCAAAATACGTTAATAGATGTATCATGTATGTAGATCTATCATAGGCGCCATCTGGGTGGAGCTCCGGGGCTTTGGGGGTACACGGATTTTTCCCCATGGGGGCAGAGCTCCCACATTCAAGCCAGCCCCCACTAGTAGCCAGCTGCCCTCTAAATCTGCTCCCCAGCACCCATGCTAATCAGCGAAGGAGGGGGGAGCAGGAAGCATGGGAAGCCCACGCACGGCACCTCTCAGCCGCACAGCCAATCTCAGCGCAGCCAATTACAGCACAGTAGACAATCTGGGCATGCGTTATTGGCAGGCAGGCAAAGGCGCTCGCTGTGCATGTTGCGAAGCCGTTGAGGGCTCAGAGTGCTTGGCAGGTGGTTCCCTCCTCCTCCTCCTCCTCTTCTTCTCCCCCTTTTCCCACCCCTCCTCTTCCTCTCCTCCTTCCCCTCCTCCTCTTTGTAGGTGGCTTTCTCTTCCTCCCTCACTGTCTCCTGGGAGGGCAGTGACAAGAGTCCAAGCATGGCAATGCCTGAGTTCCTGGAGGACCCATCCTCACCGCCCACAACGTGCCCGGAGCCCCCACACAGCCAGACTTCTCCAGCAATGAGGAGCGGGAGGTGGGTGAGTGTCACCCTTTCTCTGCACCTTATCATAGCAGAAGGAGGATGTGTGGAGGGTGAGGGGATCTTGCGAGAGTGGAGGGTGTGGTGGTGGCAGAGGTGGAGTTTTCCCCTTCCTCTGTGAGGGGGTGGTGCAAATGTTGTGTCACCCACGGGTGGGGGAGGAGTCGCTTGTGTGTGGATAGTGTTTCCACTCAGGAAAGCTTCCGACGTGGAGGCTGGACAGGTCTTGCCAACTTGAAAGCCTCAGGCTTCCTCTGGCATCTGATGACCAAAATTCACCCTGGCAGCCGAGGATGGGGCCTTTCTGGGCCACGGCTTCAGGCACAGGTCTGTCGGGCAATGTGGTGTTGAACACAAGGTTTGAGCTGGCTGTGACATTCTCCTTCAGGCATGTGTGCAAAATAAAAACATCTTAAAAGCTTTTTGGAGGGGTGTAGGATATTGCTTGTGTATGTATATATGCTTGTCTACTATGTTTCTTCTGTATGAGCAAATGAAGGCTCTCAGTTGCAGCAGAAACCATCTTATGATACTTAAATCACCTGTGAAAAGCATCTTCAGGGGGTTACAAATTCTTTTGCTTGAATCCTCAAAAATTATTGGTAACCACCTGAAGATTCTTTCCACAGGTGATTCCCACAATGTGCTTTAATCCATGGCTTGAAGACTTGAGCAATGTTTTTTACCTATGTTTTAGACTAAGCCATGGAAGTTTTAGTATATTTGTATTTTTTTAATTGCAAGAAATCTCTTGAAGCAAGCTATTTTATGGCCTGAGAGTTTTCAAATTGGAATTCAATTTTGCAAACTTAAGTTTCATAAACCTGGATTATTTAAATGTAAAACAATTGTGGGAATACTATTTTATTGCCTGGCATTCATACTGCAAGAATACACAGAGGAACTATATAAGGCCGATCTAAATGTGCCTGATAACCATAATGGTGCCGTCACTGAGCTCGAACCTGACATCCTGGAGTGCAAAGTCAAGTGGGCTTTAGAAAGCATCACTAACAACAAAGCTAGTGGAGGTGACAGCATTCCAGCTGAGTTACTCAAAACCTTAAAAGATGATGCTGTCAAGATGTTTACTTCTTGGGAAGAAAGCTATGGTGAACCTAGACAACTTAATAAAAAGCCGAGACATCACCCTGACAACAAAGGTTCGCCTCGTCAAAGCGATGGTTTTCCCAGTAGCAATGTATGGCTGTGAGAGCTGGACCATAAGAAAGGCAGAGCGCCGAAGAATAGATGCTTTTGAATTATGGTGTTGGAGAAGACTCTTGAGAGTCCCCTGGACTGCAAGGAGATCCAATCGGTCAATCCTCCAGGAAGTCAAGCCTGATTGCTCCCTGGAAGGACAAATGCTGAAGCTGAAGCTCCAATACTTTGGCCACCTCATGAGAAGAGAGGACTCTTTAGAAAAGACCCTCATGCTGGGAAAGATGGAAGGCCAAAGGAGAAGGGGGCGGCAGAGGATGAGATGGTTAGACAGTGTCACCGAAGCGATGAACATGAAATTGGGTGAACTCAGGAAGCTAGTGGAGGACAGGGAGGCCTGGCGTGCTGTGGTCCATGGGGTCGCAAAGAGTCGGACACGACTTAGCAACTGAACAACATTCATATTGCTGGAATTGCTCAGAAAGTTGAACTGATGCATATTGAAAGACAATATAACACTACTTCCTCTCCTGTATTCGAAGGATTGAGATTAAGAGTTCACTTTACTGAAACCTACAAGAAAATATTTGCTTTTCTGGGTTAAAGCAATCTTACAAAATTAAATAAGGAGTTTTGCCAATTTCTGTGTTTGTAGTGGACTGACTTGAGAAGCTGAGAAGAGAGCATAAAACTAGGCTTAAATTTGTTGGAGGGATGGATGAGTGCTCTGGTTTTAGAGTTCTCCAGGCAGTGAAAGAAGTATTAAACCCAGACATGTCATGTAGCGGGTACGCGGGGGTATGCAGGTACCCGTTCCTAGGATTAGGGCTGGCCCCACCCATTCGCCTGCCCACTTGTTGACTCCATTGGCACTCCGCTCCACCCCCTGCAATGTTTGAATTCCCTGCACGTTTGAGTTGCCTGCACGTTCTCAGAGCCAGGCAGGCAGGCAGCGGAGCGAGGGAGACTGACGGCAGCAGCAGTGTGAGCAGGTAGGCTGCCTGGGGCTCCCTCCCGAGGAGGCGCAGCGGTTCCTGGGGGGGGGAAATCGGTAGCCCGTGTGGCGGCCCTGGAGAAGGCCCGGGACTCCCGGGCCGTCTCCCGGGCCGCCATGCGGCCTAACGAGGAGGTGCAGTAGTTCCTGGGGGCGGTTCCTGGGTTCCGGCTATGACCTCACTTCCGGTGGGCAGGCCCCGACACAAGTGCCAATCAAAAGTGAGTACCTGTTGCTAAATCATTTAGATGCCATTACTGAAAACCCAATACTCCTTCAAGAAGGGAGTTGAAGTCGCAATCTCTTCTTGATGCAGTGGTTGCTGTGCTATCTGCCCAAATCTGTTAATTTATCTGAATTAGCATTAATCAATATGTGGCTTCCTAAACTCTGATGCTCTGAACCAGTGGTTCTCAAATGTTTTAGACTAGGACCTACTTTTAGAATGGCACTTGTGTCAGGACCCGCTGGAAGTGACATCAAGCAGGTAGTGCTGTCATTGTGACATAATAAAATGACATTCCTGGAAAGAAGGATTAGGACAAAATATTATGGAAAAGCACTCAACTAATAAAAAACCTCTCAACTGAAAATTCAAACTGTGAACCCTCACAAAAAGAATATAGCAAGAGCGTCCAAAATGCCTGTTCCCAGCTTTCCAAGACATCAGGTCGAACCTACCATGGGTCCTGACTCACAGTTTGAGAAACACTGCTCTGAATCGTTTGCCTGGATCAGGAGAAAGATTTTGGGGTGGTGGACAAACCAATGGAAGTGTGAACCTGGTGTGCAGTGGTTGTGAAGAAAGCCAATTCACTGCTCGGGATCATTTAAAAAAAGATTGTGAATACAACTACCAATGTTATGCCATTGTATAAGTCAATGGTAAGGCCATATCTGAAGTATGGTGTCCAATTCTGGTTGTCATATCTCAAAAAGGAAGTAGTGGAACAAGTGGAACTAGAAAAAGTGCAGAAGAGAGCAACTAAAATGATAATGAGCTAGGGCACCACCTTTATGAGGAAAGGCTATGGCATTTGGGGCTCTTCAATCTAGAAATGATCAAGATTGAATGGGGAACACGATCAAGGCATACACATGGGGTGGATAGAGGGAAGTAATTTTCCCTCTCACACAATACCAGAACCAGGGGATAGTCTAATATTGACTGGTGGGAAAGTCGGAACAGACAAAAAAATTTTTATCCCAGCGTATGGTCTGTAGAACACCTAGCCACAGGATGTGGTTATGGCACCTGACCTAAATTCCTTTAAATGGGGATTTTTTTTTAAAAAAAAAATATTGATATACAATATATAGAGCCCCCCAATAACTGGATTTTATCTTGTAAATGAATGAGGTAGGCTTTTTCAGCATGTTGCTTCCATAATAAAAATAATAACCCGCAAAATGTTGCATTGGGTCCTTGCCCATTGCAGACAGCATTCTGTTCAGAGGAGCCTTGTAGCACTCGCTGGAATGGAGGGTCAGGGAGGATAATATCTTATTTGCCAGTCTGAAACTTCCTCCATCTTTATATCAGTAAAGAGTACACAATCTGCTTACAGTACACAATTTAATAATTTTTGTTATACATTTTCATAAAATTAACAAATGTGGTGTTGTATTGTACATATCATCATAAGACTCTAGTTGCATTTGTAACCCACCTGACCAGCATAGCAACCCCTCTAGACTGTATTGCATAGAACTGGCTTTGACAAAATAAGTTCTGTGGTAGATTGTGACCAAATTCTAATTGATTTCCTGCAATGCTCCAAAGACCTACTGTTTCTGGCCCTTTCTCACCACGGAGAATATCAAAGAAATCTCTTTTTGCATTATCCTGAAGGAACGGGAGTAACAGTATAGCCCTATCACATTCTGCTATTTCCTAACAAGCATTGCCCCAGTTTCCAGGTAGGGCTTGCCTTATGTGCTTAGAAGCTGCAACATAGGCCACTTCTGTGTGCTAGAGCAGTGTTCTTCAACCTTGGGCCCCCAATGGGGTAGCAAAGCCTCAGAGAACACAAATACTATATCCTGGGGCAGCGCCAGGACGATTTCAGCATTGTGCATCAATGTTTAATTCAAAAGTGCTAATTTTCTGGCTAGGGGCATGCCTATGCGTGTGGGGGGCGTGGCTATTTGTGTGGGTGGGTGTGGCTATGTGTGCATGGGGGCGTGGCTATGTGTGAGGGCATGGCTTTGGCGCCAAGCCGAGCCCCAGCCCCCATGGTCCTGAATTGGAGTTGGCTCCACTTATGTCTACCTAAGATGGTGGACACCATAGATTCTTGTGGCAATGAATTCTACAGGTTAAATATGTGTTAATTAGGTGTTGTATGAGTATGTCATTTACTCTATTTACTGCTATTTACGCTACCTACTACCAATATTATTTTTTGGTAAACATTTCTGTTGAAAAAGAAATATAAATATTAATCATCATCATTCATTTGGGAAGGTCACATTTTAGTATTCAGAGACAGGAATAATGTCTCGATAGCCTTTCAAGCATGCTGCACCTTCCCTAATGTTATAAATCTCCCTGTCATTAAAAGCTTTTAAAAACAAAACAAAAAGCTTGGAACAAATTGCCGAGGGAAGTGGGAGATTCTCCCTCACTGGAGACCTTTGAGCAGAGGCTCGACAGGCACCGGCTGGAGATACTCTAGGAGGATTTCCTGTTACAGGCAGGGGGTTGGACTAGATGACCTTGTAGGTTCGTTCCAATTCTATGATTCTATGACCTCTTCCAGGTCCTATAATACTGTTTCAGTGACCAAACTTTTTCACAAAGATGCACAAATGTGGGCTTGATTTGATCATCTGTCCATGACTTTTATTATTTATAGCATCACTTTTACTAAATTACTTTTCATTTCTATCTCACCTTTCCCGGGCTATTTGCATATTAGCACCTTGATCAGACCAGCAACTGGCTGCTACTCTGGGTGCTCCTTCTGTCCCTGGGATTCCTACCACCATTCGCTTAAACGCAGTATAACGACCAGGTCTGGCTTTATTGAATGAATGGAGAATTGCAGGAGCACCAAGGATAGCCATCAGCAACAGTAAGGAGCATGTTTATGCAGTGCAGAAAAATTTCGCATATTAGTCAAACATTGCAGAAGTCATGCCACTCCCACCACTTCCTGTCTCGTCATGCCGTCCCAACGGTTGGGGGAAAGGGCTTGCCTTGTGCATCTGTTGTATCCTGGTTTTGCCTATTCATTCCTTGCTCTGCGCAATCCGGCTCCACAGGCTTTCCATAGGCTTCTGATTGTGTGGGACACTCCCTTCCTCCCCTTGGCTATATAGTGCTGAGGCCAGGTGCCCTTATGACAGTGATCCAGAGACCTGGGCCATCTTATTGCTAGTGATTTTTTTCCTTCATTAGTAGATCATGTTGGGTAGGAGGAAGAAGCTGATAGCATCTGAGGTCAACAGCTCTGAACAGACGAAGATAGTCGAAGGGAAGTATGTTACATGCTGTGATATAGCAACCACACCCAAAGGATGGGCTGTGTTGTCAGGTAGCACATGCACACCCACACACTTTTCATAGATGTACAGGAATGTGGATTTGATCTAGTCACCTGCCCAGGTTTTTTTGGGTGGGGGGTTTTCTGTAGCGAACAAAAGGACATAACAAACCCTTTCAGGGCTGTTTCTACTAATTGTGATGGTTTGATTTCTCAAGGAGCTTTTAATCAATTGCAACTTACATGAGCCAGAGTTATCCAGCAAACAGTGAATCCTCTTTCTCTCACACACCACTTCCAAAAAAAAAAAAAAAAGGTGGGGGAGGAGTGTTAGCACCTGCTATTGCTAAGTAAGTGTCAGCATTTGAGCATCATAACACACTTCATCGGGGAGGAACGGATTCTGTAACTATCTGAAGCTGATGCACACCAACGGCAAAATCTGATCCAAACTTTTGGTTACCGTCTCATGTCTTTTGACTCTTTCATTGTTTCGAATCAAACAGGCAAGAGAGAAGAAAGGAAGGAAGGAAGGGAAATGGTTATTCTCCAAATACAGGATAATTGCTTCCTTAATAGGCTTTTATTGGGGAGAGGGAGAAGACTGATAGGTCACTTCTTGAATTACTGGAAAAACATCATTAGCAATAAGCAATTCTTTCCTAAAGAGGAGCAATGAGAAAACAGGCTTATTCAAAACAGGTGTGTCACCAGACAAATCTCAATGAAGCATGCAGCCAGAATGTGCACGTGATGTACAGTTTCTAATTCTGTATTTTCATCCTTTTGGACAACCCCATTTCATAATCCTGAAGAGACAGATAGTGGTAGAAGCAGGTCTTCTCATCAGGCTAAGGGGAGTGATTGGAAAGGGTTTGGTGAAGCCACAGGAACACCAATAATTACGTTTCACAAAGGTATGGGCTGCCTTCAAAGTGACAGGCAGCCAAATGGATGCTCTCTTGTTGTTTTAGTCACGTCATCTAGGGTGGACTCCTGCTCCATTGGTGTGAATGCGAACGTTGCCGTCAGGAGATGGCTGCAACAAAGACGTCTTTGCTCTTGCAGGGCATGTCTAAACACTGCACACTCAGGCTACTTCCTTGCCAGTCTTTTCTTTGAGAATCTGATGTGCTGATTCAGCAGAATTCGAATTATGCTGAATGAAAGAGAAGCCATGAGTTGAGGCTTTAAAAAAAAAAACATTGAGGATTTCTAGAGAACTCTGGAATGAATCAAACTATTCCAAGCTTGCCAATTTTGGCCTGATTTGTTCGAACGTATTCTACTGCTAGTATAGTAGTAAATTATGCAACCGACAACTACTCCAATATCCTGCCTTTATCTGACTACGGTACAAACTAGAATTTGGAATACAGAAACTTGTACAGGTACATCACAAATGAGGAACTCATCTGACAGCCCCTAGAAAAGCCAGTATGGTGTAGTAGTTAAGAGCTTTGGAGTAGAACTGGGGAGACCTGGCCATGGGGTTGCACAAGCTGTGAAGTTTTCTGGATCAACTTGGAATGTTCTCTCTCTCTCCCCTACTTTGGGATGTTCTGAAGGGCTATTCTGAAGATAACAAAAGGGGCAGTAAGCATTGCCCTGAGTACATAAAAATGTAAGACATTTGTAATTCTCATAGATGTACCTATAAGGGGATCACAGCACTAAGTTTTGCAAGCAGCCCCTCTTCTTTGGAGCTATTCCCAGCTGCTAGAGCAAAACAATTAGCTCCGAATGGCTCCAAAGAGGAGGGGGAGTGGCTGCTTGCAAAACCTAATGTTGTGACCAGCGGTGTTATGCTGCCGGAACGCTGGGCGGGACATTCGGGTGATCGACAGCCCGCCTGTCGCGTTCCGGAGCGTTACGCCGTTTGCGTAACGTACGCAAGTGGCGTAATTGGTTACATAAACGGCGTAAGGCTCCGGAACACGACAGGCGGGCTGTCAATCACCCGGATGTCCCGCCCAGCGTTCCGGCAGCATAACACCACTGGTTGTGACCCCCCTCTAGGACGCTGCTGCTAATTCTCTTTCCCACCATTTTTCTGGATTATCTTCATGTTTGTTTCCTTTTATCTTTGGAGTTTTCCCCCCACATGCCTGACCATTTTGCCATCTCTTACAGAGATTTCGTTTAAGGTTATTTTCCTTCACACCCACTCTACCTCTTTTTTCAGATTTTGCCTACACTGGCAAATTGAGCAGTATGTGACAGAAACATATGTCTGGCTGTATGCAAACTTGCTATCGCTGAGGCATTTGCAGAGCCTGCTCTCACACAAGAAAAACAAAAATGGAAGACTGTCCCATTATTATGGAAGAAGGAAGGAGAGCCTCTAAATAGAACACAGGGCATGAGGAGAAATCACACCATATTGGAACAATGAGGAATCATGCCTTAAGAAGCAAAATGTGTGTGCCAAGTCAACACAGCCTCACAGCATATCCCTGGGGGAGGAATGGGTGGGGTCATTGGAACCTGCCTTATACTTGGCTGGTCTGTCTCGCTCTGCAGTATCCTAGCTGGCAGCAGCTCTCCAGGGCCTCAGTCAGGATTTTTTTCTCTGCCCTATTTGGAGATTTGAACCTGTGGCCTTTTCCACACAAAGCATGCACTTTAGTAATAGACAAGTTACAACTCCCTCCTGTGGATTGTTGTTGGGGAGATGTGGGCCTCAGGCAGAATCCTGTGCTCTCAATCGTGCCACCCCTAATGCCACCCCTAAAGTTGGCTTTTGTAGAGGGCCCTGTGTGCTAGAAGAAATATTCATTTCTTTTCACTATTTTCACTATTTATTGCAATCAAATAAGCACATTTTGTTACCTTAGGGCAGACCACAACTATGTTAGCAGCTACAGGGAAGAGAAGTGCAGCCCCATCTCATTACAGAAGTTCAGTTAACTGCTTCGTGGCCATGTTACTATAGTGGTACTGTAGGTTAGTGGTTCTTGAAGTCCTACTTGGAGTTGGAGAACCCAGTAAGTCTTTGTGTGGGTGAGGGAGGCAGTAATAGTAACAAGAGCTTTTTGGAGTGGTGGAGCTTCCCCAAGTATTAAAAAAAAAATCCGGGTTACAGTGACGGCACGAGCACTGCAGTGCTGTCGCAGCTGTCAAAGCTTGGCCTTTCCCTTTAAGGGGGAATGGTCTTCTTCCAGTTGTGACTCACCAGTTTGAGAACCACTGCTGTGGGTAATGGAAAGCCACAGAAAATGGCCTTTCTCACTTTCTTCCCCTCTACCGCAACTCCTATATTCACAAATGAGAATGAGAGTCAGATTTGCAGCACATCCCTGGTGCTATATAAATATCCAGCATAACATGGGGCGAGAGGGGAAGTGTCCCTTTGTTGCCTAGACAACACAGGGACATGCTTCCTCCCCCCCCCCAGCCCAATGAGCAAACTCTGTGCGTCTTTGAAGGCTTCCCAGAAGCATTGACAAAAGGCCACACATGAGTCTAAGCATGGAGGTATAATACACAGGAGAAGGCATGATGTCATTTTCTTGAAGCCATGGGTATACTAATATGGCTGACTCAGATCATTGCCGCGAATTCACGAATAAAAATCTCCCTGCACGTGTGTAAAAGTTAATATCAACCTTATTAATCATGCCTGCGTGTTCTGCATACGGGTGTGCGAATCGCTGTACGAAAAATGGGATTTAATTTCCACGGAAAGATTCATGTATTCACATTACATCGGTTCAATAAAACTACAGTGCACTGAAACAGTGAGTGCATTATTTTTGAAGCTGTGTAATTTCTTGTTGTTCCTAGCAGTCTTATTCACCATTTTCAGACACCTACTGTTAATGGTCTAGAAGGAAAAAAAATATTTCCCCCCTCCTTTTTCCCCCCTTCCCGTTTACACTTTTTTTCCCGCCTTCCATTTTCTACTGTAATATTTTCAAAATTCTGAACATTAACAGAATTGTTTTATGGGGGGGGGGTGAGTGTAGAAGTTTAAAAAAATACTCTTAATAGTCTAGAAGTAAAAAAGAATTACTCTCATATTGACAACTACTTGTGTTATGAAGAGATTTAAATGTAATTTTCCTATATATTTATCTAATTTTTGCCCACCCTCCCCTTTTTTTCTTTCCTTCCCATTCACACTTTATTTTTGCTTGTGTAGATTTAAATAGTCTGTCAAAATAGTGCAATCTGAGTTTAAATAGACAGCATTTCATCAGGTATGTTCAGTAATATAATTATGAGGAATTTAACCTTGTAATTGCATATTAAATCATAATAAGGTTACCAATAATGTTTCTACATGATCACGTTTTTATTTTCGTAAGTTTTTATTTAAGGAATAAACTATTCAGTCCTAAACAGTACGAACAAAGCAATCTGAAATGCTTGGAATGCAGATTGTTTTGAGTATACAAACATGGCTGCTAAGCCTGCCCCCTGGCTTCACTTAGCCAGCATTACTTCTTAAGGCAGGGCTTCTCCTGTGTATTATAACTCCATGAGTCTAAGCAACTAGGGCTTTTGTTAATGCCTTGCGTTCGAGGCCTTCATCCTGCCCTGAGCCAGGCCAACGGAGCACCACAAATGGAAATAATTGGAGCCCTGACTGCTCCCCATCTTCCTGCCTCTCTCTAGTTATTGGTGGTGTAATATCAAGTATTTGTGTGAGTACGTGCATGGAGCAAGGTCTGCTTGGAGGATATCCAGGGGCTACTGGCAGTCAACCCAATGAACACAAGGGAGGTGTGACTGGACACAATGAAGGGCTCTAGGTGAAATTGCAGTCAACCTGGGGCATAAATTAAACCAGCAATTAACTGAATAGAGCCATTCACCCGCACTCCCATTAGGTAACTCCCATTGGTTATGACACTGCAGTGCCATAACACTGCTATGGCATTACACTGCAGTGCCTCAAGAAGGCCTGTATGATGAACTCTTCCCTGCTTTTTCTACCAAGGGAACGCATCCATTAAACCTGGAACCTCTTATGTACGCAGCACAGCTTCTCATCCTCCGCTCCATAAGGAACTCCCTCACATTGGAGTGTATTGCTGGGTCTATATGGGATTGTCTCTGTGTGTGTGTGTGTGTGTGTGTGTGTGTGTGTGAGAGAGAGAGAGAGAGAGAGAGAGAGAGAGAGAGAAATGGTGGGGTGTGTCATGGTGGGGGCTCCAGAATGGCTACAAAATGCCCATCCTGTTTTTTTTTTAAATGCTTGCTCCTGTGGTTGGTGGGATGTATATGTTCTAGTCACATGGCCTCTACATTTTCCATCTAAAATTATTTTTGCTAGCACCCCGCCCCCTCCACCTCAGAAGGGCCCTCATCAGCTCCCAGGATGGTTCTCAATTCCTGCCCCCATCTCCCATTGTAAATCTCCTGGCCACTGACTTACCTTGCAGCTCCGGATAAGGCTGTCTGTGAATTGCTGTTGTAGCAGGGGGTAGCTAAAGAAGTCCTGAGGGGTGTAATTGCACCGGGCAACAAGCTTCAGGGGGTAACAAGTGGCCACAATTGTGAAAACCTTGGTATGTAGGAGTAATACCATCCTATTATACACAATTTGATGTGGAATTTAATGAAGAATGCAATGAAACAAACTGGAGTGTAATATCTTTATTCCAGCAAAAATTATGGCCAAAAAAGCAAGAAAATGAAAATACATTTGTGAAAATACAACTTCCTGTTGTGATGTCATTTCCGGGGCATCATTTTGCCCTCTGCACCAGGCTATGCTTTTATTAGCTACACCAGTGTGTTGTAGTCCTCTTTCCTCCTCTCCATGTAGTTCTCTTTCATGTAAAATGCTTGTTCCCCTCACACAGAGGCTGATACGTACCTGACTGACCCTGGCAAAAGAGCAATTATGTTAGTAAGTGGCTACTGCTGGAGAATGAAGTCCCTTTTGAGTATAAACCTGGAGCTTGTGAATGAGTGTCTATGTCGCCATGGGGCTAACAGTGGCCCTCTTCTCAAGTGCCTGTTTGTGTGTTGCATGTGGGAAGGTTGTGTTTTGGATCCTGTGGTATTCTGGGAACATTCTACCCTTGCCATGTTTTGACTGATGCATTTGAACTACATGGGTAATGTGGAGATAACATTGGTGCACGATGTTGTGGTTTCTGGGTGGAGACAGCCTTGCCCTGGACACTGTGGGAACCACTGTTGGCATTGTTACAGATCCTCTCTACTGGTATAATTTTGCTTCCTACTTTGCTGCTGGGAATTGTGACTATGATACACTTGTATCTGGCACAATATATTTGAGCTGTTAATTACATAAGCAAAAAGCAAGAATCCAAAGCTGTTTGTCTTGCACCTGCAGCCATTGAACCATAGCTGACAAGGCTCGTCAAAAACTCTCACATTAAGGGACCCTCTTCAAGAGCAGAATATCAGGAGGTTCAGCTGTCACTTTGCTTGAAAAAAGCTAAGGGGGTCAGTGGCTTGGATGGGAGCCCAAGGCCACTGTCTATGCAGAAGAGTGGAGTGTGGGGGAGTCAGGTGGTAAGAAAACCCTGGATCAAATCCTTGAGAAGCAGGTCTGAAGCTTGGCTTGCAGCTGCCTGTGAGAGCTTCAAAAGCACAAGAGCTGGCAGCCAGCATGACAACTGCACTATGAAGGGAAATAAAACACCTGGAGAAATGGAGGTCCTATGAGATTGTCTCATGGAATCATACTTGGAAAAATCTCATTGTAAAATGGATGTATGTTCAGCCTGCCTATGTAAACCACTTTGAGTCTATGGAGAATGGTGGTATATAAATATTGTAATACATAAATACACAAATTCTCTTTCCTTTCTCAAAGAGACTTAACAGAAGTGTTACTCTGGCTGTGACCCCCAAGAATTCATCCCATCCATAAGAACATAAGAAGAGCCCTGCTGGAGCAGGCCAAAGGCCCATCAGCTTCCTGCATCACACAGCGGCCTACCAGGTGCCTCGGGGAGCACACAAGAGAACAAGATGCCTGCATCCTGTTGCCACGCCCTTGCACTCCCTAACCAATCCATTTTATTAGTTAGCATGAAATCAAAAGCAAAATTTTAAAATGCATCTTGGAAATTGTGTCTTTATTATTGGTGACCTGGAAGCACTGAGATCTGGAAAATTCTTCATTTTCTTCCAGAATAGGGAGAGCTAGAAAGCTTTTTGAAAAATCTGAGATGTTTGCTTTGTTTAGTTTTAAACCAACACACACAGAATGTTAGGCTTGGGCAGCCAGGTTAATAAACTAGTTAAACTAAAACACTTCGATTTAAGCTCTCTTGTCATACTGAGATCTATGAGCAACAACTTGATTCACAAACCAATTGCACTGGAATGTCTGCATTCAAATCAAATTAGTGCCATTGACGTAAATGGGTGTTAAATGGGCTTTAATCCAAGTGCACTGGTTTAACTGGTTTGTTAACTGTAACCATGATAAACTTAAATGAAAACATGCTGGTTTAAATCGCTTGTAAATTAAAGCCTGATACGTGTGCTGAGTACAGTTCTTTGGAAGTTATAAAATCTATTTTTAAATTCATTGTCTGTTGTGGGTGATCAGTTTTCTAGAGTTCACTGGCTTTTGAGAAGGCTTAATCAATTTCTGGGTTGTGGTTTATTTGTAAAATGTTGTCTTAACTTACATGGCAATGAGGAAACAGTGACAAAAATGCACAAAAGATTAGTATTGTTGCTCTCAGACTGAAAAGTCAAAGTCCTTAAACGAACTCATGAGTCATCAATTGGCAGATTTTGCAACAAGTCTATAACTGACAGAGGTCTTCTTTACAGAGCAGAAAGGCCAGTTTGTCTGAGTGCTTACTGGTTAACATAGCAGAACACTATACCATAATTATTGCGTTTGACAATTGGTAAATTAGGGCCCTAGCTGGAGGACGTATGGCGACAAAAAACAGACTGCCTGAATGAGTGAACTGCCCCGAGTGTTTGACTGGGGCTGCCATTCTATACATTCACATACTGAGGATTAATGCCAACTGGTATAGGTATTATACTGAGCAAGCACAGAGGTAGCCAGGCTGCTGCTGCTGCATCCCACAGCATCCAGGCAGCCATGGGAAGCAGTTCGGGAGAAGGAGACATTTGTCCCTTTTCTCTGGGGTAAGGGCATGGACAGGCAAGTGGTCTGCTTGCCTCTGCGTAGGGCCACACAGCCTTCCACAAAGGTCAGGATTGGTGGCAAAGCTCACCGCCAGTCCTGCTCCCTGTCTTGCCAAAGCCCCTGCTCCAAACTTTCCTCCCAAATGCAATGCCTGCTTAGGCTAGTCACCCCGATACAGACAGTCCTGGCAATATCTACAAACTACAGGACCCCAGCACCAACAGAGAGCTTGCCCCACCCAGTGGCTTGCCTGTAGGCCACAGGTCTCCTCCTGGAGCTTCAGAGCAGCTGACCTTCAATAATGGCCAGTCCTCAGTCCAATAGTCCTTAGTCAATCAGTCAAGCTAGTCCATGTATCAGTCCATATAGCAGTTCACCACACCAGTCCATTGTCCAGTAAGCCAGTCTGTTAGTCAAGCCAGTAGTTCAGTCTGATATGTCAGCAAAACCTCCACTCCTTCCACCACTCTCTCCACAACTACAACCTACAGCTTCTCCTTCCTCCAGGTGCTCCTTATATCCCTGCTACAAACTCCTAAGTGGCTGCAGCTGTGCAGCCCAGCCTCTGCTACCTCCCTGATGTTAATCCTGCATTACTTGAACCAAGGGTCAATGTCGGCACCATCCACTGCCTCCTCGGGGTGATCTTCCGTGTTTTCCACTACACCCCCTCTGCCCCCCACCCAGGAATTCCCTCCCATCCCACCCAGAATCCCTGCAATGTTGACAAGAGGAAAATTCACTTCTTGCCGGTGTTGGGTCACAGCCTCTGGGCAGCGATGAGCTGGCACTGCCGCAGTGCAGGCGGTAATAGCTTAGCGCAGCGGTGTTATGCTGCCGGAACACTGGGCAGGACATCCGGGTGATTGACAGCCCACCCGTCGTGTTCTGGAGCGTTACGCCATTTGCGTAACCAATTACGCCGCTTGCGTACGTTACGCAAACGGCGTAACGCTCCAGAATGCGACGGGCGGGCTGCCGATCACCCAGATGTCCCGCCCAGTGTTCCGGCAGCATAACACCGCTGGCTTAGCGTCTGTGTTTTGCAACACCAGTGTGGGCAGTACACTCGTACTACCTGTGCTGAGAAGCTCAGGATTGAGTCCTCAATCCCTCCAACAGTTGCTGGATCTATATTGGCTCATGGGTCCACTTAGAGCAGCAGATCTCAAACTTGGGTCCGGGACCTACCAGTGGATTGTGACCGAATTTTTGGTGGTTTGCAAAACTGGCAGAGCAGATGAGACTATGTGCATCAAGCTGTTACCCCATCACTGCTGCCCAATCACCATGATAGCCACACCCCTTGGCATTTATAAATCAAGCAGCAGCCTCTAGGGCAGTAGTTCCCAACCTTTTTGGCCATGCCCCACCTAAGCATCTCTAAAATCCTGATGCCCCCCTGTGACATATAATTCCTATTATTCAAAAGGTGAACTCCTATTCATGTGGAGGAAGCCTAAAAGGCCATTAACTTGGTTTAAACAAGGTTCCAAAGAACATGGCATTAATGAAAGAGAAAAATAAAAGATGGTGCGGAAAAAGGGAAATTTAAAAAACATTCTTAATTTATGAATAATAAGATATAAGAACAATTAGCAGGCTTTCAAATTCACTGTTAATAGCTCATTCTCGAATTGCCCCCCTTAAAAATAAAATTGCCCCCCTGTGGGGCGTGTGCCCCATGTTGGGGACCACTGCTCTAGGGCCTCTAAAAGGTTGGGGAACCGCTGACCTAGAGTAGAGCAAACATATGAAGAGCCAAGAGGCTTTCACCAATCCCTCTTGAGGTGAGTTGACACAAGCCTACTCCTCACGGGCAGCGCAATCCTATACCCCCTTAGTGCCGGCGCTGCGCTCTTGCGCTGGCTGAACGCTATTGCAAACATGCCGCAAAGCACGTCCGCATTTGCGCTATGGTGCTCAGCCGGTGCAAGTGGCAGCACCAATGCTTGGGTGCCGCTACCGTCGGCAGCGCCAGCCACGCACCAGCCAAGCACCGGTGTTGCTCGGTCGGCGCAGGGCCTCCTCAAGGGCATTCTGGGGGCGTAACTGGGCGGTGCGGTGGGCAGAGATGGGGGTTGTGACGCAGGACAGCCATAGTGCCAAATCCTAATGCCGGTTCTCAGCCAGAGCAGACTCAATTTGGGCTGCTCCTGTCCACGTTCCTCTGTGCCTATTTTGCTGGCGCAGATCCAAGCAGGCCCATAGCATAGGGGTGACTGGGGCTTATGCGGGTGTAAAGGGAAAACCTTCCCTTGTCCTGCACGTTGCTGCCGCCGCCTCCTAATGGGCCTTGGGATGTGGCCCTGCTATGTCAGCCTTATTAGGCCGGCATAGTGTAGGATTGCGCTCTTAGTAGCTGTGACCTCAAGTGACAAATTGCATGTATGACCAACAGCATTATAGATTTATCATCATCATGGACCAGGGCCAATTTATTTTTTCTTACGGCTAGGGATTCAAAAGTGGAAGCGGCTAGGCCCTCTCTGGACCTCTGCTATGGACCTAGAACCAGTTACACTCTTCAATCAAATGTTACGTTTAGAAAGGAAACAGAAATAAATGCTTTTGGCCCAACTATGGCTTGCCTTTAATTTCTAAAAAGAGACATTCTATTGTGTCGTGCATCTGGTCTAGTGGGAAAATCACACAATTGCTCATCTTCATTATGGAGAAAACATTGAATTCATTGACTCACACCTGTAAAATTGCAATTTGGTCTTTCTCCAAAGCCATGGGACTGGGGTCAGAGCACAGAACACATCCAAGCTGAGTTGCGGTCAGAAGGTTCGCAGCAGGGCAGGCAAATCCATCATTCTGCTTGAAAGGTGTTATTCAGTGGATAGCATGGAATACATTCTTACCAAATGTCAACGTCCTATCTGCTATGAAAGGACCTAATTGAATGGGTCCTTTGATAATGGAATGGAATGAGGCCAAAGTGTCTGTCTGTTACGTCATCAAGGCTCAGGATTGGTAACATTTCCTTATTTTGTGCATCCGTACAGTACTGTGGGCCCAATCCTATCCCATTTTCCAGCGCCACTGCAGCCGCAGTGCAGCCCCCAGGTAAAGAAATAAAAGCTAGATACCTTGAGGACTTTGTGTGGCCTCTGTGACTGCCGCTCCACTGCAGGATACTGTGCACCAGGGCTGGCTCCAGGAGAGGCAGGGCCCAATGCAGGGCATTCCCGCAGAGCCCCCCCACCCTCCCCGGGGCCCCCCCGCTCACCACGAAGTGCTAGTGGTGCCATGTACAGGGCTTGGCACCTGAAAATAGTTGATTGTAACATGATGACATCACTGCCAACTGCTTCCAGGAGGCCCATTTTGGGCTATTGGGAAGCAGCGGCAGATGGGAGGGTTCAAGGTAAAGCTGCTCTGCTTGCCCCACTGACTTACAGTCCATGGAGATCCCAGCTGCAGCAGCAGGAGATATGCTCTCTGCGCTGGTGCGGAGGCCCCCAAAGCATGGGGCCCAATGTGACGACATTGGTCACGTTGGCTTGAAGCCAGCACATCCTTTTGGCACAGTTGCATCAGCGCTGGAAAGCTGGATAGGATTGGGCCCTTCATGAGGTGGAGTTCTGTTATTCCCATTTCACAGATTGAGAACTGGGGCTACAGAATAAGAACTTGTACAGGGCAACAAAGGTTAGTCAAAAATTGGTGACCAAGCACAGGTCCATACTCAGGTTTGTATTGCAACCCTCAAAGAAGTATTAGTAGTTTCACTTTTGAAAAAGAAAATCCCTGCAGTCCGAAAACTAACATGGCAAGAAGGCTTACTCAGAATCCTTCTGAATGATACTCTAGTTTTCTACATACAGGAAGTGTTTAATGCAGGGAAGCAATCCAATATTGGAGCCTACCATTCTGCTTTCTAAAGCAACAAAACTGAAAAAGCTGCTTTTTTATGGTGAAGATTGGATTTGTGCCTCCAAAGGGAAAGGAACAACAGAGCTTGTCTTTGGCCATCTTTGTTCAAATCTCAGAGGAAAAATCAAATGCATTTGAAGGAGGAGGCCCGTTAATTTTCTTCTGGAGACATCTACTGTAGTTTAAAACAAGCTTCTACAAAGAGCAAATAATGAATGGAAAACAGGCCTGTACATTCAGCATAGAGAGCCAATTATGCTTTATTTACATGCGTCACAATTTCTTTTACAAACTAGATTACAATTGAGAATGGAACACACCAGGCAATATTCTACTAACATCGAGTGGATTTTAAGCTCTGCACTGCTATTTCATTTGTAAGGGGAAGATTTCCAAATCAAACTGGCTTCCAATCATTCTGTCGTAAGGTAGGATATTCACCCATGTCAGCCTTTGGTGTCACCAAAAGCCTCTGTCGAGTTAGCAGCAGCACCGGCTTTCAAACAGAACTGCAAGGTAGCTCAGACGAAAAGTCAAAATTGTGCACCTTTTAAGAAAGATGGCCATGCGCTAAGGCAGTGGATGGAATCTTTTCCAAAGTATGTGGTCTGAGAGTGAAAGAAATAACCCAAATAAGACAGTTTTACAGATACTGTATACATATTTTGTCCATTCATGCAACTTTTTTTGGTTAAAAAAAAGTTTCACACGTGAAGCCAAAATGTACAATACGTTTCCCACCCCCACCCAGTCCCTCCCTTACAGCAAGAAAAAGTATCTGGTCCCCCTTCACACCTGCTGGTTTTCTTGATATACACAATGTATAGAAAATAGTGGATGAAGGTTGGGTGCCAAGCAAATGATGCCATTTTCAAGAGATAAGTGTTTTAACGTTAAGTTTTTGAAAACAGCAGTACCGTCGGCCATAGCCTGATAACCCACTAGCAGAGAAAATTATTTCAGCAAGAATGCAATCAAAGAAGAAAAAAATGCAGTTTTTGTCTTCTCTAAAAACAGAGAAGACGACGAACTGTTTCATAAACATTTAAAGAAATTGCCTGTGCATCTGTGTCAGATCTTATTTAATGGACATTATTTCAATTTTTAAATAACTCACTTTCAAAAATCGGGGTTACTGGAGCTCTGAACTGAATTCTATTCAATAAATACAAACCCACAAATACTTCCAACGAAGTGTGTATAGGCCCATTAAAGCAACTGAAGTGGTTCATGTGTATTGAAGACCATGCACCCTTGCACTTTAAGCACATGAATAGTGTGAACTATATTCAGTGCCATCCTTCATGCTTAAATGATCTGAATGATTAGCATACTCGGTGATCTTCAGAATGGAGCCCTTGGGTGTTGGGAAAGTCAAACCACTGGTTTGGAAACCATGACTATTTTAGAGTAAGTGGTTTGAAATGTGTAGCCTGAGGCTGCAATCCCATACTCACTTTCTTGGGAGTGAGCCCTATTGGACACAATGGGACTTACTTCTGCGTAAACATACATAAGATTGTACTCTAAGAGTGCAATTTGATTGCCAAAAGATTCAAGGAACTATAGCAGTATTTGAATTTAGAAAGATACGTGACTATTTGGCACAATATCTGACTGAGGACTTTCTTAGCACCTGTCATCTTTAGGCCCATGTAAATACAACAGTCTTAGGGAAAGACTTAGGGAGGCAAGTTTAAGAAATGTTGTAGGTTCCATGGCCATTCTCTCTAGGAGGATGACATTGAAAACATGGTGTCTACTTCAGCTGGTAAGCTGGACTACAGTTGCTGGAAAATTGACTGAAGAGTTGACCAGGTTCCCACCTGAGAGTCAAACCCAAGTATCTGAACTTCTGTATTCTGAGTGATTCTGGGGATGCTGTACTGTACAGAATAGAACAGCTGTAGCAAAACATCCATGGATTTAGTTAGATTTAGTGTTCTTAGATAAGAAGAACACCATGTAGTATGCTATCAGTGGGATTTTCTTCTGGGTAAACATGCATAGGATCAGGCTACAAAGTACTTTGGACTTGACCGTGCCCAGTCCTTACTTTAGGAGCTGAATTGTAAGACAAAATACAGGGTGCCTCAAAAAATGTACACACATTTTAATGAGCTCTAATCCATACATACGTCACTGTAGAAAACCTGCAACACTCGGAACATCTAAGACAGCCATTTTCAATCAGTGTGCTATGGCAGAGTGCTGTGCCATGAATGGTCTACAGGTTGTGCTGTGGGAGTTTGGGGGATGGTCAATTATGAGTAGGGCCATTGAGGGATGGGAGCTTCCCACCAGCAGCATGGTGTGCCTTGTCAATTGGGAAAAAATCTGATGGTGTGCCTTGATAATTTCAGCACCTTGGTAAAGTGCCATGAGATGAAAAAGGTTGAAAATAGCTGAGGGGAAGCAATTGAAGAGATGTGTGAAACAATCTCAATTGGTGGATGTCTACAGATCCCCTAATCAACAATGTCAGCGGTGTGTAGACACCAATGGGAAACAATTCAAGCACTTGGGCTAATTCATTAATGGTTTTGTTAATTGGGTCAAGCAGTTGCTTCTGTGTACGCCATGTGCAGTATATTGTGAATGTTAGCATTTACCCTATAATGCACTTGACACTAAAAAGTGTGTGTACCTTTTCTTGAGACACCCTCTAGCTGAAGAGCAACCCTATTGCAATCCTATGAATGCGAAGATTTTTAACTCAGTGGAACCAAATTGAGTGTAGCCTCGATACTCTAATTTGTAAGAAGCCTCCATATTTACCCCCCAAGTCCTACAGTTCAAGTGCGGGAGTACGGTTGCTAGAAAGTTGACTGAAGAGTAGGGTTTCTTGATCAGGTTCCCAGCTGAGAGTCGAACTTTACACAGACCCAGGTTGCTCCTACAGCATTCACAGGAACACACAACTATTTCAGCTCACATGGCCGAGATTGGTACATGTGGATGCCTCTGAGAAGTCTATTGCTTGCATATCACGTAGGTGGCCAAGAAGCTTAATCAGATGGGTGGGTGGAAGTTTTCATTCAAGAGTAACTCAGGGCAACCATGGAGACTGTGGTAACCAGTTACTTGTAAAGGGGCCATACTCTCTGGTAGGTGCACTTAAGACTACAGCCCAATCCTATGTTAAGGATGCATAGAAATAGAGTTTTGAAGTCCCCCTGACATCTGTGACAAGTGTTTTACTATCTCCCATGGAAATCAATGGGCTTTAACAAAATTCTTAACTTTGGCTGGATTGTACCCATCATTGCTAACTTTTATGTAAATTGTTCACCTGACTTGGCTCCCTGAAGTATTATACCTTTGAGTCAATAAAGGACATAGGAGAAGTCAAAAAAGGACACTCTAAAAAGTTTGCTGTGTACCAGATTGTTTTTGTGCACAGATTTTTTTTCCCCTTAGGTGCACCGGCTTCCTATTGGGAAGACAGAAACATACAAACAAAATAAATTGTCAGTCATCGAACACATTGCAATACCAGAGAACAACCACAGAAACAAAACATTGTTGTCAGCTGAATTCACATTTAATGATGTACCAGATACTTGTATGTAGTGAAGGCATGTGAGCAAATTCTTAACTAGCTTTGGTAATAGGTACCTGTTACTGAGTCTCTCTAAGTACACTGACACTTTCCTTAAGCCCCTGAAATGGATGACAATTTTATAGTGTTTTCCTCTCGGGGAAGCCCTTTCCAATGTGGAGAATAAACACACACATTGGTTATTTCAAAACTAGGATAAATGAGATCCTGCCATTGACAAATACACCACCTTAATTCTTTAAAAAAATATTCTGTATCTTTTTTCTTTAGTGATAAAAATCTTTTTAACAGTTTGGAAAGTTTCTATTCTATGATCTATTTAGAACCACAACAGCACAGATTTTTCATAATTCTGGTATGAACTGCATGATGGAGGTCACATGTTCATCTATAGACTAGCGCAGCACAATCAGAAGGAGGCTACAGTACAAAACAAAACTTCCATCACACAAGGAGCTGTTATTTCACCAAAGTGGCCTCAAGAAGGCTGGAAAAGGAGCAATATGGGGCCCACAGGCAGGTAAGTGCGTGTGCATGTATGTGTACCTGTCTGTGTATGTGCTTGCTTGTGTGTATCTATGTGTGCATATGCACTTATACGTGGTGGCTGAAGGCGGTCACACCATATTGTCCACGTGCCAGTGGAAACTCATGCACCAAAACTTTGGGTTAAAATGCTAGTCTGTTCTCCTAACATTCATGCATAATGATCCGGTTCTGTACATAATAAAATATATTTATATATTTATATGCATTATGTCTTTATGCCAAGAAAAAAGTTCTTCATATATCACTTTGGAGAAATATGTATACATTATCCTAGCCAAAGTGTCTTCACACCTTTTTTTTTCATTTATTTAAAATGTACCACTGGATTTTCTCTCTGTTTCTCTCCTCCATTCTTTGCCTCCTCCCAAAAGACACCAATGAAAAGAAATCGAACGGAGAGGACCTGCACAGCACCATAACTTTCATTAATTATTACTATTAAAATTTACAAAAGAAACCCATATAAGCAAAAAATATAAAAAAACTACTTTGTTTTTCAGTGGAATTTATCCAATTACACTCTACGCTCCTATGAAAAGCTATCTGTATGGTTTTTCCTCCCTGTCTCACCTTCCTGTTCTCCCTCAGCTTCAGTTCCTAGTCTCAATGACACACCACTAGAAGGAAAGAATAATCACCTAGAAGGAAAGAATAATCAAGGCGAGGATATAAAAACACACACACACCAATGTCATAAATCACCCACATCCTGGATATACACAACACTCTATTTGTACGCAACATAGCCCATTTTTTTTCCTTTTAGGATTTGTTTCATTATTATTCATATTATTTTAATTCGAAAGCAAGGTTTTGCCTTCTACATCGTTATGGTCAAATTGTACAGTGAGTGGGTAAACAGTGCAGCCCAACTACTCACTTTCAGATCAGTCAGTTGTACGGTAGACCTCCCCCCCCCCCAAAAAAAATAAAAATAAATCACTGCAGTTCTTTGAGCAGAACTGCTAGCACTACACACTCGGCCAGGCTACAGCTGAAGTGACTGACAGCAAGTCAGCGACAAGGCTCACTCAGTGCTACAAAACGGCCTTCTCCTGGCACCTTCTGAACACTGGTTTGGGTGCAGTATTGGTGGCAGCTACTTTTGTGAGGTAAAGCCCACCCTCTTGGTGACAAGAATAAAAGAAAGGCGTACCCTTTAACATAGAGAAGAAGAAAAAAAACTTAAGTGTGGGTTGTAGAACCAACCAATGCCTCAGAACATGAACGCCCTTTACAAAAACACCTCTTGAATCTGACCAGTTTTATGTGCTGGAAAGGCTGCGCTCTTCAAATTGTGGTGGTATCTCAAGTCAAAATGGATCCAGCTTTGTGCATATATTATTCTGTATTTCTTATTCGTGAGGAATCAGCATATGAAAAGGGAAAATGAACAATTAAAGCATTTCACAGGAAAAACAAAATACCCACACCTTTGAAGGGTGGGGTGGGGGTGGGGAAAAATCCTGAAAAAACAAAACAAAAAGCCAACCAAAATCATTCTGCAACCCATTAACATATTGGAACACCATTTACGAATTGACAAAGAAACAATTGAAAGGCTACACAGTGTGTTCTGGAACAGGATGGCGGCTGTACCAACGTAATCCTCAAGTCAGTGCTTGACCATCCCATCATCGGAAGATTTTGCATACTTCAGTTCCAGCAAAGGGGTTTTATTTGTTTTTTTGTCACTCAGGTTCTGGGGCTCGTTAACAGTCTCAGTTTCATTAGGAAAGGAAATGCAGGGTTCAGAAAGGTTATAAGCTGTAAACGGTATCTCTGTCCACTTGCTGACAGCTGATTTGGCAAAGAGTTTTTTTTCTCCTTTAGGTCTTGTGTCAGTTTAAGGGCCTGGGGGAAGAAAAAAAAAAACAATGTCAGTGAATCTAGCGAGAAATTCATTTTCAAGTTTTTAGGCCACACTCACACAGTCTTGATAGTGTCCCAATGTTTCGCCCTAACTTTGAGGGCTTTCTGAAGTGATCAGCTAACACCTAGGACACACTAAGGGCGCAATCCTAACCAACTTTCCAGCACTGGCATAGCTGCGCCAGTGGGGTATGCGCTGCATTCTGCAATGGCGTAGTAGTCAGGGAGGCCGCCTCGGTAAGGGAATGTTTGTTCCCTGACCTCAGAGCTGCATTGCCCTTACCCTGGTGCTGGAAAGTTGGTTAGGATTGCGCCCTAAAGCTCCCTAGGAGCAAAGTATCACACTCTACTGCATAAAACCACCAAAGTGAAGCAGATGTTCCTGTCCAAAGGAACCCTAAGCAAGGCCAAATGCACCTGCCAAACCACAGTATCAAAAAAGGGCAGATAATCAAACATTAATCTCCAGAACTATTAGCATGTCCTTGCTTTGCTACAAATACCTTCTCTCAGGGCCAGCCCTTCTGATCCCTGAGATGACATGCCAATTGCTGCCTCTCCTTACCCAATGATGTTCCAGATTCTGCTCCTCCCACTCCCCCATGTCTTAGCTCGGCACTCTCTTCCCCTCTGCTTTTCCTCTTCCTTTTCCAACCCAGGAAGAAGGAGGAGGAGCAGAAGCTAAGAAGGTGAACAGTCCCCCCCACTAATTTGCTGCCTGATGTCAGGCAGGAGGTTCAGTTGGCCTCCTGCCCTGTATCTTCAAGGTGGCACAAAGAACTGCATTCTCCACATCAAAGCAAGGCAGATCAGGAAGCCAATCCCACAAGGTTGCTTATTCCGTGGCAATTCTTTTTGAAAGGTAAATTCTGCAAGTGTTAGGTGTTAATTGTTGGAATACATGGTATTCATGGAATACATTACATAGTTGAGGCATTGCATCAGTGATGTGCTCTCAGTTCTACATTCTTGAGGGGAGCACAGACACTTTGTAGAAGTCACCAAA
The DNA here is from genome assembly GCA_029204185.1 of Lerista edwardsae. Lineage (NCBI taxonomy): Eukaryota > Metazoa > Chordata > Lepidosauria > Squamata > Scincidae > Lerista > Lerista edwardsae. Next base: position 6,745,561 of record JAJKFI010000049.1, on the reverse strand, counting down.
GTCACCTTCCTGTGCTACTAGATTTCTATTGTTCTCTTCCTCCAAGGAGTACTGGGGGGGGGGATGGACGGACATGGTTCTCCCCATGCCTATTTTATCCTCACAACACCCTGTGGGGTAGGTTGTTAAGGTGAGTAAGAGAGACTGGTCTGAAGTCGCCCAGTGAGATGACATTTGAATCTGGGTATCTCCAATCCTAGCCCTACCCACTAATCACTATGCAGCATTGGCTTGATGAGCAGCTTCAGAGGATTGCAGTGGGTATGGAAAGCAGACATATGCATGTGCTTCTGCTGTTATTGTTCAAAAGGGAACTTGTACAAGTGACAGCTGTTCCCAATCCCATCGTAAAACAGGGTCACGCAAGGGCAGCTTGGAGAACCACCAAAATATAGGGTGTCTTATACAAACAAAACTAATGGATTCATCTTGATGCTGGAGATCTTTTATGAACAAGGGATGGGACAGACAAACATGTTGGGTTTTTCATTTGTTGCAAGAAGATCAGGCATCACCATGCTTGGCTGACAGGCGGGAATCCCATCCAGGAAATCTGTCATGATACGGACACGTGCTGACAATGAGCCAGCCTTTGCACCTCCCCCGGTAACCAGAGAAATCAAGTATCTGATTTCTATGGCTATGTCTTTCTGTGCTTTCTGCACACATGTGGCTTAGCCCAGAATGACACCTCCTCTGCGTTATTCAGGGACTCTTTGATGCTGAATCCCTCACAATTTCCACCTCACTACTGAGGTCTAAATAACACCCCCAGTACCTGCTTTTCAGAAGCTCGGGCTGGGCTAGCTGACTAGATGGATCCCATTGTAAATGCATCCTTGCGGGAGGGAGTGATGCTGAGCATCCTGAAAACTGCAATTGTGCACCCCCTCCTGAAAAAACCCATCTCCGGATCCCACTAACTTAGACAATTATCAACCAGTTTCCAACTTGCCTTTCTTAGGGAAGGTGATTGAGCGGGTGGTAGCATCCCAGCTCCAACAGTTCCTAGAGGAGACAGATTATTTTGATCCCTTTCAATCTGGCTTCAGACCAGGTTTTGGGACAGAGACAGCCTTGGTTGCCCTCATGGATGACCTTCTCTGTGGATTAGATAAAGGAAATGCATCCCTACTGGTCCTGCTAGACCTCTTAGCAGTCTTTGATACAATTGACCATAGTATTCTTCTGGATCGGCTAGCCAAGATGGGGTTAAAGGGCACCGCTCTGAAATGGTTCCACTCCTTCCTGGCTAACAGGGCCCAAATGGTGAGGCTGAGGGACACCTGCTTGGCACTTTGGTCTTTACAATATGCACTGCCTCAGGGTTCTATTCTATCCCCCATGCTCTTCAATATATGAAACCACTGGGGGAAATCATCAGGCGGTTTGGAGTGAGGTGTCACCAATATGCTGATGCTATCTCTCTTTACCATCCCAAACTGAAGAAGCTGTGAAGTCAAGACTAAATCCAGAAAAGACAGAAGTCCTCCTGGTCAGGAAACTCTCAATGCAGGCACTAAGTCTTTCACCCACACTGAATGGACTGACAGTTCCCCTGCAAGAACAGGTGTGCAGTCTGGGAGTGCTCCTGGACTCTCAGCTGTCTCTGGAGGACCAGGTAGCAGCTGTGGCTAGGAGTGCATTTGTCCAGCTTCGATTGGTGCGCCAACTATGACCATACTTGAGCCGTTCTGACCTGGCCACAGTGGTCCATGCGTTAGTGATTTCAAGTCTGGACAACGGTAATTCGCTTTATGTAGGGCTTCCCTCGAGAACAGTTCGGAAGCTCCAGTTAGTACAAAATGCAGCAGCCCGGGTGGTTACAGGGACTAGATGGTTTGACTCAGTTGGTCCTCTCCTTCAGCAGGTGCAGTGGCTGCCCATTCACTTCCAATCGCAACTTAAGATGATGGTGCTGACCTTTAAGGTCCTTCATGACTTACGCCCAGCCTACCTAAAGGACCGCCTTCTCCCATACATACCAGTTCACCCTCCTGGATCATCTAAAGGGGCTCTCCTTCAAGTGCCCCCTCTGTCCCAAGTTAAAGGGATGGCAGCTTGGGGGCGGGCCTTCTCTGCAACGACTCCACAAATATGGAATTCCTTTCCAGAAGAATTAAGAACTGTATACTTCCTCATGGCCTTTCGGAGAGGGCTCAAATCATACCTATCTCGTCTGGCCTTTGGATGATGGTTAGCTGTCTACCCTCCATCCGCTGGAATACTGTCATAGTTTGTTTATTCCCCTGGTCAATTGTTTTCCCAACCTCTAAAGGGCCTGATGAGGAGAATTTGGGTCTAGCTTCATTCCTGAACACCCTTTCCTGTTAACTGTTTCATGTTGTTTTGTTTTTTACTTATTGTGGTTACATTGTACTTTGTTCTCTGTAAGCCGCCTCAAGCATTTGCTTTGGCATGGGAAAGGTGTGGTATAAGTTCCTCAAATAATAATAAATAATTCCACAGAAGTGATCTGGTTGCCTGGGCTCCACCTGCAGCCCTCTCAAATCAAAGAAATAGAAGCAGCAGCAGTAGATGAATTAAAGACTGTTTCATCTTTCTAACTGTCATCAAGAAAGAAGCCCAGTGCAACTAGGGATGGCCTTGATGCAACTGTGGTGCGAAGAAGGGCTTCTGTCCTGTAAATTATTGTGCCACAGAGGAAATTTCAGCTACTTGTGGCACCCCCAAAACACTGGCAAAGAGTTAAAGTACCCCCACTGCTCTTCCAATTCAGACTGGGGTCACACACAAGTGCTATTTACATTTAAAAGAACAAACACACCATCCCCAATCATGCAAGAGGTGCATAGCCTAGTTTGGCCTTTAGAGATTCTAGGAGAACAAGGAGAAAGTAGGGGGGAGAACTTTCTAAAAAAAATCTCAGGTTAAGAGTCCAGAACCAAAGCTTTGCTGTTTTGTACTCACTGAGATCTTTTGCCATTTGCTCAACTCCCACATTCCTCAGTTTCCACCCCGGGCCACCAAATATGGCTAGACTTTGCACTCTATCCTGTCAGAAACGGTCTCCTTCTTCAGCCAGGTGCCACTCACTTCCACCTCATTTGTTCCTCTGTCACCTGCCATCTTGCACTCTTCATATTCCAGATTCCTTCCCTTGAGTAGCAAGGTTTGAGGTTCTGGAAACCTAGAAATCCTTGGCTTTGGCCCCAGGTACTTAGGAACTACCCTCCCCCCAAAGCTCTATTTGCCCTGTAATATTTTTTTGGGGAGGCCTTGATCTACCTGAGGCTGAATATGCAGTCTCATTTGACTGGCACTCAAGACCAGGCCTTCTTGACAGTGGCACCAGGCTCAGAACTATGATAGCTTCTGACTGGCCTCTCTTCCAGGCTTCAGGCAATTGCCTATTTGGCTAGATTTTATTTAAAGACTGTAAGGTCTTGAATGACCTGACCTTTGTGATATTATATAGTCTCCAGTTTTACAGCACCTACTGTCATTACTTCAGTTTTTTGGTATTACTTTGATCCGGTGTTGTGACCTCAGTGAAAAGGCGCCATCAGAAATTTAAAAAGAACTAAAATAAACCCATAGGAAGGCATTTACTTTTTTTTTTCTCCAATGCAAAGGTCTGTAACCTAAAACAGACAGTGATGTTAGTGAACAAGATAAATAAAAACCCTTTGGAAAAGAAATAATTCACTTCACTAATCAATAAAGATTAAGGGCTAATTGAAATGACCAATCAACAGAATTTGACCAAAAGTCGTAGGAGTTGGCTGTACAGAGTTTTTATTTTCCTCTTTGATAAGTGGCACATTAGCGCACTAAATGACAACCTTGCTAGGTTTCCCCCCAATAAGTGCATAATTATTATCATAAAATTAGCTTTCCATTTTCTAAATTTACAAACACGGCATTGGGCAAAAAACTGTGGCCACCAGCCTTCAGCCCAGTACAATTTATCCTAAAACAACTGGCCTGGCTCTTCTGTGTTTATACTGTCTGGACTGAAAAGCCATTTCATCTGCTGCTCTCTAACCTCATTCCAGCTGAAGTGGCAAGAGAGAAACTCTCAAGTATTACCTAATGCAGATTACTACACCCATTTGGTTCCCACAGGTGTTAATTATGCTGTACTGGAAATCTGTCCAGAATGGAAAGGTGACGCACTGATGTTTCCCCAAGTGCTAGGTGCAGTAAATGTGCAGCTGCTGAAACTGGATTTGAGCTCATAACATTCAATCCAATATAACATTCAATCCAATATAAACATTTAGACAACACAGAGCACAATCCTAACCTGCAGTTAGGCCAGCAAAGTTTGGCTGGCACAAGGGCCACTGCAAAGCGCGTTTGGACCGCTCTCGGAGTGAGGGAGGATGGTGCACATCTGTGTGCTGGTCTTTCTGACTCCAAGAGTGGTCCAAACATACTTTCCAGTGTCCCTTATGCCGGCCAAACTTTGCTGGCCTAACTGTGCTGACCTAAATCCAGGTTAGTATTGTGCCCACAGAATGTTGGGGTATACGCAGCCCATTTGTCTGATACAGAGTACAGTACTTCCTACTGTAAGGAACCAACTACTAAGGCTGCAATCCTATACACGTACCTGGGAATAAGCCCTATTTCCCAATTGGACTTGCTTCTGAGTAGATCTGCATAGGCTTGTGCTGTAACTGTATGATCTGCAAATGATGTATCTCTGCTGGTATACCTGATTTATGGTCTACACTGGAAGGCTGCGATATGCATGCCAATTATTATACTTCAGCAGCTTCACGGACTATAATAAAACTACTCCTCAAAAAGATTTCTGCTTTATTATCTAAAGCAGTGGTTCCCAAAGTCCTACTCAGGTGTTGGGAATGCTGTACGTAGCTGCAGGAGTGGGGAATGGGGAGGATGTCCCGATGGCACCACAGCAATCATGGCACTGTGGGCAACCAGGGTCATTTTAACCTCCTGGCGGGGTTGAGGTTGGGGGCCTTTGGGGCCCTCTGTGGGTCTTCCTGCAGTGAAGAAAAGCTCCATTTAGAGCTGAAGCGCGCACTTCCACTTTTTGCGTGAATAGCGGCAGTGTGCATCTGAGCTCTAAACTGAGCTTTTCTTTGCTGAGGGAGACCTGTGGAAGGGGCTAAGGCCTCCCAAATCCTGTCAAAGCCCCCCCTGCCCCCCCCAGATACATTAAAAGGACTCTGGGTGTTCACGGTGCTGCAATTCCTGCAGTGCCATCAGGACACCCAAAAGTGAGCCACTTCCCTTAAGGGGGAATGGCCCAGTTTCACATCCCAATGGTAGGCCGTGACCCACACTTTGGGAAGCACTGCTCTGTAGGTCACTTAGGTCGCTGAAATGTCTGAAGCATGAATTGTACTGAAAGTGCTCGTTGCTGTCAGGTAATGGGATACTTTTAAATGAGCACATACCGAAAAACAAAACAATGTTTTAGGAACTGCATATGACTCCCCTCCTTGCCATGGTAGGTCTTGTCTCCTCAGAACATTGTGAGGATCAGCTTAACTCTTTTAGATGCCTTTGTTTAAGCTCCTTACATTTCTGGCTGCCTACTTTGTATGTATAGTCAGACACGGCAGAGTATATTAATAATACCCAAGTGATAAGTACCCTTTAGGCTAGGGGTGTCAAACATCCAGGGGCTGGATGCGGCCCCTGGAAGCTCTTTATCTGGCCCTTGAGCTCCCCCAGCACCACCATCAGCTCCTCTCATCTGCTGTGCTGAGGTGTTACTGCTAGAAGGGCAGCCCCCATGATAATTGGGCTCTACAATATTTTGAAGATATGGACAAGAGTTGCGTATTTACAGCACAATTCAAACTTACCTTATGTCTGGCACAAGTCTCTTCTGCTGGCCTCCAAATGTCACGAACGCACCAAAAAGTACATTTGGGCCATTTTGTGAAGAGATAGGGGAGTGCACCGATTGCACTGGCCTCAGGGAGCCAACATCTGGCCCTGGAAGTCCACACCTGGCCCGGCACAGGGGCTCAGGGAAGGCGGCGGGAGGCAGAACTGGGTGGGTGGGGGGGATGGATAGAACGGGGCAGGGGGAGGCAGGGACTTGTGGACAGCCTGGCCTAGGGAGGGGGACCTTTTGGGCCTGTTCCTAACCTCCATCCCCAACCCGGGCAGCCCCAATTTGGCCACTCAGAGGTGTACCACCAATTTTGGCGGCTCTGCGTAGCCTCATCCAGGCCGCTGTGCGCTACTTGGAGGAAAGGGAATAAATTCCCCTTTCTCTGGGTAGCAATAGGCAGCAGATCTATGCCCCAGGCTGCATATGGGGCAAGCGTTTTGGCCTATTCCAGCTTAGGGTTCAGATTGTGCTCTCTCTTGCATAAGTTCAGGGACCTGCAAATCCTATCATCAGCACTGTTTCCTATTCTTCCTGGGATATCAATGTTTCTAATTCAGTGTTTCTCAAACTTGTGTGTGGACCCAATTCTTGGTTAGTTGTGAAACTGACAAACTGATAGCTGACAAGGAAAATATATTGAACCCTATGGAAAGTGAAACTGAGCTGCACGTGTGCATTTACTCTTTAGTAAGTGACTGGGTCCTAGTCCACTTCGAAGGGTAGTAAAATCTCCTTACTCCAAGTTGTGCCCACCCTGCTTCTGCCTGTTCCAGGACAAGTTAGGATTGCACCCTGAGTTTCCTGTACAAGCGTGCACACTCTCTCTTTCCTAACAGAAGGCGTGGACTGACAGATCATTGCTCAGAAAAATGTTGCTTGTCTGGCTCCAACAAATCTCACAATATCTGAACACCCCAGGTAGACACAGGAAAAGGAATGTAAAGTAAAATAGTAATAGTAATGATAACAATGAACATTTGAGAATAGTGCTTTTGTTGAGTTAGCACTGCCAATTCTAAAGGAATTCCTGGATATATATATTTTTTCCAATGTGTAACTTATAATGTTTGAAATTCCTGGTTAAATTTCTAGGATTGTTTTCAGTCATCATTTGGAGGTTGATGCCAATTCCTGGAGATTTCAGGACAACTGGAAACTGACTTCTAAAACACTTCACATTTATTATCTTAATATTGTCCTTACAACAACGTTTGGGGGTAAAAAAAAGTATAGAGTTCCAGAAAAACATCTACCTCTGCTTCATTGACTATGCTAAAGCTTTTGATTGTGTGGATCACAACAAACTGTGGCAAGTTCTTGACGAGATGGGAGTACCAGACCACCTTATCTGCCTTCTGAGAAACCTGTATGCGGGTCAGGAAGCTACAGTTAGAATTGGACATGGAACAACCGATTGGTTTCAAATTGGGAAAGGAGTACGACAAGGCTGTATACTGTCACCCTGCTTATTTAACTTATATGCAGAGTACATCATGAGGAAGGCAGGGCTGGATGATTCACAAGCTGGAATCAAGATTGCTGGGAGAAATATCAACAACCTCAGATATGCCGACGATACCACTCTAATGGCAGAAAGTGAGGAAGACCTAAAGAACCTTCTGATGAGGGTGAAAGAGGAAAGTGCCAAAATTGGATTGAAGCTCAACATTAAAAAAACTAAGATCATGGCAACCACTCCCATCACTTCCTGGCAAATAGAAGGGGAAGAAATGGAAGCAGTGACAGACTTTATTTTCCTGGGCTCCAAGATCACCGCAGATGGTGACTGCAGCCTTGAAATTAAAAGACGTTTACTTCTTGGGAGGAAAGCTATGGCAAACCTAGACAACTTAATAAAAAGCCGAGACATCACCCTGCCAACAAAGGTTTGCATAGTCAAAGCGATGGTTTTCCCAGTAGCAATGTATGGATGTGAGAGTTGGACCATAAGAAAGGCAGAGCGCCGAAGAATAGATGCTTTCGAATTATGGTGTTGGAGAAGACTCTTGCGAGTCCCCTGGACTGCAAGGAGATCCAATCGGTCAATCCTCCAGGAAGTCAAGCCTGATTGCTCCCTGGAAGGACAAATTCTGAAGCTGAAGCTCAAGTACTTTGGCCACCTCATGAGAAGAGAGGACTCTTTAGAAAAGACCCTCATGCTGGGAAAGACTGAAGGCAAAAGGAGAAGGGGGCGGCAGAGGATGAGATGGTTAGATAGTGTCACCGAAGCAATGAATATGAAATTGGGTGAACTCCGGAAGCTAGTGGAGGACAGGGAGGCCTGGCGTGCTGTGGTCCATGGGGTCGCAAAGAGTCGGTCACGACTTAGCGACTGAACAACAACAACAACCCCCATATTATAGATGGAGAACAGAGATTAAGGGCCTAATCTTATCCTTCCTTCCTGGTGCAGCCATGCTGAAGGGAGTGTGCTGTAGGTTTCAAAAAGGAAAGGAGATGTAAACCCCTCCATAAGCCTCCCACTCCGCAATGGGTCTCCTTGGACCTGCACCAGCTCTTTAGCCAGATCCACCTCCTCCTGCAGCCCCATTCTGTGTCTCTCCCACACCTGGTTTGGGCTTACAGGAACATTAGGAAAATAAAGTTCGTAAAGAAAATACAATCACAGGAACATTAGGAAAAATAATGGTTGAATTTGCCACCTTTCACAATTGCCTAATTCATTATTCAGAAAATATTATTATTAGTATTCATTATTCAGTAAAGTTAATCCTAATAGCCTCGTTTAAGGGGGTCGAGTTCTAGGCTATAACGATACTACGGCTATAGACTTCAAATGTTAGCACTGCTTAATGCCAGATCCAGATTGGGGAAATCCCCCAGTTGCATCTCGACATGACCCATACCAAGTGCCCAAACACCAATTACAAAACTCTTCATTTGCTACATGCTTTCACAGATTTTTGGTTTCTCTGTTAGGGTATGGAAGGATACCTCTTTTAAAATACTGCTTTTTGCAATGGCAAGTTTTCATTCGCTAATGTTGGTGAAGCAGGCAGGTCAAAAGACCACCCCCCACAAAAAAAAGTATGTAAAAGGAGGCAGTAATGTGGTTGTGAGTCACAGAAAGGCAAGAAACCTAAGATGTTAACAATAAGACACAGGGAAAACTCAAAAGGGAAAGTGTAATAGAAGGGACTCCCATAAATCAAGTGCCTTCACTCCTCCTTGAATTAAATTACTTCTTCATCATGAAAACAGGATTTTAAACCAAGACAGAACAGGGGAAAAATGGGAAAGGCAAAAGAAACAGATTAAGGTTAGAAATGAAATTGCTATACAGTATATGTAAAGGATAACCGGTTTTTTCCTTTGGTTTTTTGCCTACAATTCCTAGAAGAAATATTTCTTCTTCCTTTCAGAACCTAAATTCACATCATCCCGTGACTACACAATAAACATCAACTGTAATCAACTTATCAATTAATGGGGGTGTTATTATTAGGGTGCATAACTCCCAGTCTAAATCTGATTACCAAGGCTACAATACAGTGTATGAAGGTGCCCACTCTCAAATGTAATCATGAATTACCCCAAGTCAAGGCAACCATGATGAACCTTTCCCAAGAATACCTCAGACAAAAACAAAACTAGGCTATTCAGAGACTCCATCCTAACCCCAGGTGGAATAGGCAGGCCAACACCCTGGACCATTGATTTGGCTCAATCAAGCTTCCAAGGGTGACCGGAGCTGCACTGAAAACCAAGCATCCATGTGCAGCCTCTGCAGGCCTTTTAGGTTAAAAAAAAAGAAGAAGAAACTTCCGGGTTTTCAGCAAAATTGGAAGTGCGTTTGTAATGCCTTTTAATACATTACAAAGCCTGGAGAAGCCCTGTGGACCTCAGAAAGCCCTCCGGACCTGACTGGAGTAGTGCTCTGGTTGAGTCTGGAGGGTGTGTGTGTGTGTGTGTGTCTCTCTCTCTCTGTAAACCTGCGGGTTTAATTACTTGTGGATTTTTTTATCCTCAAAGTTTCCAGGAACAGAACCCTCAGCGATAAAAATGCCCCACCTGCACTTCAATTAATTTATAGATCTACAGTAAATGAAACTCAGATGCTGTTGTATAAGGGCAACCTTTGACTTAAAGCACAGCCCTACGTAGGTTTACTCAGTCCCATTCTTTTCAGAGGACTGCAGCCTTAATGTGTGGAATTCAAATTCACCACAGCTAAGCCAGAGAATGCATGTTTCAAGACATTTGCAGGAAATGTCTCATTACTGTCACTACTGTGTTGGATAATGAAATAACAATACCTAGAAATTAGCACTTGTTTTATATCTGTGTGGCGCTCTTCTCCAGTGATCCACAGATGTCACCCTCAGCTCATGGTCTCTGTCAGAATTCACATGGAACATTTGTTTTAACTCGACAAGCTTGGTTGGGGTTGCCAGGCCCTCACCCAGATATAATACAATGCCTTTAATAATTCTCATGGCACTAAAAAAAGAGTGGAGCCTCTGCCCTCCTGCCCTGTTCATCCACCAGAGCAGGCCTCTCAACCCACTTTTCCCTGCCTGAGATGCGCTATAATGTAGAGTTCTGCCTGGAGGAAGCACAGTGACCACATCCTCTTTCATTGCCTTGGAGCAATTAAACATACAGGAACCATCACGAGGAAGTTGTCAACCCCATTTAGCTGGCCTACGTTGCCTTTACATTCACAGGCTTCACTTATCAAGGAAAAGCTCATCACTGCCAAAAGGCAAACTATGCATTAAAAACTGTGCAACTCTCACGTTTACGTTGGGCAAGGTGGGTCCTCAGAACCTGAAGGCTGCATGAAAAACATTCACGGTTCATTTGAAAACGTAACAATCCGAATACAATCCTAATGCTATTGATACAAGACGTGATGCGCCAGGAAGTCCACCGCATGCTGCTATGCTTGTTCTAAAAATACCAAGTTGTGTTGTCATCTTGTGCGAGAGTGTGCTATTCCATAATTTTGGCATCCGTAAGAACAGCAAGTTTCCAATTATCTTTGCTGAATCATATGAAGAGCATAACGGCCTTTAAAAAGCGTAGAGAAAAATCTCAAACAACTGATGGGCTATTATTATATTGCCTTATGCTACATTGCATTATATCAAGCATTTACAAATCCACTTGCCAGGGGCAGGCACCAGGGCGTTGCTCTGGGTCTTTGGCCACTTTGCTTTAAGGGGCCCCATGGGTGCAAGCATAATCGTCAATGCTTCCTCCTCCCTTCCTATATGGCTGGTGGGGGAGGAAGGAGAGTGAGTTGCCTTCTGACTCCCTCCTTCATCTCCCTGTAGCTTCACTCCGCTGGCTACTTACCTCCTTCAACATGATTGTCATTTGCAGCAGCAGCGGAGGTGGTGTTGATAGGCAAGTGGGCTGGTGCGCCACCAGATTATCAGGATGGGGGAGGAAGAACTTCCCATACAAGCTTCACAAAGGCAGTTTCTCCGTCCCTCCAAAACAGCCAATCAGCTTGCTCTCAGAGAAACAAGGTCCCGGGAGAGAAATGTGATTGTCTGGGGAAGGTGAGGACAGGGCAGGAACAGTGCAAGAGTCACACTGTTTCTCTTACCTTCCGCTACTGCCTCAGCCAATCATGTTTGCTCTGCAGGGAGTAAAGGCCTAATCTTATATTCCCCAGTGGTGATGGTACCGCCGGCACTGGGTGTCACAAAAGTGCTGTAAAGCGTATTACCGCTGGCACTAGAGACGTGGCGATGGGCCTCAGTGCCATGTCACTAGAGCGATAGGCAGTATTGCCGCTGGTAGGTGGCAAGGCCTTTTGGGGAGGGGGCAGAACTGGGCGGGGGGAGCACTGGGCCCACAAGATGGGAAGGGATGGTAGCAGAATCTGCCACCAAATCCTGAACCCCCTCCCAGCCTGCGGAGGCTGACATGGGCCTCCTTAGTTCTGTGACCCCTCAATAGTGGGCTCAGATCCAAGTAGACCTATCAGGGCCACCAGGGCTCTACCCAGGATAAGGGAACTGATATTCCTTTACCCCAAGGGAAAGCTGGTGCTTCCCTGGCCCCACATGATACAGCAGCGGCCATTTTGGTGCCGCTGTAACCCTTGGCCCTGGAAAAGCATAAGATTGGGCTGCCCGAGAGCAGACCGCAACCTGGAAAGAAGGCAGCACAGAGGTGCTTGGACCTAGCGTGGCTTTGCTGCTGCAATATACAGGTGGGTCCTGGGATGTTTGAGGAGTCAGCTGTGGACACTCTAGGGAGCTCATGGAGCCTTTGGCCCATGTCTGACCTTTGCGGGTGCTCTTGTGCCCCAGTCCCTAGCAAACTATTTGCGTGTACACCCCCTCTTAGCTTAGATTTGGAGATGGAATGGGAATGGCAAGCATCATTCATCTTTTAATCATTAACATTCTACAGCTCCATAACTTTCTATAGAAAAGAAGGCACAACTGCCCACTTTCTCCTTAAAATTGTGGTTTTTCTTCAGGCAGCCTTATAATAAATCCAACAAAAATCAATGAGACCCTGCATAAGGCCTGAGAAGGATACCAATATGGGAAACCTACCCCATAATATGACCTTAAAAGCATTAGAAAGTAACAGTTTCCAGTCCAAATTCCTAATCACACTCCTTTCACTTTCACAATTAATTAATTAATTAATTAATTATTTTAGGAGAAAATTGCTTTATAATGTTCATCAGCCTTTTCATTTGAACATGCAACTGAAATTGAACTATATTTGTTTTGCATCTAAAAGGTTGCCACCTTCAACTAAGCATGAAGACTAGAAGATAACGTTTTTAATATTCAACCTGATCTTATTCACAACTGCTAATTATATTAAAGTGCAATTCCAGAGAAAGTGGTCCACTTGTTAATCTTAGGATCAGATCATAGGATCTGCGCAGTACAAATGGGCACACATAATATTATCATTCAAAAGATGCTTTGGACGTAACAGGCCTGTCCCAGTATCCACGGGGGATCTTGGTGTGCGCCACCTTTTCCAACCCCTGCGCTGAACCACCATTGGCACCATCCTACCTATTCTGGAGGGTGGGTGCTGCTCCCACATGCATGCGGGACTTCTGGCTGTTTGCACTGGCAACCCCAGAGCACACGATCGCAGCATGGCTTTTGCGCTAAGCTTTTTTGTTTCATTCCCTGGATAGGATTGGACTGTAAGTCCTCAACATGTGTACTGGTTCCGTTCCAGTGGCCTGTTTGGAAGTCTGAATATACATAGGTCAAAACAGCTATATTGCCTAGGCTAAAGCACCATAACAGATGAACTGCACCCTGTGTGAAACTGTCAACGCAACCATCTGTAACTCAGGGACCCCACTGTATGCAGCATTTCCTGTTGTCTGTTTGGTTGATGATATATTTCATCCAACTCCCTGGGAGCATTTCCATGCAGGTTCACTAGTCTGAGAAGTACACGACACAAGCAAGTAGCCATGTGTGTCAATTCAGAACTTTTCAAGTGGTGATATTCAATCACCACGTGAAAAAAAACCACACAGAGACAAGCCTGGTGAAGAGGTTCAACATGTGTTAGACCACTATGACAGGTTCATTTTAGCATATAGCAGATGCGCTGTTGCAACTATTTTCCCATTTGGAACAAGAGAAAATCAAAGGTTTGAATATTGTGCATATGATGAGGTGATCAGCCAGAAGCATCTGTGGGACGGTGCCTGAAGCTTATACATCCTCGAAACAGGCTGCCCCCCATCACCATGAACTTGAGTCCTATGTAAGAGTCATGAATAAGAGTATTCTGCATACCTCTAAGCATATGCACATAGGTGCATATGAATTGCATCCTTGTTGAAGGATGAAATTGGTTGGGCAGCCCAACTCTACGTTGTGCTGGAGCAGGCAGGCCAGTGGGCCTGTGCCAAAGCCAGCACAACATGGGAGGCCTGAGGAGCCTCCCCAGCACCAGGGCAGGCTCCAGCCTCCCAGGTGGGCTCATTGGATCTGCACCTGCTAAATAGCAGGCACAGCTCCGAGGTGGCCGTGTGGCCAGAATCAGTGGCAGCGTGGCCTGGGGATGAGGCCTTGGATACGGCTTAATGGCTGTATCTCACCTCCACCCCCCCCCATCAGGCCAGCATGCCCACCGGCCCACCCAGTTCTGCCCTCACCCTGCCCGCCTGCCCAGAACCACCCCTGTGCCAGCTGAGTTCAGCTACAGCAGCTCTCCCCCCGCACTCCCAGGATGGTGCTGCAGCTAGCATCAGCCTGGGAGATGTAGCGCAGACACGGGAGGGGGGGTGTAGCGCAGATGCCAGTAAGTGCCCCTGCTTTGGTGCTACGGATGTAGTGTTGATGCAATGATGTTGCATCAACACTACATCTGTTCTAAGATTGCACCCTCAGTCAATACAAAGTGGACCCATACTGTATAACAGGGATACATAGCATTGCAACCTCCACCCCACCCGCTTCATAGCCTGGGATGTTTTTGGCAGAGAATGTTTTTGCAAAATGTAAAAACGCCTGTGGTATTGCACATGACAATTACCACAACCCATAAGGTTTGCATAGCTTACTGAAGTCAAACAAATGCCAAGAGATCAAATGGTGCTAACCTGCTTTGCCCATTTCCCTCTTTGCATAAATCCTTCAGCCAGGAACCCAACTCTGTGATGACGCTTGCTTAGCACCAGTGAAGTTTCCCACATTCAGAGTGACAACATTCTGGGCTGAGATGAGGGAATCAAAGTTAAAATCCAACCCATCTGCATCCATCAGTTCACTGCGGATAATAGACTCCATGTCGCATTCCAAGCTCCCATTGAAAATATCCAGGTCCAAATCACTGGGGAATTTATCATGCCCCATGACTGGAAGGCTCACGCTGTTGGAATACAAAGAGCCCGAGAGTGAGTCAGAAAGTGATTGCATAGACTGGTTGACAGGTGACTGTTGCTGGTGTTTGGCCAACCCAATGTTGTTTGTGTCACTTAAGCCGATAGTACCAAGAGAATTTGACAAGGCACGACTGCCACTGAGAGAGGAATTATGGGATTGATGCTGGTGGTGGAGCAGGTTCTGGTTGACCAAACTGCCCTGGCTTGGCTGAGCAGCAAATGACATCATTGGGTCACTCCGGAGCATGATACTCCTGCGTACATTTTGGGCAGATACAGCTGTGCTAGCTTGTGACATGAGTGGATCGGACTGAGTCATCATGACATCACTGTGGCTGAGCGAATCTGATGCCAGCAGATCCTGAAGCGTTTGGTTATTGTAATGAGAAATGGAAGAAAATGTAGCTTGCTTGTTCTCTTGGATGGTTTGCATGGGAGACTGGCGGAGGGAATTCAGAGATGATGGCCCAAACACACCATTGTTGAAACTACTCGAAGGAGAGCCAAGACCTGAACTTTTGGAACCATATGGAAAACTTGAGCTTCTTTGCATGAGTCCCCCTGGGGGTGACTGCTGGGAAGCAGGGAGAGTTATATTGTCCAGAAGGTCATCCATTAGGTTATCTGTGAGTCCGTCATTCAAGTTCATGGTGCCTGCCATATCAGTCAACCTAGGCAGCTCAACATTACAGGGTTTATTGACCGATGGGGACATGCTGGGTGGGCTACTGTACAGCATGGGGGAAAGTGGAGCGTCATCATCTTGAACCTCATCTAGCTCAGTACTTGCCAATATTGGTGACAAGCGGCCACTTATTGTACTGGCATTTGAATTGGTACGAGACCGGAAATCTGTCCATGCGTCCAATTCATCGCTGCTGCGTGACGTTGGGCTACCTGGCCATTTGGAAAGCTGGGAAGGGCTGTCTTCACTAGCTTCTTGTGCAGCCTGGAGGGCTGCCTTTTTCTTAGCTGCTCGTCCTCTGCTCTTTGTGTACTTATTGCTGTTATCCATTGAAACGGCGCGCCTCCGTGGTGCTTTTCCACTTTTACCACCGTCTGGGTTAATCATCCACCACGAGCTTTTCCCAGTTCCTTCATTCTGGACCCTGATGAATCGACTATGAAGGGACAAGTTGTGCCTGATCGAGTTCTGCAAGAAAAACACACACACAAAGAAATTCAGAATGAGGACAAGTTTTCTTTGCCCGCCTCAACAATCTAAAACCAACATGTAAAAACAACAATAATGACATCAGCAGCGGCAATTTAGCATTTACCTAGTGCTAACGTTGTGCTATGCAGTAACGGAGTCCCTGCCTTTAGCGATATCACAAACTCACAGATCAGAGCCGGAATGGGGAAGAGTGTCTAGCACTGATATCATCACTGTAAACATCCGATTCAAGCAATGCATTTAATAGGACTGTCTAAACCACTTAAATATGTTTAATAATCCAAAAAGGATGGTCCATTTTCTAAGATAAAAAGTCCATTCCCTTCATTAAATTGCATCTACTCCTCAAAATTATTTACTGAGAAATTGTGAAGTTCATTTTTTAACCAGAAGATGCATCAATGTATTGGTGGAAACCAAGCTAGTAACCAGAGATCTTGCTGTGATTTGTTTTGCAGTACATCTTGCCTCGAAATAAATGTGTCCAAGATCAGGCAGGGTATAAAAACCCTTTGACATCTTACCACCTAATGGTTTTTTGCAAATAGCAACTGCTATTCTTATTTATCCCACAGTAACTCATCATAATTTCCCCCTCTTTTCCTCTCCCTTAGTGAATGAAATAACTGGCTTATTACTTTGCTGCTCAGAGCAGTCTCATAATTTTCCAAAGAAGGCTTGCCATTATATACAATGCAGCCAGCTGCTGAGTTGCAGAGATCTCCAGGACCTGTAAAAGGGCCTAGAGAGGCCATGTTCTAGCCAACTGCCACAAGAAACAGGAAGTGAAACTGCCATCGATGTGACTATAACTATTTGCACTAAAAGGGAAAACACATCAGCTGCCCAGAAATCTCCACGCCATATAAGTCACGCTAGGCTGGATGGACTTGGTGCAAGACAGCGGGGCCAATACATGAAAAGCAGTTTCCATCAACTCTCTTGGGAAGTGCCTTAAGTTTAGTCGGAGAGCGCAAAATTGGCGTGGATCCTAGTCTCAAAATGCAGATCAGAGTAGTGGTTTTTGGGTTTGGTGAATAAAGTGGCAGAATTTTGAAGGCATAAAACCTTGGCAAAACTGCTATATGCTTAAGTAGAAATAAAGGCAAAGATATTATTTTCATCTGTGTGGAAAAGACAAATATGAGTGTTTTGGCAGCAGGCTATGAGGAAGGATGATCGCTTAGAAGTAAAACACTTTGCATGCAGAAATTGCTGGCACCTGCATGTAGGGCCTGCTAGTGTAATGTTGAGCTAAATGGACCAGTTTCCTGACTCTGAGTAAGGCAGCTTCTTCTATAAATGTTGAAAGTAAAAAGGCAACAGGATCTCACAAGCTGCGACCTTTTTCAAATCCAATTTTGTAACACATCCCAGGATTCTCATTTAAGGTGGATAATTCACATTGGCATCTCAACCACTGACATAAAGGAGGTGATGACATCTGCGTGGGAAGAAATGTGGTTCATACGCTTTGTTCATTCAATTTTAAAAACAACAACGTTTTGCCTGTGGCCTCTCTCAACAAAATGCATGGTCCCAATTTTTTAAAAAGGCTTCAGAGTGGTCTCTTTTTCACTGTGCCAGTTAACAGCTCTGATCCAGATTCCCATAAATTCTCTGATGGGCACATGTAGCTTCTGTGGGAGGTGGCTTTCTCGTTTGCTTAACAGGAGACAGCAGCTCTATTCATGCATTCCTATCTGTGCACGGAACCACATGTATACGCGAACCACATGTATACGCTGGAGCTTCCACACTCATAACAGACGCACTGTTCTGGGGAGAAAATGCCTTTTGAAAAAAAGAATGTAATTCTAGGGTGCAGGAGGGTCTTCTAGACAATTCTCAAAATGGAACATCATCACTTAATTTACAAGAGTCAACGTGGTTGAGAGGACCAGGACCTCTAATACCTAAGACTAGCACATCTACTGGAGTGGATTTGTCCATGCATTTGTCATTTTACATTGAAATCAGACCTAGCTGATCTTAATGAACTTCAGCTGCCGTCATTCCAACTTAAATCCCTCCTCCCCACCTGCCCTTTTAAATTCAGGAACAAAATTCCACTTTAAAATCAACATAGTCCCAATGGTCTGGAACACCAGAGGACCCTCTGAAACTCAAGCCCCAACAACATGCATCTAATGAGCCCTTTAGCAGACCTGCCCTGTCTCCAACCCACTACAAAGGGCTACTCTTTAAGCAAGATTTTCTTTTTTCAATAAACCAATAGGAGAATGCGTTGTATAGTGTATTGTACTGCAAAACAGTATCATATATTTCAATAAGCTTGTTCATTCACAGATTTTGAAAGGATGGAAGATGCATGGAGTATGCTCTCTCAGAGCTGTGAAGCTGATTTGATCTGGACTGCTAACCATCCTTCCTATTTCAGCGTGCCATTTGAAAGTGTTTCGTTTTTCTTTTCTCTTTTTTTTGGTCAAGGAAAACTGGCCGATCCTCAGTAGGAATTTCCCCATTCCTCCTAGCTGTCTGTTTCAGCCTCTTCCATACCATGTTTACCTTATGGAGCTTGCCCATTAATTCAGACACCAGCTGCAAGTGCCTCTACTGGAACACAGAGGCTTTTTTGTCTGGAATCAACATGTGGTATCAATTTATCATCTCCAACAATGCAACAAGGAATCCACTCTTTAAAAATAAAGCAAGTTGTGTGATTTAACTCTTAAAAAGTTCCCCTCCCCCTTTTCTACAATTTAGAAATCAATCTGCATTTTAGGAAGATGAGGTTCAGCCGGTGGATATGTCGTCCTTGTGCGAGTGTCTGACTTAGAGCGCAATGTTAACCTGGAGTTAGGCCAGTACAGTTAGGCCAGCAAAGTTTGGCTGGCACAAGGCCACTGTAAAGCACGTTAGGAACACTCAGAGTCAGGGGGGATGGCGCACGTCTGTGTGCTGGCCTCTTTGACTCTGAGAGGGGTCTAAACATACTTTAACGTGGCCCTTGTGCCGGCCAAACTTTGCTGGCCTAAGTGTGCCAGCCTAATTCCAGGTTAGTATTGCGCTCTCAGTGAGCTGAGCTCCAATTTTTGTACCAGTCCATTTGTTATCCCAGAGAAAAGCTATTAAAGCATAAAGCTACTCGTCTAGCTTCAACAGTGCTGTTTTGTGGATTAATGCTTTTTTATTTACACAAACAGGATTACTTCAAAGTTGTATCAATTCAGAAAGTCTGAGAGTGCAATCCTAAACTACCATAACTGCCCCAGTGCTGATGCAGCTGTGCCAATGTAAACCTTTAAAAAGTAGCATCATTTTCAAGCTTTCAGTTAGCAAGCTTGTACCCAGACGGCAGTACTGATTTATTACATTAGTATCCCATCCTTCTTCAAAGCAGCTCATGGTGATGGACATGAGGTTTACCCCACTTTATCCTAAAAACAATTCTGTGAGGTAGGTTGGAGCAGTGATGTGTGGTAAGGTTCAAGACTGGGGGGCACAGCATGCAGAGCTCCCTGGTGACATCACACCACAAGGCATACTGGAGACTACCCAGAAGCCCCAGAGCTTCAGCAATCACTGGAAAGGCTGAGCTGCCTCTGATACAAGCTCTAGTCTCTCCAAAAAACTCAGACTCGGCTAGTCTCTGAGCGACTAGAGTTTGCGCCAGCAGTGCCACCAGCCTGCCCTGTGATTGTGCAATCACTCTGAAGCTGGGTGGAGTGGCTGAGCGCATGTCCCTGGGTTGGACATAGAAATAGTGAAAAAAACTAAGGCTATCCATAGAGTTTTATGGCTGATCTGAAATTTAAACCTGGTCTTTCTTAGGCCAAGTACAATACCACTGCATATGTGCGTTCACGCTGCTCGTTTTTCAAAAAAGGAATATGGCTTCCAAGTCTGTGTGGTCTGTCTTGCAACCCTATGCCGCAAATTGTAAATTGTAGAGTGTGGTTGAAGTTTATTCAGTGGTGATGGACAGACAGGGCCTGCTTTAAGCCAAGGTGACCAATGTCGTCACACTGGGCCCCATGCTTTGGGGGCCCCCGCACTAGTGCAGAGAGCAACTGGGATCTCTGTGGGCTGTAAGTCAGTGGGGCAAGGCACAGCAGCTCTATCTGGGCCCTCCCACCAGCCCAAAATGGGCCTCCTGGAAGCAGTTGGTGGTGACACAATCATATCACCCCAACTATTTCCAGGTGTCATGCTTTGTGTGTGGCACCACAAACGCTCTTCTTGGTGAGTGGGGACCCACACAGGGAGGGCAGGGGACCCCACGGAATGCCCTGCATTGGGCCCCGCCACTCCTGGAGCAGGCCCTGTGGACAGACTCTCTGGACATGCTCAGGGGAACTCCATTCTTATTTTACAGGCTTTAGGAATGAGCCCTGGCATTGAACAGATTCACTGGCAGCTCTGTCTCAAATTAACTCCTAGTGACAGGCTGTTTTCTGCTCACTAGTCGTTGATTCAGCCCCATCTTCTCTTCTGTCCAAAATTCTATCAGGAACATTCTCAGCCTAATTTGTTTGGGGTTGATTTTCCCCCCAGTGTGCATTTTACTCAAATCTTACTTTTTTTTCTCAGAACAAAATTGCCTTCTTTAGGAGCATAAAAACACCCTGAATTAATGCCTATGCCCATGATCCTAAGCCTGCAAGCACACAATTGCCTATGGGCAAAAGGAAGATCCATGTCTAAACATGGCACTCAACTCCTTCCTTATTCCAGGGGGGAGAATGAATGCCTCTGGGCTTTCAGCCCCTGGGATCATGGCCAGTGCGTTTCACTTAGCATTCCAGCTTTTGTACAAAGGGATTCCTAAAGGGCTACAATTATGCATTTCAACATTTGCTTTTTTCACAGTCCTCCTCAGTGAGATTTATAAACAATTCAAGTTGGGAAAATCATCTGATGGAAACAGCCTACGCATGGCAAAGGCTCCATGTGGCAGCGATCACCCTTTCTGTGAGGAGTGTTCCTACGCTCCTGCCAGGAATGGCTGGCGATGGTGTGGAGATTCTCCTTGCAATGGTGACAATTCTCAGGGTAGGGTATATAACAACCATAGCAGGGAAAACATGCTATATGGAGGCTACTGCAAGCCTCCTGTAGTGCAGACAACATGTTCTTACTGTGGCTAGTTATTTAAGGAACTAGTCAAAATAGTCCCAGGAGAAAGTCTTTTGAACATGGAGTGCCTAGAAAACTGAATACTTTAAAAGGTGGTCCACTCACTTTTTAAAAAAGGAGTAGTGGGGAAAAGAACAGCACACGTATTGTATTGGGAACTATGAGATGTAGTTTGTATTTTTTTTATCCAATATGTATTGGATTGTTTTTAACTATATTTTAAATGGCGTCACTGTTTAAATACACTGATGCAATTGCAATGTTGGGATCATTAGTTGTTAGTCAAAAATGCTAAATAAAAGCATTTGCCCGAGTATGCATGTATTATATATGCAGCCAGTGCAGATGAGGATCTGCATATATTCCTGATTCATGTACATCTAGGTGAGTGGCCCTGCTACTAGAGGTATAGCGAGAAGTTGTAAGGGTGAAGATCTTATTGGTGGTGGCATCCCAGTATTGGAATTTCCTGCCTGGGTAACTTGCAGTTAAAAAAAGAAAAGAAAAAGAAATGAAGGTTCATTTTCAGAGTGCAAATTTCATTTGGAGCAAGAGATGGTTAGTTTTTAACTGAATCTTGTGGATAGGGTTTTTAAACATATATACAAGAATGCCCCAGTATCCACTGATTCAGTATCCACAGTTTCAGTTATCCACAGATACCAGGGACTCTGAGACGCCTATTAAAAAGATAGGGGAACATTAAACAAATATCTTTTTTTACTTTGCAAAACCAGCAAAACCACTGATGTTCCCCTATCTTTAAAAAGGCATTCCCAGTATCCAAGGTTTATCCACAGGGGAGTCTGGAACAGAATCCCAGCGGATACTGGGGCATGCTTGTATTGCTATGTAACTGAATTTATTATAGTATTTTTAAAATGTTAATTAGCTTTGGGAGTTTGCCTGAGAAGAGATTGTGATGCTGAAGTTCCAAACAAGCAAGCGAATGATGCACAAGTCCAGCCACACTGCAGCCTTGATTGCAGTCCTCACTTAAGATGGCTACTGCCTGTGTCTTTTGGCACAGACAAATGTCCACCCCACCCATGACCACTAGTTGCGCATGCAACTAGATGTGCACAAGTACAGCTGAATCACAGAGCTCTGCCTAGTTCTTTTTTTTTTTTTAATGACATTTTAAACTGTTTCAATAAATAAACCCACCCTGGCTGAAAATACAGCATCTGGGAATTGGCTGAACACATTCAACTTTCAGTTAGCAGCAACATTTCCAGTTATCCTATAGACAGCCTTCTGCTGACCACAGGAGACCTCTAATAAGTAACATTTGTTTTGCTTTCAGAGAGCATGCTGCTTGCCGTTTGCTTTTTCCACTGGGAAGAGGGGGAGGGAAAATACAGGGAGAAATGGAACTGTCAATAATCCAAATGCTGTAATTTTAAGACGTCTGACCACAAACAGGAGAGGAGGGGGAAAGTCTGAGGATTAAAGGAAGGGAAAAAAAATCAGGCACAGCCTCTCATTCTAAGGAAATAGACCAAGTGTGCTCTGTTTATGAGGAACTTTATGAGGAGAGATGGCAACGGTTAAACAGCCGTGTGGAGTTTATTTTTTCAAATTTAGAAACTGTCTCAGTAGCTTCTTGCCCAGCTGTTTTTGTTCTTGGAAAACTACAGAGAACATTCCATTCCACTCCACCAAACCTGCACTTCCGGCACTCATTGGACATTGGAAGCAACTCTCACAGAGACATCTCCCCCCACCCAGTACCCTGTATTTTGGCCAAGCACGCCAGCAGCTCCTGCTAGTATAAGACAGGCATGCATGCATCTGTGACTCCAGTACAAAGGCCTGCGGGTGCTCTGACACGCATACAGAGCTCCTGATGTGCAGACATTCCCATGTACTGTAGCATCAGGGCCAATTCTGCATTTCTACAAAGAACTACCATACAAAGAGTTCTGCCTGGAACTGTCACCCTTCTTGAAGGGAATGGGGAAGCTCTTTAGCATACAGGACTCCGAGAGTGGCCCAGATGTGCTTTACGGTGGCCCTTGTGCCAGCCAAACTTCGCTGTCTTAACTGCACTGACCTAACTCCAGGTTAGGATTGCGCCCTCAATCATGCAACCAGGTGGCTGAAACCAATCACATGGGACTTTGCCCCCACACCGCAGAATTGATCCTTGTACTTTTCTGAGAAATAAGCTCTTTAGTGCAATTGCTTGTAGTATGTAAAGCAAGCACAGTCAACAAGGAATTGAAAGGAATTACAGGAACAAACAGTAAAGGCAAAATGTGGGATATTCCTATGTCACTTTGCTAAACCTGAACGTTCTTGGCAGGCAAAAGTGATGTATGTATTTCTAAATGAACTGTAACTATGGAGAGTGCAGAGCAATGACGGTTCAATGGTAGCTGCCTTGAAACCTCAAACCAACAGTGAGAACAGTGCAATGATTCTAAAGATAAATCACTATTCTTTGCATTTTCTACACAGCCGTTACTATCGTTTGCATATTTGGATTGGTATAAGCCTCTCGTTGCTATTCCAGCATTATATTCCATACGAGAAATGCTATTTTATGTGAATATCACAAGGGTGAGTCAATGCCAGTCCTCCTGTTATGGATCTACCCATTTTATTGAGATCACTGAAGTTTGGGAAATTGTGACTCAACTAGCTGTTTTATAACAGGAAACACTGTACGTTAGTGAGCAGGGAACAAACACTACAACTAATCAAATCAGCATGTTCAACTTCAAAGAGCCTGATCCTGAATTTTTCACTCATGCAAAGAGCCCATGTGCAGCATCAGACATAGCCGTGTGAAAGAGATTCTTTTTGTATAGCTACATATTAACTGTTGTGCCTTGTGACAGGGCTACAAACTAGGAACTTGCTTTCCCTAGAAATCCTACAGCAACATATCTGGAAAAACAACAACAAAATCTTCGTTTCTTCATGACTGGGGTCGCAATCCTAACCTGGCGTTAGGCCGGCACAGTTAGCCCAGCAAAGTTTGGCTGACACAAGGGACACCATAAAGGACGTTTGGACCATTCTCGGAGTCAGGGAGGATGGTGCACATCTGTGTGCTGGCCTCTCTGACTCTAAGAGTGGCCCAAACAAACTTTACAGTATCCCTTGTGCTGATCAAACTTTGCTGGCCTAACTGTGCTGGTCTAACTCCAGATTAGGATTGCATTTTGGGTCACAGCTGCATTGTACATACAAATAAATCCATTTTAGGTTTCTCACATATTGCAAGAGTTTTTAAAAAAGGATAGTGAAAAATCATTTAGGGCCCAATCCTGAAGCCAGTGGAAAGCTGTTACTGCCGGCTCCGGTGTCACAAACATTCTGTAAAGCATGTTTGCAGCATCAATGAAGGCCCCAAGGTTGGTGCTTGGCCTGAGCCCATGAAGTAGAGCCTCAGCGCTGCGGAGTGGCCACCATCCCACTGACTGAGGTAAGTGAAACCATGGGCTGACAGAGCAGCTTTTGGGGCAGGACAGGTTTTTGTCAGGCTTGGATGCCTGATATAAGGCTGCTCCAGTCTCTGCTGGCAAAATAACCAGTGGAGAACGAGCAATTCCGTTGTGGGGGGCGGAGCTTCCCAAGGAGACTGCTATGGTTCCTGCAGGATGCAGTGGTAGCCATTTTGATATGCTGTTCCTCTGGGAACTGGGTAGCTCAAGACTGGGCTACCCATTACTTAAGTCCCACTGACTTTCAATAGCAGTACTAAGGCACATACTTATTTCTCCCCCACTGAATCCATCACCTTTATGAATATTTCCTCCAAGAGTTCACCCTGAAATGCTAGTTCTGCAAAGGTTACAACTTGGAGGCTGCATTAATCAGAAACCTTGAGCTATAAAAATTAACTTTCATATCTGGGGACTTGATACAGCTAGCATGTGACTGATTAGAAAAAAATAGATATTTTAAAATCACCATGTTTTAGCAGGTCTGTGCAGGCCCTTCAGCAATTTGCATAACATAATAGCCCTTCTAGTCAGAGGCTTTAGGCCACCTTCTGGATTGCCTTGGATTTTTCTATTATGAATACTAATCTGAAACAGGAACCCCTGTTTCATGCTATTTAAAACATGTAATTAGTTTATCAGTGCACAGAACAGATAATCTGATTTTAAAAAAATTGGAATTTAAAATATGATACATTCCGGTTGCCAACAGACAAAGAACACTTCAGCTTAATAATTTTCATCCCTTCACAAAGAAAAATAATAGCTGCCATTTGATTTTTCTTTTTTTAATCATGGGTCCTTTGTATAATCAGAAGCCCGTCTGTTTTACATAAATTACTGACTCCAGAAGAAATACCCACAAACTAAAATGAAAGTGTGAACTTTATGTTTAAACAAAGAAACAGAACCAAGTGCCTTTTGGCTTTATCTTTGTGATGTTTTGGATTTTTCCACCGTACACTAATCCTTGCCTAAACATAACTATACAGGGATGACCCAGTTTCCACTGATTTGGTATCCATGGTTTCAGTTATCCACTGATACCATGGATGCTGGGACACCTATTAAAAAGATAGGGGAACATTATCAAATCTCTTTTTTTAGCTTGTTGCAGCAAAACCACTGCTGTTCCTCTATCTTTAAAAAGGTGTCCCCAGTACCCACAATTTCAGAGGTTCGTGTGTGTGTGTGTGTGTGTGTGTGCGTGTGTGTGTGTGTGTGCGTGTGTGTGTTCTAGAATGGAATCCCAGCAGATAAAAGGGCATGCCTGTATATACTAATGTCTGGAAACAAATAACAATCCATGATAATATTTTTTTTAACTCAACACATTCACATATACATCAAATAACAACAATGGAGGCACACAAGTTCTTAAGACTTCTAACAATCTTGACGTTAGTAGGAGTGGCCGTTTGGCTCTCTACTCCACCCACTCCCCATCAGTAGGGATGTTTTTTTTTTCCTGTGATCAACACAGAATGCTAAATAATGAGCACTTCTACTGAAAATATGACATAAAACAAAAACATCGCTTTTGCTTATTTTGACAGAGTTTGACACAAATTTAGCTCAATTTCACAAAAATAACACCACTTTTGTTTATTTTTGACACAATTTTGAGGAATCCACAAATAGTTTTCAGTAAGGGATCAGGTGGAGGAGCGGCAGAAACAGGGGGGAGGTTGCTTAAACTTGCATGAACACACATGTTCATAGTTCACAGTGCATGCTGGTGCGACTTTAATGGAATGTGGAAGTAGTAAGTAGCAGTTTCTTGCTGCTCCAAAAAGCAACCAGAGTGCAGCTCGGGAATTTTTGAGCAGGTTATTTTGGGTTGGGGTGTGTGTGCCAGTGATTGCTTGCCTTTATAGGGCGATTCACCCTTCTTTATTGCACTGTTTGTACAATTTGAAATAAAAATTTGGATAAAAACACACAACACAGCAATTTGCTATTTTAATCAACAAATCTGGGAAAAAATATCACCAAAAAACCCCATCCCTACCCATCAGTTTTTTTCCAGATCTATTATCCTATGGATGTTCATCATAAAGTTCTGAATTAGAGTCATAGCCTCTGGCAATAAAGAAAGAACCTCTGCAAGAAACTACCCGGCATTATTCAGCCATGCTAGTGCCTGAATAAGTTTCATCCAGGATTGTTTCCTATTCACCCTAGGTCTACAGTAAAACAACAAATGATACAATGAGACTGGAAAAGAGGCAGTACCCAGACAGTGAAAAGCTTGATTGATCAGTGAATTATTTAGGTCTATATGACCTATTATATCCCTAAAGGCTCAGAAGAACAGGTCAAAACAGGACATAACAGTTTTAGTGCCATTTTTAAAGAGATGGAGCCCTGCTGGATCTGTGGAGCAAAGGAGTCCCCTGATGGCTTTCAATATGGACTCATTTGGAAAGGGTAGATAAAGATTTTGTTTCATCATCACAGAAGCCAGAATACATTTGAAGGTGGCACAGCAAGAAAAAGCAAAAGTTGTCCAATCCTCTATGAATCACCCTTTCTTAATATAATATAAAAAGCAGGACAGTTCCATGCTGTCCAGTGATCACAATGCTGGGAGATAGAAGAGAAAAATGCGGTCAAGGACATGACATTTCTGTCGAATATGACGAGAGTACCGTAGGCACGGATTTGACTAACCAAATGCTAGATAAGACTTTCAGTGCAATCCTATCCATATTTACTCAGAGAGGACAGCCCAATCCGATCCAGACTGCCCGTGTCCCGGTACAGCGGTGCCAAAACCACTTCCGCTGTAACCCACAGGACCAGGGAGGCATCTGGCAATCTCCTCGACATAAGGGAACAGTTGTTCCCTTACCTCCCTGTACTAGCAGCCTCAACAGGTCTACTCAGATCTGGACCAGCTCAAGGGCTGGTGTAGAACTGAGTAGCCCCATGTACTGTAGGGCTTTCAGGCATGGGAGGGGGGGATAGGAAGTGGAAGCAGTCTCTGCTGCCATCATTGCCCCTTCTTGGGCCTGAACCACCCCTACCCACCCAGAATTGCCCCCTCCCCCATCTTTCCCCACCCTGGAATGTCTCCCTGCTGCTCAGCAGGGATTTTTCCATTGATGGTTCCCAGGGCTCAATGGTTTTTCATTGAGCATCCATCCATACTCACCTCCCTACTGGCGCCTCCATTGTTCTGGCTCCTGCAATGTACCTTATGGCACACTTGTCACAGCACTCTCCTGGGCAATGCTTGGGAGACTGGCATCCGGGATAGAATCAATGTTTAGTAAAGTGTGCATAGGATTGCAAACTCAGAGCTCATACAGATGACCAGTGGTGTAATTAGGGTTTATGTCACCTGGTGTGAGGCCAGTGGGCAGGGCAAAG
This sequence comes from Lerista edwardsae, assembly GCA_029204185.1. Lineage (NCBI taxonomy): Eukaryota > Metazoa > Chordata > Lepidosauria > Squamata > Scincidae > Lerista > Lerista edwardsae. Next base: position 6,717,749 of record JAJKFI010000049.1, on the reverse strand, counting down.
TCCCAGGCAATAGGCATGGTGATGCACCTTTGCCCCACCCCTCGCACCATCACGCACGCCCCCACATAAGCATGCAAGTGCGCACAACCTCTGGGAACTCAGGCCTGAGCTTGGAGAGGCAGGCCCTGCTGAACTTGGGCTGGAGTTCCCACCAACCTTGCGTGCAAGCTCTTATTTTGCACGCGGGACATGGAGACTGAGAAACAGCACTTGCTCAAGGCCTTCCAGCATGTTCATAGGGGATGCAACCTGCTGTGTTGCTCCCTGAAGCATCTGGTGGGTCACTGTGAGATACAAGAAGCTGGACTAGAGGGCCTTTGGCATGATCCAGCAGGGCTCCTCTTATGTTCCTACGCCTGATGCTACACCACACTGATTCTATATATCTGGGTCATCATTCCAAACTGCTGGACATCACTGAGAACATGTCACACAGGCAAATCACTAGCCCCAGAAGCCCTTAAGAGAAAGAGAGACTGATGAATCATAACATAACTTTAAAAAAAATCTCAAGCTATTTCTCCCAAGGAACAAAAGCTTTTAAGTACCATCTCATTTATAAGGTTAACAGGTCAGCTGCTCCAGATTATGAATTGAAAGCCTTCATCATAACTACAACCCAATCACTCTAGACAAGCCAACTTGGTTTAGTTGTTTCTCTCCTGTGCCAGAGAGAGAGAGAGAGAGTGAGAGCGAGAGGCCAGGGGCCAAGTTTTCATTGATGTGGAAAACGTTTGTCTGGACTGTACCACTTCAGACTGCAGATTGGGTCTCACATGATGACAAGATAGTTTTTCCGCTAAAAAAACCATGTACATAAAAAAACTAATTATCAGAAGTGAGTTCTAGCTCAGACTTCTCCCAGACATACTACAGTCGACCCGCATTTACCGCAGATTCACAACCTGAGGATTCCAGCTTCTGCATGTCCCTCCAAATCCATGGGGCAGGCTGGCCTAGACCTCCGGAGGGTGTTCTGCGCCCTGTGTATTCCTGTGGCTTTTGCAGGCCTCAGAATGAGTGTAGAAGTGAAAAAAACGTCACTTCCGGTTTTGCCGAAAAACCAGAAGTGATGTTTATATGCCTTTAAAAGGCATTCTGAGGCCTGGCAACGCCCTGTGCAGAAGAGTTTCTGGAGCCAACCAGAGTCCAGCTCTGGTCAGGTTTGGAGAGCGGGGCAGGCCAGAAAACCACAGACTTAAACATTTGCAGTTTTCCTTAGCCATTGGGGTTCCTGCCAGATAACACGGGCCTGCCTGTATATGAAAGGATTTTTTGGTTTGTTTGGAAGAGCACTCAATCATGAGAGGCCACATCAACTTTGAACCAAGTGTGGGCCATAATACATGACATGGGAGCTCCATTTTTGGAGATCTCAATGTCTTTTTTCCCCCCTTAAAAGCAGTAATGAGGGTACCTCATGGACTGGAGGTATGTGTGGGTGATGGGAGATCGGGTACATTCCCTGGTTTGAAATAGCCTTCTCACCCTCTGATGCTGCAATTTGTGCCTGCACATCTTGCTCTCTGTGGTCAATTCTGGAAGGATCGGGGCTGGGGCTGGAAACCCCTTTCTTCCTATGCCACAGCCCAATCAGAAGTGGGTACCCTCTTTGTTTTGGAAAACAGAAAAGATGGAAGAGGTGTTCAAAGACAGAGCTTTTGTGTCATGTCTAGTTTGGCCCTGACAAATTGACCTAGACAACAACTAAGGCTTTCAGTGAGGTTATTGCCACATAAAGCACTTAAAAAAAGAAATGTACTGAAAAGGAAAAATAGGGGGAGGTGCTCCCTCTTCAGCTGTTTTAGTTTCTTGCAGCTGTAGCAGCTGCCATCTTTGTCAGCTGTTTTCTCAAGAGATATGCCTGTGTTTATGAGAAGGGGGAAGGGAGGGAGGAGGTTCTACTTGCTTAACCAACACTGTTAGAAACTATTCCTTCCTTTCTTTCAGCAGCAAGTTCACCCTAAGCTGATTCATTCAAAACAGCTAATCTCCTTTCAGAGACAAGCATAGTTGTCTTCTGCATACCACCACTTCTACCCCCCTACTGCCAGGTCTCATGTAAAGGGGCCCAGGGGCATCCCCCCCCCAAGCCCCTGGGACACACTGTACGCACATTGCTTCCCTCCGCTGCACAAAGAACTGGAAGTGTGGACAGATAATTCACAAGTCATTCATACTTCTGATCTTGACACTTCTAAGGAATGCACAAAGCAGCCAGTGGTCCACACAGTCTGGCATGACTTAATAGCCAGTCATTATTTGTGGTCACCACCTGCCCCTTGTCTTCCCTCTGATTTCTCAGAAGTGCACAGAGAACCCAGGAAGGGGCTCCTAGTTCATGATGGGCTTTGCAGGGAACAGCAGCAAAAGGAATTTTCCGTTTCTGAAAAAGCCCTGCACAGAGGCCCAACCTCTGCCCCAGGTCTTCTAGCAAGAGCAATGGGCTCACTGCAGGTCATGAATGGTGGAAGGCTTTGCTCCTCTCTTCCCCAGTGGTTGGAGGTGCAAAGCAAGAGTTTCTCAACTTTGTATTTGAGTCAAATTTGAGTGACTCTTCTCCGAGTCACTGGCCCCAAGACTCGAGTTGGAACTCAGTGACACCCGTGACTCAAGTGAACTTGAGTAGCAAAAAACCAGCATTTTTGCAACTTGAGTCGAGTCATGACAACTCTAGTGTCCATCCCCGCTGTTTGTCATTCTACTTCCATTCCAGAATGTGGTCCAAGCATTACCAATTTATAATGTGGGAAATCTTTGTTTTGTCTTCCATATAACCTCAGCTGTGTCTCTAGTTAGCTGAGCTTAAGCACTACATGGCAAAGACTGAGGGCGCAATCCTAAATTGAGTTAGGCTGGCATAAACTAGACCTGCAAAATTTGGCCAGACAAGGGACACCAAAAGTATGTTTGGACCACTCTCGGAGCCAGAGAGGCCAACACACAGATGTAAGCCATCATCCCTGACTCTGAGAGTAGTCCAAACATGCTTTATGGTGGCCCTTGTGCTGGCCAAACTTTGCTGGCTTAGTTTATGCCGGCCTAAATCCAGTTTAGGATTGCGCTCTGAGAATATAAATGTATTACTGCTGTAAGCCCAACACACACCTCCCAAACTTTATTAATTTAAATCAATCTGTGTTGAAGCAAGATGTCTGCAGTGGCTTCAACATGAAGAAAATGCCAATTTTCAGGATCACACCCTCTAGTTCAGTGGTTCTCAAATATTTTTGCACTAGGACCTACTTTATAGAACGAGACTCTGTCAGGGACCCTCTGTCATTGTGATGCCAGAGCCTGCTGCTATCCTGATATTGCAGCAAAAAGCTGGGTTATTTCTCATTCGATTTCCAAATAGCAAAGTCAATCAGAAAGAAAAAAGCCTATTTATAATCTTGACACAAGCAAAACAACCACACACCTCTCCCCCTTTCCAGGATCCCATCTTCCCATATTTTCAATATGGCTATCCTACATGCTTCGCAACCCACCTGAAAGTGTCTTGCGACCCACTGGTGGGTCACACAGTCTGGGAACCATTGCTCTAGTTCATGATGGGATTATCTCTTCCCTCTCTGCCTTCCTTCTCTCTCTCCCCCTTCTCTCTCTCTAATATTAAGAATGCTATGTTCTTTAACTTAGGGCGCAATCCTAACCTGGAGTTAGGCGGGCACAGTTAGGCCAGCAAAGTTTGGCCAGCACCAAGGCCACCATAAAGCGCATTTGGACCTCTCTCTGAGTCAGGGAAGATGGTTCACGTCTGTGTGCTGGCCTCTGACTTCTACGTAGAGTGGTCCACACACACTTTATGGTTTATGCGCTTTATGGTGGCCTTGGTGCTGGCCAAACTTTGCTGGCCTAACTGTGCCGGCCTAACTCTAGGTTAGGATTGCACCCTTAGTTAATGAGGTTTTAGTATTATTGGATGAAAAACCAGTATAGGTAAGCCCTTACGATTCAAGAGTATTCACAAAGTGATGGGAAGAAAAAGAAAAGGGGGCAACAGTTACTCAGAATCTGCAATAAGATTCTGCACAACATATTGTGTGTGACAACAGGCAAGATTTTGTGGCTCAAAATGCAATGGCCTTACAGGAAAGCTTCTGTGGATGTGGACAAAAACCAGATGTGGAGTGTTCCACTGGAGAACTTATCTGTATACTTATTCTAGAGCAGTGTTACCCAACCTGGGGGTTGCGACCCCCATTGGGAAACATTCCTGGGCCATTCCCCCTTAAGGGGAGTGGCCCAGGAATGGGTGCCTGACAGTGTTGCAGCAATTGGGTTTCAGGCACCCTGGGGGTTCTTCACCCATCAGAGGGGGTTGCACTGACCTCTGGCAAGTTCTGGGAGGCCTGTAGCCCACTCTGCAAACCTTCCTGATGAGCTAAAAAGCCCCATTTTGCACGCGAAGCACTTCCTGTTTGCATGTGAAAAGAGAAAGTGCTTTGCACTCATGAAACAGGGCTTTTTACCTCATTGGGGAGGCCCCAACAGAAGGAGCTGCAGGCCTCCCAGAACTTGTCAGAAGCCAGCACGACCCCCCCCCATGAGATGAGAATCTCCAGGGTGCCCACAGCACCGCAATTGCTGTGGCGCTGTCAGGCACCCTCCCCAGCCCCAGTCCATGCCCCTGCCAGCATTTACAGCAGTGACCAACACCTGAGTAGGACATTGGGAACTGGTATTCTAGAGTCAATTTCAATTAGATACATTTTTGGTACTGTGCTATTAGTTCTTTCCATCCCTTTCACGAAATGCCTCTATATTTCTATACGTCCTGCAACTTCTTTCAGTTCACCTCCAGCGTGGATTTGCAACTGGATACTCAACTGGCTGTAGAGTAAAACAGGTTTGCTGAACATATGCCAAAAATAATCTATATGGTGAGAAGGAATCACTGATGATCAGAACGCCATAAAATGGCTCAGCGGCGTACAGCTTCCTTCGCCCTGTGTGGCATCTTGGCTGGTGAACACAGCTATCTTTCTTTAGCTCCCGACCCTCTGAATCAGGGCATTATTTTAATTTGATAGGATGCTAGTTGCGGTAGCACATGACAAGAAACAGAGCTACCACTGAGTGAAAGGATAATTTCTCAGACTCTCAGTGATAAAGCAAGGAGCTCTGCTTAAAGGGAAAGCAGAGTGAGAGCTCGCATAATGGAAATTACAACTCTAACACACACACAAGGTTGCAGGCAAGTAAGGAAGAACTAGTGACAGACTAGTGCTTATCAAGTCAGAAGTCAATCCTATTGACTTTAGTGGGACCTACTTCCAGTGAAGTGTCTAAGGGCCCAATCTTATCCAACTTTCCAGTGCTGATGCAGCCGTGCCAACATAACAGGGCAGTGATGTCATGCAGGGGGTACACGGGGGTACGCGAGTACCGGTTTCTAGGATGACAGCTGGCCCCGCCCATTCGCCCGCCCACTCGCAGACTCCGCCCTCTGCAACGTTTGAATTTCCTGCATGTTTGAGTTGCCTGCATGTTCTCAGAGCCAGGCAGGCAGGCAGGCAGCGAGCGGAGCCTTTCCTTTCCTTGCCACTGAAAAATGAGTTGCTCTGGGGTTTTAACATGATGCCAGGCCTCCTTAACATGTTCTGGGGGTGCTGTGGAATACTGTTGCAACTGTTGGGTCAGTTTAAAATCATCTGAGGCCTCAAAAAGGGCTTTTTTCATGTCACTTCCTGCCACAACATCACTTCTGGCTTATGACGTCACTTCCGGTGGGCAGGTCCCGACAGTGCCAATCAAAAGTGAGTACCTGTTCTTAAATCATTTAGATGACACCACTGCAACAGGGCATGCACTGCATCCTGAGTTGGGGGGGGCAGTCACAGAGACCTTCTCCAGGTCAGGGAATGTTTGTTCCTTTACCTTGAGGCTGTATCGGCTCTGGAAAGTTGGACATGATTGGGTCTTAGGCAGTGGTGTCATTCAAATGATTTAGGAACAGGAACTCACTTTTGATTGGCACTTGTCGGGAACCCGGAACCAGCCACGGAGCCCGTTAGGATCCGGAACGCCCGTTCTGGTCCGTTCCCCCTGAATGACATCACTGGTCTTAGGGGTGGCCAAACTTCCTTAGTTTAAGAGCCACACATAATAAACTTCAGATGTTTGAGAGCAGCAAGAGAGATGTTGGAGAGCCACAATATGTAAGAAGAATTTAAATTCTTAAATAAATTTAAACACCACAAACATAAAATTCATGTTTTAATTTAGTGGACTCTCAGTTTATACCCAGTACATAATCATAAAGCTTGACATTTTTTTTAGTTACCTTTTATATTAATTGTGATGCAAAAAAGGAGCTCAGACAATATATTTCTGAGAGCTGCATGTCAAAGATCCACCTATGGCTCACAAGCCACCATTTGGTCACCTCTGCATAGCCTATATGCACACAGACTATATGCACACAGGTGACCTGCCAAAAAGTTATAATTCTGATAGGAACGTAAAAAACCCCCTGCTGGATCAGGTCAACGGCCCCGCAAGTCCAGCATCCTGTCTCCAACAGTAGCCCACATTTAGGAAGTCCCTAGCAAGAGAGAAAGTCATACCTCTCTCCTGTGACTGCTCTCTTGCAACTGGTCTTCATAGGTACACCACCACTAAACATGAAAACAGTATGTAGCCATTCTGGGCCGGCTCCAAGAGTGGTTGGGCCCAGTGTGGTGCATTCCTGCAGGGCCCCCCACCCGCCCTGAAGGGCCCCCACTCATCACAAAAAGCGCTTGTGGTGCCACATACAGCACCTGGGAATAATTGGTGACATGATGACGTCACCACCAACTGCTTCCAGGAGACCCATTTTGGGCATAGCAGTTCAGAGGCAGGGGTGGGTGGGAGAGCCCAAGGTAAAACTGCTCTGTTTGCCAAGTGACCTACTTTTCATAGAAACAATGGTTGCAGCAGCAAGTAATAAGCTTGCTGTGCTGGTGCGTTCCCCCCCCCCCGCAAAAGCGCAGGGCCCAATGTGATGACATTGGTCACATTGGCTTAAGGCCGGCCCTGTAGCCTTCAAGAGACCATGAATTTGTCCCTCATGGAGTCATCTAAACTAGCGGCCACCACCACATCTTGTGGCAACAAATTCCTCAGACTATGTGAAAGCATCCCTCCTTTTGTCCATCCTACATCTCCTGCCAATCAGTTTCACAGGATGGCCCCTGGTTTTGACACTGTGAGACAGTTTTCTCCCTACCCTCTCAGCATCATGCATCATTTTATGCTGTAAGTCTCTATTATGCTTCCTTCAATTGCCTTTGTCCAAGTTCAAAAGCCTGAAACTGTACCTTTGTCTCACAAGGTGAGCATTCCCTTCATCATTTTGGTTGCCCTCTTTTGTACCTTTTCCAGCTCTATAATTCCTTTTCTTCAGTTGTAGCGACTAAAACTGAACCCAGTAATCCAAATGTGGCTGCAGCATAGACTTGTACAAGGGCAATATAACATTAGCAATCTTAGGGAGCAATTCAAATGTGCCTTTGGGCAGATGCAAGTCTCTGGTGTCAGCCCAGTGCTGTCACAAATGTACTGTACCTTAAGGCATGTCTGTGCCAGCCAGGAGGGCGCTGGGCTGGCACAGAAAGCAGTGCCGGCCTATAAACGCTGCCACGGCAGAGTCTGACCAGCACAGGGGCTCGGGGAGGGCAGGGGGAATGGAGGAGGGGGTGTGGAAACAGGGTAAAGGGAGGGCGGAGAGCAGGCAGGACCATCAATGGGCTGGCCCGGGGTGGGGGGGTGGTGGAGGAATGCAGATTTGGCCATTTGGATGAATCCTAACACACATCCCCAAGCTGGGCAGGCCTGACCCGTCCCCTCAGATGTTTGCCAACAATTTCACTAGTGCAGATCCGAGCAGCCCCATAGGACTAACCGGGGCTTACTCTGGGATAAGGGGACAAATGTCCCCTTTCCCCGAGGTGAGTTTCAGCTGCCTCCCAGCCGGCCAGCCTACTCCAATGTAGGTTAGGATTGGGCTTCCCTTCTCATTTCCTTTTGTAATGCCCTTCTGCACAACAGCTGCCCCACATTTTCAGTCGACATTTTTCATGAGCACCACAACTCCAAGATCGTTTTCCTGGTTCATCACTGACAACCTACACCCATTTGCATATAGGTGAAGTTGGGATTTTTTGCCGTAATGTGTACCACTTTACACTTATTTTTTTTATTAATTTATTTATTAATAGATTTTTACCCCGCCATTTGTGCCCGAAGGCACTTATTGTCTTTGCGTGTACTGAACTGCATTTGGCATTTTGTTAGTCACTCAAACGGTTTGGAGATCTTTCTGAGAACTCTTCACAATCTCCTTGGGTTTTACCAGCCTGAATAGTTTGGTGTTATCTACAAACTTGGCATCTTGCTGTTTTATCTCCAACTGTGAATCATTTGTGAACGAGGTGAAAAGCACCCATCCATATACAGTCCTTGGGGAACTTTCCTTCCATCACTGTGAAAACTGCCCATTTATTCCTACTCTCTGTTTGCTGTCCTCTTATTCCAGGATTGCTAAATTTGCTCAGGAGCCTTTGGTGAGGGACCATCAAAATCTTTTCAGAAGCCCGAGGACACAGTGTCAGCTGGCTTGTCTCAAGCCACTTGCCTTTTGAAATTCTCAAAAAAAACCACCACCCACCTCCAGATAATGAGGCAAGGCTAACTTATGCAGAAAGTGTGCTGATTCTCCTTCAGCAAGACTCATTCTTCTATGTAATGAATAATTCTATCTTTAATTGTGCTTTTCCTTCAGTTTTGTTGGAACAGACTTTAACTGACTGATCTGTAACTTCCTGCTAATGTTTTATTGCCCATACGCAAGTCTATACATCAAGCTGATTGGCCTGTAACGTCCTGAATCTCATCTTAAATATTGGCTCGTGCTTGCTACCTTACGGTTCTTGAGTATGGAGGTCAATTTAAAAAAATGAGCTAAATATTTTTGTTAGAAGATCTGAAATGTCACCTTTGAGTTCCTTAAGAACTCTTGTGTGGATGTCCTCTGGACCCAGTGACATGCTGATTTTTACAACTGTCAGAATGCTCTACAACCTCGTCTCTTTCTACACCATTTCTATTTGATGCAGTTCTTTACACTTCCTCTCTGAAAAGGTCAGTTCAGCCTGGTATCTGCCCT
>JAJKFI010000049.1:6697960-6708585 GCA_029204185.1 Lerista edwardsae | reverse complement strand
TTCTCTGCCATCTCCACATTCTCTTTAAGCACCCCCCTTTCCCGTTACCTAATGTGCCAATTGTCTCCCTTGCAGGTTTCCTGCTTTTGATGCATTTGAAGGAGCCTTTACTGTCTGCCTAGATGTTTTTAGTATGCGCTTGTCATATTTTATTTTTTGCATTCTTTCTTGGCAGCTTACATTTCTTTTGCCCGAGTTTGTGTTTATTTCTGCTCTTCTCATTTGTGCAGGACTTTCATTTCCTGAAGGTAGCCTCGTTGTCTTTTATAGGCTTATTGCATCCACTAATAGGCCATGCTGGCATCCTCCTCAACCTGGTGGTGCCTTTCCTACTTAGTGGTACACAGTTTGGTTGAGCTTCTGTTATTGTGGTTTTAAATAACCTCCAGGCAGGCTGCATGTGGTGCCCTCTGGCCCTCCGACAGCCTTCTGAAGGCTCTGGGGGGCCGTAACATTTTGTCTGGTTTTCCGACAAAAACCAGAAATAACGTTTAAAGGCCTTCGGAAGGCTGCAGAACACTTTTGAAGCACTCGGGGATGTTGTGCGAGGCTCCAGAAACTCCAGGTGAGTGGGGGGGGCTGCAGTCGGGGGTCATGGTCCCCAGCAACAGGTGAGCCAGGTATGCGTCTGAGTTGCAGCACCCAAACAGCTACAGAGAATAAGGTTTTGTGCTCTTGAGAGAAACTGCATTGGTTTACTCCGGGAGTGCCACGGGAGAGCTGTGGCTAGGCCATTGTAGTCCTTCCAGTCACATATGCAAATCATTACCTGGCATGGTTTACAAGGAGCACAGAACTAATTTTCAACTGGCAATAAAACACGAAAGCTGGAAGGGTAATAAATGTTCCAGCTATGTGATGTATGAACGGGGGCTGGGTATTTTTATCCAGAATGGAACCTGCTTCTAAACTAGCCCTGGCTCTCAAATGTACCAGGGAGAAATTAGACAGAGTGAAGAGGAGAGAGAAAAGATTTAAGACTAAGAGACTTTCTACGTATTATGGAAGGTCTGATATTCTGAGGATTCTCAGCCTGAAAGAAACAAGGTGGTATCAAGCAAAGCGTTGGGCAAAAGTATGCACTGCGGATATCTTTGCCATGGCAAAGCTAACCATGCATGTCCAAACGTTTCTTGCCCCTTTGCGTGTGTGCACAAAATAGGGGTGACCATAGCCATTACACTGCACTCCCAATAGTTTTGGCAAAAGTGAATAAATTCAACTCCACCATGGCTCTGGAGTGGATTGCAGCATCTGGAATAGCCTCTCTGCACGGGCTCTTAGGATTTCAGGGTTCTGAGGCGGGCAACATCAGAAGCTTCATAGCAGACCTATGTTGCGATGTTATGCCTATGCTGGCTACGGCACACCTATCCTGGCTATAGGCACACCTATCCTGACTTGCCCTGAACTGGTCTCATCTTCCATTTCCAAGACCCCCAGTGCACCAAGCACATATTTAACACATCAGAAGATTTAGCCCATCGAGGAGACTGAGCACAACCCAGGAGTGGTGCCGTAGGTTGCATTAATTCTCTTCTTTTCTGTTATGAGTACTTCGGTGCACTGAGGGTCTGGCAAGATCAACGTTCTCCTACTGCACCAGAGGTGCTCAAAAAGGGAAGATGAGCTCAGTACCATTGGGCATGACCTGGTCTGTGTTTCACCCACCTCTCTTTAACTATAAGGAGCCTTGGCACATGTGCATACTGTTGGCACATGTATCTTCATGGAAGCCTCAAAGCAGAGAAGAATGAACTGGATCCTTCTGTGCAGCAACGTGACGCACACTGCGTACACTCCCATGGGCCTCAAACGGGCAGCCCAATCCTAAGGCCAACATAACAAGGCTGTATCCTAAAGCCCATTAGGAGGCAGCAGCAGCAAAGTGCAGGCCAAGGGGAGGCTTTCCCCTTACACCCGCATAAGCCCCAATCATCCCAATGAGGCAGCTCAGATCTGCGCCTGATGTTTTGCCGGCGCAGTGCATGTGCGCAAGAGCGGCTCGAATTGGGGCCGCCGAGGCTGGGGATGGGGTTTAGGATTTGGCATTATGGCTGTCCTGCGTCACAACCCCCGTCTCTGCCCACTGCGCCGCCCAGTTACGCCCCCGGTACGCCTCTGGAACACCCTCGATGAGGCCCAGTGCCGACTGTGAGCTGCCAACGCTCGACCGGCACAAGGCCAGCGCTGCTGGCGGTCGCAGTGGCACCGGAGCATTGGCGCTGCTGCTTGCGCTGTACCACCAACACTGATGTGCTTGACGGGACGTTTGCGACAGCGTTCGGCCAACGAAAGAGTGTGGCACTGGCGCAACGGGGGGTATAGGATTGTGCTCTGAATAAGACTGCAAATAAATCTTCCTATTATTCCATTTGCCATCACTGAATCAAAAACCAACTATTTATTTTTAATATATTAGAATGGAAGGCAAAGGGAGGGAGATGCCTGGACTGAATACAGGTGCTGTCTTTTTCCAGCTGTGCAATCCTATGCCCGGTTACAAAGGTCCCATTGACCTCAGTGGGACTTCCTTCTGCAGAACCATGTGCATAAGCACGCTGGCTAGGCTTTAACCTTGACCAAGTGGAAGCCCTGCCCATTGTTTAATGGGCTCTGAGTCACAGTCAACTAAATGTCTTCACTGCAACTATAAAAGGTCTGGAAGCTTGATTTAAATTAATGACTAAATATGTATAATCCACATAATGAAAGAACTGCTATATCCTTACACTGTGCAGCATTATTAGCTGAATGGTTAAGCCCTGCCCTAGTGACTGTACAATCCTGAATCTGCAGAAATGAGGCCGAGATCACATGAAAACAACAACACGCCAACCTCCTACTATTTCAAGGCTTCCTTCTCTAAACTGCAGATTAACACAGTGGGAAAATAGTTAGCCCAACTTTATGGTTCCTCAGAAAAGCTTAACAGATGGGTCAAAGAAGGATGGTGGAGTGGCATGAAAAAGGACTGTGCACTTTTCTCCACCACTTCACTAGAAGTGGCTTCAGCTGGGTCACTCTTGCGCATGCCAGGAGGAAAGCAGTGGAGACAAATCTGAGGCCCAATACAAAGTGATAAATGGTCCACTTTCCCATGGCAGGGCTGAGGCAGGCACAAGGGCCACTGTAAAGTGCGTTTGGACCACCCTCAGAGTCAGGGAGGATGACAACACGTCTGTGTACCGGCCTCTCTAACTCCAAGAGTGGTCCAAACGTGCTTTACTGTGTCCCTTGTGCTGGCCAAACTTTGCTTCCTAACTGCTGGTCTAACTCTAGGTTAGGACTGCACTCTTAATAAGCAAGAGGTGTGTGTTTTTTTAAGGGGGCTGACACACATCCCCTTAACTTCCTTGTAATTTGTCAAATTCAGATACTAAATGTCAAATTACAATAGAATAAAAAAAAGGCCTCAGAAGACACAGCTTTGGGGACTAAGGCAGAAGTTGTACGCACACATATCTGGGAAGAAGTCCCATTGAGCTGAGTGGAGCATGCTTCTGAGTGGACAAGCACAGGCTTGCACTGCAAATGAATTATTCAAGTATTGCAGCCCACTTTGGAGTTTCAGGAAAGTCCTCTTTCTATCTGTTCACAAAAGTCAGCTGCCAACATTCTGTCCCTCTCCTGTGACTAAGAGCACAATCCTAACCTGGAGTTAGGCAGGCACAGTTAGGCCAGCAAAGTTTGGCAGGCACAATGTTTGGACCACTCAGAGTCAGAGAGGCCAGCACACAGACGTGCGCCAACATCCCTGACAGAGAGTGGTCCAAATGCACTTTACGGTGGCCCTTGTGCCGGCCAAACTTTGCTGGCCTAACTGTGCCGGCCTAACTCCAGGTTAGGATTGCGCTCTGAGAAACAGAACCCTGGGTCAAGTGATAGTGACAGGGACTGCTTGAATAGCTGGGGTTGCAGAGAGAGGACTTAGCTCCAACCTCAATGGTATCCCCGTGTGCACCCTTTTTCCTGTAGTAAAACACTATAAAGATATTTGGGAACATGCTGCAGTTCAACTTGGTCTTCCTTTCATGATAGTAGATGGCATGCATGCAGAGCATAATGTGTCTCTGTGCATAGAACATGCAGATTTACACTGCCTTCCCAGAATTCCTTGCAGTACCCAATTCATGCATAAGAGCGGGGCATTAACTGAACACACACACACATTAATAACCTCGCCTTGCATGTGCCTGCACATGTGATGTCCCCTCATAATCACAAGCATTTTGCTACTTCATGGATAATAATTAGCAAGTCACTGAGTAAGTGAAGCTCTACAACAGGATTGCATGTTCCTTGTCCTTCACAGAGTCCCATGATGCTACTCTCTTTGTCTATGTAATATGGCCAGCCTCTTTGCAGGCTTTGCCCTAAATGACAGGACATGCCAGCTTGGAGGGAACAAAAGCGCAGGATGTAAATTAAGGCAATTTGCCACCCCTCATTATGCACAAGGCCTCATAATCTGTATGAAGACAAAAAATAAACCACCATGCCACTGTAAACAGAACCTGTTATTATGCATATGATTGCGAGAGTAATACCCATCACTGATGTCAGCAACTGAGGTTTAACAACTAATTGGCTTTAATCTCCTTTTTCTGGGTGAAGAATTATGTGCATATAATGGAAGATGTGGATTACAGCTGACCTGTGTGTTTTGGTCAGTAGCACTACAAGTGGCAAATCCAGGGCCCAATGACATTTAAAACAACACACATAAGAACAGAGAAGCCCTGCTGGATCAGATCAAAGGTCCATTGAGTCTAGCACTCCTTTTGCCCTGTGGTGACCCACCAAACACCTCTGGGAAACCCATAAGCAGATTGTGAATACAGTACCCCTTCTTTACCATTGCCTTCCCGTAAGATGCTCTAAATAGCACTGAAGCTGCACTATTTCCAAAATAGTCCAGAAGTCCAGAAGACGTGAACTTGTGGCCAGCTCACCGATTATATGACCTGAATGAGTGACTATTTGGACAGCGAACTGATGGGAGCCCCCCTCTTCCAGACCACTGTGGACAGTGTTCCTCTGGTCAGTACTTGAATCCTCTTCCCACTTGCTAAGAGTGAGCAGGAAGAGGATCAGGAGAACCACAGTCCCCTTCAGATGCTACCTACCTGCCCACTTTGCCCTCTTGGCTATAGCTGAGTGGGCAGGAGAAGTGAAGAAGGATGACACTGATCCTTACCTCCCCCTTGCCTGGGGCTTGTCCTTGCATGGGGCTTTTTTTTTTTTGACAATGAATAGGAAGAACGCTGCATGCTCTGTTTCTCCTGATAATTTTCAAAAAAAGCCCCATAAGGAAAGAGACGGTGCTGAAAGGCAGGGGCAATCCTTGTGTGTGTGTGTGGGGGGGGAGGTTGGTGCTGGGGGCGAACCTACAGGGGTGCACCCCTTAGCTGCAGGTGCCACCCCCACCCCACCCCAGAGGCCTTGCGCAGCTATGAATGCCCCCCACTCCGAGAATGGACAGGTGGTGCTTTCTAGCCACATCACTCTGGGAAGCACTTCCTGGAGCGACGCCGCTACAAAGCACCATCCGCCCTTCTCGGAGATGGGCGGCCCTTCACTGCTGCACAAGGTCACTCCGGGAGGTGGTTTCAGACTCCTACTTAGGTGGCAGGGCGGGGAGCAGCCAGCATTGCCTCCCCTTCCAGCCCAGCGGGAGGGGCATTTGCCCTCCTCACCCCCATCAGGTCCGCCGCTGCTGAAGATTGTCTTTCAGTGAGGTATACAGAGAGATAAAGCTGAACTGCAGTCATCTCTAGTGCTAATATTCTTCAGGTCCACCACTGCTGAAGATCATCCTTCCTCACCTCTTCTGTCCGCCCAGCTGCAGAGGAGCAGGCAGAGAGGGAAAGTAGGCAGCAGCCTCCTTTGCCTCCTTCCTCTGCTGGTGGCAAAAGGGAGGCTGCTGCAGTCCCGGAAGAGAAGGAATGGGGGTTCCTCCCCCCCTTTTATTTGAGGGGGGTTCAGTAGGAAGTAGGGTGACGTGGTAGTTGGGGGAGCAGCACTTGCACCCTGGCTAAACTAATGCATTGGTTCAATGGACTCATTTTGTAGCACTGCAATTTAACCACAATAAATAAGAACAACAAACTCGCTACAGTGTCCTCCGTTGTATAATTGGTGTTCAGAGCACTATGCAAAGATAATTGACCACTTGTCTACTCAAAAAGAACAAGAGATGCCAGAAGACATGCCCCCATACATTAAGGATAAGAACACGGGCTGGAGATGGAAGAACCGGTTATTCCTCGATTATACACGTTATCTTGCAGCATCTTCTACTCCAAGCCAAACAGCAAATCGATTATTCAGATTTAGGGTGAGGGTGTTTTATGTGAACGCACCTGATCTGCCTAGTGAATATTCAGTTAAAAAAATACGAAGAAAGAAAAAGTGGTGCTGATCAACGCAGCCTTCACACAAAGAAACCTTTCTCATCACTTGCTTGGAAGAACATTGAGCTTGGCCTTCATAGTCTGTAGTGCTATTCTAAATCCCCCCAAAAACAAACAACCCAAGATATAAGAATGAGAGAGACAGTGAGGGCCACAGAGAGATAAAGCTGAGCAGAACTGCACTAATCTCTAGTGCTGACTAATATTCTTTCAGTTTGTAGCACAGCAAAGTACTACAGGAAACAGAAAAACACAAATGTCTGTGCTGGATGAGAAGAATGAGGTCACAGGCAGCAAAGAGAAACGTTCAAGGGTCATGCTACGGACATGATCTGATCGTAGTTCTGATCGTTTGCTCCTTGAAGAAAAATGAATAATCTTGCAATAAAATATGGTAGGCTGTGAATACAAAAACTCATACTCAAGACCATTTTATTCTTCTGTAGACTATATGGGATGTGGTGGAGCAGCGAGTTAATCCGCTGTTGCTGGACTTTCCGACCACAAGGTTGGGAGTTCAAGACTGCGTGACAGAGGGAGCTCCTGTTGCTTGTCCCAGCTCCTGCCAACCTAGCAGTTCTAAAGCACCTAAATGCAAGTAGATCAATAGGGACCACTTCGGTGGGAAGGTAACGGCGTTCCGTGTGCTACGGTGTAGAGTCATGCCGGCCACATGACCACGGAAGCTTGTTCTCGGACAAAACGCTGGCTCTACAGGCTTTGAAACAGAGATGAGCACCACCCTACAGTCGGTCACGACCATTCGGTCGTGGAAAAACCTTTACCTTTTAGACTGTTTATTTTGAGAATATTTTGCAGTTGTAGACTGGCTGACCGAAGCTGTTCAAAGGGATCCAGTGACCAATTCTCCAACACTTGTTGGCCATGCTCCAAGTATGTTACGTATCCAAAAAGTGTGATTGTGGAATATTTTGGCAGCCTGATCCTAAGCTATGCTAGCGCTGTGCCGTTTTCTACTGCATCCAGCACAGATTTGGGGCAGGCTGGAAGTCTCCTCAGGATAAAGGGATATTTTTCCACTTTTCCCAAGTAATGTCCCAGCCTGCCCTATGGAGGAGGAAGTATGCCCTACTTAGGAGGAAGTCCGAGTAGCCTGTTGTAATGATGGGAGGCCAATGACAGGAGTTAGGATACAATGGAAGAGGCCATGCTGATCCTACCCTCTCCTGGCCTGATCCACCCACTGTTCATAAAATGCGGCTGCCTGCTCCCTCCCCACCGCTCGGGGCAAATCTTACCTCCACCGGCAGCCATCGGGCTGGATGCAGCATTGGCAGGGTGGTGCATGCCTCCCTGTCACACTGCCTAGTCTCAGGATGTGGCTACATGCCTTGCGACACGTTTGCAACACCTCCCTGCCATTGCAGAGACTGCTGCACCAGCAAATCAACTTGAGATTACACTGTGAGTTGGTATGGGGAGAAGCCATAGTTCAGTGGCAGAACACATGCGTTGCATGTAGAAGGTCTTAGATGCAATTCCTGGATCTCCACACAGCTGAGAAAGACCTCTGTCAGAAGCCCTGGGGAACTATGTCAGTGAATGTAGACAAATCCTAACTTGCGCCGGAATGGCAAGGCCTGAAGGCCTGTGCCATATCCAGCATGTTAGGTCGCTGGAGCCTGTCTGGGGCAAGGGCACGGTTGTGACCTTGTCTGGGGTAGGCACAAGCCACTCCGATGGGCTTGCTTGGATCTGTGCCTGCTATTTAGCAGGTGGACCAAGGATCTGACTCTTTACAAGACTGCTTCATGTTTTTAGGAATTCCACTTTATTCCCATGAGAACTTTACCTTGCAGTTATTAACTATCTTTAGCATTCAACTTTAGATATAACTGGAAATACAAAAAAGAGGGATTTGCATATATGAAAATCTTATTATTTATGGCATAGAAATGTTTCAGAAGAATAATGTTATTCCATGGTAAGTTCTGAGAAAAATGTTATAACAACGTCCTCTGCCTGTGGCTGACCCCCAGTTCTAGGGACAAGTTGCTGATCCATTCAATGCCCTACCAACTTGCCTATTGGCTTCTGGCTACACCCTAACATCCTAGAAATGAAAGGTTCATCAGTTAAAAAAACCCCTTCTAGCCAATGAAGAGTTGTTCTCAGTGGTGGGATTCAAATAAATTAACAACCGGTTCTATGTCCTTCAGGGCGGCCTTCAGGGCGGCCACTGCCTTTCTTCCCTCTCCCAACCTAAAATTAGCAACTGGTTCTGCAGAACTGGTGAGAACTGGCTGAATTTCACTACTGGTTGTTCTCCATGCCTCCATATCAATTAGAATTATCCTTACTTCAGACTCAATTTTACCCGCTGAAACCTTGCACTAATCCTTGATCCCCAAACCATCTATCTTACTGCTCTGTAATTGTCAGCCTTTCAGCAGCTGTGAAACATGGCTAGAATCGGTCCATAACTTCCTCTGCCTCCGCTGAAATCCTTAATCATGTTTGTAATTACTTCCCCTATAGAGAACTTCAATTTGTTCTGATAGTCCGCCTAAATCTCTCCACCAATCTCAACCTCTCTCAAATTTAAGGGTGGGATTCTTAAAGTCTGCCCTTTCACTTGCAACATTCTATGCTGAATCATCTGTCTTTTCCTAGCCACCATGCACATGAAACTTCTGTGGCTGTGATTGACATTTTGTACAACTAATCCTGCTTAAAAGGTACTCTCTGTGTGCGTGTGTGTGTGTGTGTGTGTGTGTGTGTTAGATGAATGCATTTCAAGGCAGTTCTGCTTAAAGAGAGCACAATCACTAAGAGCACAATCCTAACCTGGAGTTAGGTCAGCAAAGTGTGGCCGGCACAAGGGCCACTGTTAAGTACACCTGGACCATTCTCAGAGCCAGGGAGGATGGCGCACGTCTGTGTCCTGGCCTCTCTGACTCCAAACATGGTCCAAACATACTTTACGGTATCCCTTGCGCCAGCCAAACTTTGCTGGCCTAACTGTGCTGGCCTAACTCCAGGTTAGGATTGTGCTCTAAATCAGATAGTATAATTCAAATAATATCAATAGTCCCTTTGCTGCATAAATTAATTTAACTGGTAGGTACTTTAAATAGTTCCTTAAGGACCTGTAGCAGGGCTCCCCTGGATTTTTATTTCTATGGTGCATCAAGGGCTGATCTTGAAGTTTCCCAATTCAGCTTGTTGGGTTATGTAAGAAGAGGTGACGAAGGGAGATCTGGGAAACCCTGCTATATGTTAAAAAGGAGCATCTATGCAGCCCTTTTGAGTCTTCCAAGCTCTTCATGTAGCCTAACCTTTTTCCATTTTTAGAAGAGTTTTATAAATTAGGTCAGTATCACCACCACTACCACCATATTGCAGATGAGGGGGTGGGGTTTCTTTTAGAGAATAATTTTCCTGTGAACATCAAATGAATTCACAACAAGCATGCAACTGAATGGTGCAAATCTTGACAGCTTGTTGTAGCCAGCCAGATGCAGGCTAACTGTATTGGAGACTTTCTCAGGGCTATTGCATACACTACTTTTGTTAGGTATATGCCCAGCACACACTGAAAACTGTAAATGATTTGGGAACATTGGCATCATGCAGGCACACGTCAGAATGAAAGACCGTTGTGTGCTGTTGCCACCAACCTCAATGGAGATGAGATCTAAGAAAGCAGAGCTGAAAACAGAAACAGTGAAATGAGAGAGCAAAGACAGAAAGGGGAAGGAAGTGGGGATATAGGGCAAAGAAACAGAGTGCTATAATGTGCTGAAGGAAACGTGGGTAACAGGAAAGCAGGGCAGCGTGACCTGTGGGTGGACAGAGGTGTGGAGAGGCCTACATTGGTGCAGACAAGAGAAAAGAAAGTGTACAGTATGAAATACAGTTTTTTAAAGGGTTAGAGGAAAACACTGGCTTTTAACATGAGAAAAAAATGCCTTTGTGCAGTTAATTTCATGCCACAGCCCTCTTGAGTTAATAAAAGATGTAAAAGAGGCCCTTAGAATAATGCGGGTTGTACATCCCTAGAATATGAATACTTGTCACCGTGTTGAACCCAAAGAAAATGAGATACACTATAGGTAGGATGACAGGTTTTTAGAAGATATATTCAAAGGCTGCAATTCTAAGCATATTTTCCTGGCATATCAAGTAAATATGATTTGAGAATCAATCAATCAATCAATCAATCAATCAATCAATCAATCAATCAAT
>JAJKFI010000049.1:6677720-6697950 GCA_029204185.1 Lerista edwardsae | reverse complement strand
CAATCAATCAATCAATCAATCAATCAATCAATCAATCAATCAATCAACAGTATTTATATACCGCTTTTCAACACGAAGTTCACAAAGCGGTCTACAGGCTAATAATACCATAAAGAGAATGTAGTGTGCTGGTTGATGCAGCAGCCACAGAACCATGCGGGTCCAACAAATGATATCACTTCTCTAGTTCGGTATGTTCTCTTCTGCTGTGACAGTCCCAGAATGCGAGGACAGGGCCTGAAAGAAGCAGCCAGTTGAACTTAATCTAATCTTTCTGCGGCAACCTCACCACACACCCACTCAGCCGTCTTGCTTTTCTCAGTGTGGTTGGAAACCTTTATGTGAGGTGGAAAAATAAAGCTGGACTTGTGTTTATTATTATCATTTGTTTTAAATATACCTTTTTCGCATCACTTACTTGTTCTTTCAGAGTTCCTTCCTGTCTAATGCACAGAGGAAGATTTAACATTTATCAGGCAACAAGATATCTAACCACACCTTCCCAACTTGTTCGTTTCTGCTTCACAACCCTTCACAAATTAAAGAATGGAAATTAGAGGAGGCACTAATGAAGGCACTGTTGCAGAGGTCTATAAAATACACAAAATATACAAATAATAAAAGTCTTTGCTGTTAACAGTCTGCTCTAAAAATGAACCCCAATCAGAGGTTGCCTATTAAAATCTACATCGGTAAAACTAGTATAAGCTTCATGCTAAGGAAACAAGGAGGTGTGGCTTCAGCAACAGAAAAACAAAAGGTGGAACTAGGAAACAGTTTGATACTGTAAAAGCCCAATCTTATTCAGCCCCCCCCCGCCAATGCAATGGCACCCAAATGGCTACTGCATCCTGGGGGGAGGTGGTCCCAGAGGTTTCCTCCGAGAAAGGAAAAATTGCTCTGAGTTTTAGAAAAAGCAGTATCTAAATCTTTTAAATAATACATTGCAATTATTCCCATGCCTGGGATTAAGCCTCCACAGTGCGGGGGGGGGGATATACTTGGACCTGCGCTGGCCAAATAGCTGACGCAGGTCCACGGGAATCCAGGCTGTGGGATTGGGTCCAGGAAGGAGATTAGGCTTCGGCAGCCTTGCTTAATATTGCTTTAGAGGGCAGAGCCAAGTTAGGACTGTATTCGCAATTCAAGAGTAGGTTTATATAGGGAGAGGTGCAGAAAGGGTTAGAACTCTTCATCCATCTTCTTCTCGTCTGCCAAACATAAAAACTACGTAGTAGAAGAAGTAGCAGCAAATTGCTACTGGACTGGAGCATCTATCGATTTAACAGAACATTTGCCAAGGTAAGTAAAACAGGAGTGTTGAAATACTGAACTGAAGTTCACTAGATTTAAGAAGCACTTTCACCATCTACCCTGCCACCCAACCAAAATGGTTAAAAAACCCTAAAGCTTTACTTTCATTGTGCTGTCATGCAAGCTAAGCGGAAAGAAAAAAGTCAACTCCATAGCAGAGTCATAACAGGCAGTGCTGTCTCTAGATTGCAAGAGTTGTGGGACTTCAGAGGAAGCCACAAAAATAAGAAGGGTTAATTTGAAAAAATTAACAAGATCCACATAAATGCTGTTCAAGGGTCATGACTCAGGGTAACCATAAAATAATCTGGAAAAACAGAACTTGAACAAAAAGATATCGGAGATATGTCTGAGTTTAAAAAATAAATAAATCCCACTCAGCAAGATTTCCCAGTAATCTTTTCTGCACAGCTTTCAGCTGACAGTAAAGTAAGATGCTGGCCTTGTGCAACTGCAACAGGGCTGAGGGTCTTTTCCAATCCCAAATTTGGGGGATGGGTGGAGGAAAGGCTGGCTGAAACACACACCAGTGGTCCCCAGCACACTTAAATGTTCTTAAAGCATATTAACTTGAGAAACATAAGAAATACTACAAGAAGAAATGTCTTTCAAAAGGCAGAGTGGAGAAGATTGGTATAGTGTAGATACCACCACCACCACCCCGCCCTCCAATGGGCAAACAGGATCAACCAAGTTTGCAGACCGAAGTTGGGAAGAAGAAATATAGTCCAAAGAGGGAAGACCAAAAAGGTGGGTCCTGAACAAGGTTGTTATTTCTTTGGTGAATCCTTGTGTACATTTGAGAACTTCAGCTGTAGGGTATCCTGAAGGCCATAACCTATTGGACAGGGTTGGCTGAAGCTGGACTTGCTCAGGAAGCAGGATCTACTTTCCTCTGCCTTTGGTATTTCTGCACAACTGTTAGAGCACATGTGAACTTCCCCCATCACTGCCACCTCCTTACTTCCTCCATCAGCTGGTATTTTTCTTCAAAATTGCCTGGGTAAGGAGGTTTCTCTTCTGCTCCCAAGAAACTCTGTACCTGGCCTGTATTCAAGATGTGCCGAGTGGAGAAGGCGAAGATAAGGAGGCAGTGATCTCGATCCCCATGGCTCTTCTCCTAGGATTGTGGTAGCTCCTACCTCTTCCAAAACAGGATTGCAGTAGCCTTCAACTTCGTAAGAACGTAAGAAGAGCCCTGCTGGATCAGGCCAAAGGCCCATCTAGTCCAGCTTCCTGTATCTCACAGCAGCCCACCAGGTGCCCCAGGGAGGCACGAGACAACAAGATGCTTGCATCCTGTTGCCACTCCCTTGCACCCAGTACTCTGAAGTAGCCCACCACCAATGTAAGGAGGTTGCACGAACTATCATTGCCTATAGCCCACGATGGACTTTTCTTCCAGAAATCCATCCAATCCCCTCTTAAAGGCATCAAGACCAGATGCCATCACCACCTCCTGTGGCAAAGAGTTCCACAGATTAACTACCCGCTGGGTAAAAAAAGTACTTCCTTTTATCTGTTTTAACTCTCCCAACCCTCAGTTTTAGCAGATGCCACCTGGTTCTGGTGTTTTGAGAGAGGGAAAATAACATCCCTTATCGACTCTATCCCTTCCGTGCATTATTTTTTATGTCTCAATCATGTTCCCCCTCAGGCGCTTTTTTTCTAGGCTGAAGAGCCCCAAACGTTGCAGTCTTTCTTCATAAGGGAGGTGCCCCAGCCCCGTAATCATTTTTGTCGCTCTCTTCTGCACCTTTTCCAGCTCCACTATGTCCTTTTTGAGGTGCGGTGACCCGAACTGTACACAATATTCCAGGTGCGGCCTTACCATTGATTTGTACAATGGCATGATAATATTGGCTGTTTTATTCTCAACCCCTTTTTTAGTTACCCCAAGCATGGAATAATTCATCTAGGGCTACTGCTGTGATTTTTGGCAACAGTACTGTAGAAGGAGATTAGTTGCCTTATTCCATCTTTCTCTCATGTGATCCTCAAGAAGAACACAAGCAACGAAGATGGGGCAGTGATTGAGTAGGACAGCCGGGCAGGCAGCAAGCCCCCTGTCAGCTTGCTATTTCCCCCAGGCCAAAGGGGCTGTTTCTACTGGCCTCATGGATGGACTGCCTCTGCTACTGCCACATGAAACAATTTCAGAATAC
This sequence comes from Lerista edwardsae, assembly GCA_029204185.1. Taxonomy (NCBI): domain Eukaryota; kingdom Metazoa; phylum Chordata; class Lepidosauria; order Squamata; family Scincidae; genus Lerista; species Lerista edwardsae. The sequence continues at coordinate 6,694,471 of JAJKFI010000049.1, read as the reverse complement.
AGACACAGAACACAATGAAAGCATTGAAGATCTGTGTAGCAGTCCGTTACGATGTGCACAAACCTGAAAAAGCTGAAAGCAGCTCACCAGGCCTTCCCTGGTGGCTTATGACAAGCTCAGTAAACGTCCTGGTTTTGCTGACTCTCTAAACTACTAAAATAAAGGGATTATCAAGCATTTTGTATGTTTTACCTGCTGCATCATGAATTGTGCAGGCCTAATGCAACAAGGACATCACTTGGATTCACTTCTTTGTCTATTGATTTTCCATTTGAGTTCAGAACCTATGGCAAGACCTTCCCTTAATTATTATACAACATGTATACTAAGACAACCCCAATATACAAGATTTCAGGGGTTAACAGGTGTGCCCCGGTATCCATGGTTTCAGAGATCCACGAATACCATGTGTACGGGCAGGGGTGGAAGAAGGGTGTAGCGATGGGTGGCAGGAGCCATGGGCACTGGCAGCAGCGAGGCGCCATTGCGCGGAAGAGCCCGTACGCTTTTTGGCCTGCCTGCCCGCCCTCCCCTACGTCCGTATCGTTCCAAAATGGAGCAATCCCGGGCGCTGAGAGGTGTGGTTGGGTGATGCACGGGGGTGGAACGATGCGCTGGGGGTACGGTTACATCGCCCTGCCCCGGGCGTGCTCGGGGCTCTGTGCATCTCTCGTACTGGGGCACCTACTAAAAAGATAGGGGAACATTAAACAAGTCTCTTTTACCTAGTGGCAGCAAAACCACTGATGTTCCCCTATCTTTAAAAAAGCGTCCCCAGTATCCACAGTTTCAGGTACCTACAGTGGGGTCTGCAATATAACTCCAATGGATACGGGGGGATGCCTATATTTTCCCTTGTCTGGCTAATCATGATGAATACATTACATAGTATTCTTTTGTAGAAAACACAGGCATACTTTGGTAGTCTGGCGATTACCACCTTTTACTGTCCCTCTTTTGCAAGAATAGAGGGGAGAGAGTTTCAGAGTACAGTAGTCTGTGGGGACAGAGGGCTCTGAAGAGCAAACAAAAAAACACACACCCCAAAGAGGGATAACGCTTCTACCTCTTGCTAATCCTTTTTGAGAAAGCAGGATATTTGCTTTTTATCATCACCATCATTTAAATTTCCTTTGTTTGTAGATACAGTAGTACAGTTTGTACTCTTTCGAATTGCTGAGTCAACGCAAAAATACTCCAAGCAATTAAAATAGAGAAGAACCTCCCACAACTTCCCACTTGCCACACACAAAACCACACCACAAATTGTAAACTTCACCACAGAGAACAAGGGCTTCTCCTTCAAGAGTTATGGCAAACCTAAGCCCTTTCCTTTTCTTTGTTTTGCATGCAGGCAGACAAGATAAAAATACTTCACTACATTTTAGTCATCTCAAGAACTCTCTGAGTCTTCTATTTGTTGGCTACTTTGCACAAAATCAAATCCTGTTTATAAATTGTGGTTTATGAGTGGGAGAGAGCAATGAAGAAGTTTTTGTGTTGGGTGTGGAGTTCTAATATTTACTTCACTCAAGAGAATATGATGCTTTTAGACCAGTGGTTCCCAAACTGTGGGTCGCAAGCCACTTTCAGGTGGGTGATGAAGCGCCTAAGGCAAGCCATATTGAAAATATGGGAAGATGGGATGCTGGAAATGGGGAGAACTGTGTGGTTCTTTTGCTTGTGTCAAGGTTACTAACAGGCTTTTTTTTCTGATTTACTTTGCTATTGGAAAATGACTGCGTGCGCCACCCTAACATGGAGTGAGGCCGAAAGAATTAGGCCAGCAAAGTTTCGCTGGCACAAGGGCCCCTGTAAAGTGGACCACTCCCTGAGGCAGGGAGGATGGCGCATGTCTGTGGGCTGTCCTGAAGTGATCATACTCTTCACTGGGATCCATTTTTTAGAAAGGGGCATGTGCCAGGACCCCCTGGAAGTGACACTATCACACAGAAAGTGCCGTCATTGTGACATAATCAGATGACACTCCTGGAATGCAAACTGGCATTCTTGGACTGCAGAATCTGCATGACCATGAAACAACCCTGACAGAAAGCAAGATTAGGACAAAATATTAGGTAAAAACAATGAACTAAAAAGAATATTTTTTTTAAAAAACCCTCACCTGAAAATTCAAACTGGTTATATTTACAAAAGGAATATAGCAAGAGTAAGGTCTGCAGCTTCCAAGACGGCAGGTCCTAGCTTTCCACAACCCACCAGACATCAGGTCCTGACCCACAGTTTGAAAAACACTGCACTATTAGATTCTCAATATCACAGACCACCTGCCGTCACCATTTCAGTTGCTTTATTTAACATACCTCCTCCAAAACTGGAGGAGGTATGTTATGTGTGTGTTGTGCAGGAGAGTTTATGGTCACAACTGGCATTTGAATGCTATGTAAAAACAGCGAAAGGCAGTAAATAAATACCTATACTATGTATGTATGCATTCAGAGCATTTTGCCCTTAAAAGCACAGCAGTTTGAATAATCAACTGCAAATGGTTCAGGGCAGGAGAGAGAAAGGTCCAAAACCTTGAACTACTGCTGCTGATGTATAGTATTGTTATCTCCTGTGCTCTATCGCTTGTAGTTGCTTGCTACTATCTCAACAGAAGAATCACCTGACTGCTGTGAATTATGTCTACTTATCTCGGAGACAGGGCAGGCTGGAAGTCATTAAGTCATCTTTGAATATAGCCCCCAGGGACTTACAGCAGCAAATAAAACTCCTCACTTGTTTTTAGCCAATGTGTCATGAACCTTCTGCATGCTCTTGGAGGAGTCTGGATATGTTCACACTAGTAGTTTAATGCAACTTTAGTCTACAATTGCTATTGAGAATGTCTCTGCCAGTGCAGAGGCCTCCTTTTCCTTAGTGCTAGATCCTTTTTAATTATAGCTATTTCTACCTACTTTTCAGCATACAATGAGCATTGCAGTTACACAATTTGTCTTCAGAGTAACACTGTGATGCAGGCCATGTCGAGAAACACTGATTTGCCCGAAGTTAACAGTGGCTGAACCTAGTCGTCTATTTAGTGAAACAAAACGATTTTTAAGAACAGAAAACTGGGCACATGTCATGCTACAGAAATGTCAAAAATATCACTACAAAATATTTATTTATAAGCACTGGAAGTGATTCCTGACCTTCAAAACACACATGCACATATATATGTGCCGTATCAAAATACTAAAGTTCCAATTCTGTGCACAGTTAGGCAGTTCAGGGCACAATCGTAACCTGGAGTTGAAGTGTGTTTGCACCACTTGTGGAGTCAGGGAGGCCGGCACACGAATGTGTGCTGTCCTCCCTGACTCTGACAGTAAATAAAACGCTTTGTGGTGCGTTTGCGACTCACCTGGCCCAGCCCAAGGAACTTGAGTTGGCCTAACTCCAGGTTAGGATTGCACCCTTAGGGGCCCAATTCTATGCAACTTCCAGCCCTGATGCAGCCATCCGTTTGTTCCCTTACCTTGAGGCTGTGTTGTAGCTCCATCCGTGCTGGAACACTGGGGAGAATTGGACCCTAAATCTCACAGAGGTCACTGTTGGGTCCTAGGCTATTTTCATCTCTGACGTGCTAGTTTTCTATGTTCATATAGCCCCTCACCCTCCTCCCAAGGGGCAAGGTCTATATCAAAGAGGGTGGAGGGTGACATCTTCCTCCCCGTTGGTTGGAAATAAGACCAAGTCCAGGAGTGGTGCTGCTCAAAGGAGAGTTTTATATCACCCACTGGGGAAGAATAGATACGAAGAGGAACTCCATGACAGCAACTGAAGACACCTTCTATTAGAAAAGCATGTATTCTGCCACTGAGCTCCAACGCCATTCAGTTCAATATTCTTCTAGCATAGAACCCCTGCATCTTGGTTTCCACATTTTAGACATCCCTGCAGCTGGGCACTGGTTAGAAGAAGTGGCTCAAATGTCTTTCGGGGAGGTCAAGCTACAAAGCGCCTGTACTGTATTTTGAGGCAGATTTGGTGCCATTGGGAGTTTTCCTCCTAGAATATGAGTGTCAAACATATGGCCTGTAAACCGTACCTGGTCCTTGGAACTTCTTCCGCTGGCCTGCGTATTCCAGGGCTGCCCCCTGAACATGACCACTTTGGAGGTTGTTCTGAGGGCCAGAGAGGCCTCCCAGACCCTCAGAATGACATTGTGAGGCCACTGAATGCCTTAAAACACCACTTCCGGTTTTCAGAAAAACCAGAAGTGACACTGGAATGGCTAAAGTGTCACTTCTGGTTTCTCTGAAAACAGGAAGTGACATTTTAAGGCATTCAGAAGCCTCAGAATGTCATTCTGAGGGCCGGAGAGGACACTACTGGTCGTATTTGGAGGGGGTGGGGTCCCATCCTGGAACTTTAGACTTTGGTGGTTTAGAGGGGGGCAGGCGGGGCCACAACAGGGTCATGTGACACTGGCCCTTGGCAGGTGCCATGAAGTGCCCCCTGGAGTGAAATGCATTGACACTTATGTCCTAGAACAGACAGATGCCACCAGGAAGAAGCTGGATAAGAACTGTGAGAGGGCAAAGGGTTAAAGCTCTCTCCCCAATGACACAATTCCAATTGTGATCAGGATTCCTATTACTCCTATTTAGAGAATACAAGTCAAGCATATTGGGGCCAAGTATGTTATTATCAAAATGTGCAGTTTGGCTGCTTAACTGCAGTTCTAAGCCCTTCAAACAGAGCAACAGATGAATCACTTTTGTCTGCCTTGACAATGCTGGATTCAGTGATAGTGGGTAAGCTGACTATTAAAACTTATTTATCTATAGCTAACTAGATAATGAGATTATTTTGAATATCATTAGAGAGAAATAAAGAAAACAATGAATTTCTTCCAAACTGTTGGTACTTCAACTGCTGTTGTTACATAATTAAAATGATATAAAATAGATTTTCTGCTTCCATAACCTAGACTTTTAGCATCCCCTAGTAACTTTTCTCCCCTAGTAATCTCCAGTAAAGAAAACACACCCTTGTCTGGACGAATAAGATAGGGTTTCCCCATACCTTGTCCTCACAGAGACAGTCATGGAACTAGGCCAGAACATGTGTATCGATTCGTCACAGACCAAGGCTAGAACACTCTGCTGCTGGCTTGTGCCAAATACTGCATTACGAGGTCTTAAGAGCTCTCTTCTTTCTATGCAAGTATCAGAAACATTTGCCTCAGAACAAAAACGTTTGCAGCACACAGAAAGAGTCAAACATAGGAGGTTATTCACTGAGTTCATACTGGTGAACTGCCACTGAGCTAGCAAACGTCTCTGTGCTACTGTAATCCCTGTGGTGGTACCTATTAATACAGTACAATCATACTTCTATGCCACTTTTCAACAAGAGTAGATCACAAAGTGGTTTACATAGTAAAATCAATAAATTGTTCCCTGTCTTCAAAGGGTTCAGGAGAGACAGAGGAGACACCAGCAACAGCCACTGGAAAAGACATTATATTGGGGTGAAGAAGGACAGTTGCTCTCCCTCTGGTAAATATAAAAAGACACCATATGGTAGCCCAATCAAGCCCACTGAATGCAGATGGTGCATAGCTCCACGCAGCCTCTCCCAGCCCTCAGAATGCCTTCTAAAGCAAAAAAAAATAAAAATAAAGAAAAATACATCTGGGTTGTTTTTTTTTGGGGGGGGGAAAGACACTGGAAGACATTATTATGCCTTTAAAGGCATTCTAGCCCTCAGAATGCCTTCTAAAGGCGTAATAACGAAACTTACGTAACTTACGTTTCCCCCGACATCCGGAAGTAACTTTTTTTTTTTTTTTTTTGCTTTCAAAGGCATTTTCAGGGCTGTGGGGGCCATGCATGGCCTCTCTGGCCCTCACAGCGACCTTGGGATACAACTGGAACACAGCTTCAATAGTATTCAGAGGGTCTGGAATGCCTGACCCACAGATTTGATTCTATGTGGGTTTCTACATCCATGGGGTTCCAGGATAGTTTTGAGGGGTTCCACTACTTTGTACAGTGTTAACATTTTGATTTACAGCTTCACAACCACGTTGGCCTCCAGGAGTCACACTGTCCCATCATAACAACAAACTGCATTTCTTACAGAAGACTAAAAGTGCAATACTAAATTGGAGTTAGGCCGGCATAACCTAAGCCAGCAAAGTTTGGCCAGCACAAGTGCCACCATAAAGCGTTTTTGGACTACTCTAGGCTGACGATGGCTCACATCTGTGTGCTGACCTCTCTGACTCGGAGAGTGGTCCAAACGTATGTTATGGTGTCCCTTGTGCCGGCCAAACTTTGCTGGCTTAGTTTATGCTGACCTAACTCAGTTTAGGATTGTGCCCTAAAGGTACAATCCTAACCTGGAGTTAAGCCAGCACAGTTAGGCCAACAAACTTGGCTGACACAAGGGCAACTGTACAGTATGTTTGAACTACTCTTAGAGTCGGACAGACCAGCACACAAATCTGCGCCATCCTCCCTGACTCCAAGAGTGGTCCAAACCTGCTTTACAGTGGTCCTTGTGCCAGCAAAACTTTGCTGGCCTAACTCCAGGTTAGAATTGTGCCCTAAGTAGAAGATTACATAGTGAAAGAAGCCCATTAATTAAAACAAAACAAAGCCCAAATACAAAGGCTACACAGATTCTGCAGGCTTGGGATATGGGGAGGGGGAAGGGGGAGAGAAAGGGCTCCATTCCTTGTTTCTATTTATGAACTCACCAGCAGATGACCTCAATCTCTCCCATACACCACCCTCCCCACCTCCAATAGCTTAGATTATTCACTTCTTAGCAAAAACTCCACCTGCCATATGGGCAAGAGATTAATTACACTGCATTTAATGTTAATAAAATATATGAGTGCCAAAACAGCCCAGCAGCCCTTTTCTTTGTCACAGCTACCCTTTGGTTCCACTTGCACTGAGAAGGCATCCAAATGCAGCTTTGCATGGAGCACAAGAAGACTGTACCATTTCTTCTGACCATTCTTCTATCATTTTGGGGGAGAATTCCTGCTTCAAAAAAACCATAACAGAGTTCCGTGTAGCTCTTGGTGAACTTAGACAGCGGCTACAATAATATGGGTTCAATAGAAAGGGAATGAGGTAGTGAAGGCAAGTCTCAATGGAAAATCAAGCCATTCTCCACCAAGCTCACTACTCGATACAAATGTCCACATACAAAGGGGCTAAACTGGGCTATCTTTTAAGGCATGAACTGCATGACTTGGATATCTATAGCTCAGATACGTGGCTGAACACATGAGCTGGGGCAGAAGCATTCTGTTGTTCTGTGATCTCATGGAATTACAGGAAAAAATGAGGGTTTTTTTCATTTTTTGCAGAATTCTGCAAAATTCTTTGAGAATCTCTATTCATTTAAAAAAAACACAAATCCTAGCTAGCAGAAGCAGAACAATCTGTGCACAATTCAAGAAGCAAATCTACACATGCGCACAATGGCTTATTTTGCAGCCTTCGTATAGATTGAGAAATCCAGCACACAGGAGAATCGGGGTTACTCTGGCATAGAAGTAAAGATGACGCACTTCCCTTGCAGCTTCCCATACACTTGGGTTCAGAGCCTCCCAGGGCTAGTCCAAGATATTTGGGGGCCTGAGGTAGAAATGGATTCCCTCCCCCCCCCATGCTATGCACAAAACCAACACCATAAAATCACAGGTGTGATATTACAGGAAGTTCTAGAAGAAATTCACATGGCTTTTACAGGAAGTTAAATATGTTCACCTATGAGTCATGATGGATACATGCAGCCACCAGCTACAGAGGTGCTGTTCCTCTGAACACCAGATGCAGGGAGCAGAAGCAAGAGAAGGGTATGCCTTTGGGTTCTGCTTGTGGGCCTTCCAGTGGCAGCTGGTGAGCTACTGTGGGAAACAGGACATGACAGACCCCCAGCTGGATCTGGCAGGGCTCTTAAGTTCTCAATCCATTCACTTTCTCTCCGCACAAACCACCAAATCTCCCCAGGTTGAGGTTTGTTGGTCTTGGACACTGTTTAGCCAATGCAGCCATCAGATTTTTGATGCCCCACCACTTTGCATCCCTCATTTGTATGGCTTTGCAGTGGTCACCATACATCACCATATAGTAGCTTTGCTTGCAACCACTGATCAAGGAAGTAACGCAGAGAATCCTGTGGCAGCCTGGGGTTAAATGTTGTGTTTTCAAGAATGATTTAAGATTCTGTTTTCCAGTGATATGACTGTTCTTTTTGCAGACTGCACAGAAATTCTGCCTTATTTTTCAGCCGCTGTAGACAAGTATGTTGGATGAGCTGCTAATTGGTAGGTGTGTTCTGCTGGGATTTTATAAACAGACACATAAGGAAGACCTCACCCAATTGGATAGACGCCTGTATCCTAAATCACTCAGTTGGATAGTTGCCTGTACTCTTAATCTGTATTTCAAAATAACCCAATTCATGAGATGCATTAAAAAAAAATTAGAGCTTTGTATAACATATGTGCCAGTAGGTGAGCTCTTAATAAATTCCTCTCCCTAAGCAATCTGCGATACTTGAGACAGAGCAGGGAATGAACAGGGAATGAACTCTCCTGAATGGAGCAATCCTTATGACAGGAAGGGTGATTCACTAAGCACAGGATGTGCCCAATTACAGTGTATTTTCCCAATCCTGTTTCATAAACTCCTATTATACAAGTCAGAGTATAGACAGCATTTCATCCTTTCCCACTTGTTCATTAAGGCTCATTTTATGCCAAGTCCTCCAATTTCTGTACTACAAGAAGCACACATTAGCTAAGCCTGCTTTTGCCTGAGCTGCTGTTATACAGGAACCAACACAAAATAAGAGGCTGACTATGTCACTTATGTGACGTGTGCCACTAGTTTGCTCCATGTCCTTTCTAGCTAGTTATAGCCTTGCCTTTTGTACAAGCACAATCTCTCATCCAGAGTGCAAATTAAAAGCCATAATTCTAAAGACTCGTATGGTATATCCCAAACCAAAAGCAGCTGGTATAGTAGCCGAACATGATGAACTGCAATGCCTGTGTGTGCTTTCCAAAATAAATAATTACATAGAACTCTGCTTGATGGGACTATAAAGTTGCTACACAAATACACAATTCTGTAAAGAGAAATTTCAAAATAGAAGAAGCAATGTCAAATCTTTACATTTTCCACACCAAAACATTCATCATTTTCAGTAAATGCAGATTTTTCATTTACAGACAACTATATGATCAAGCTTTTTGGCAAAAAAATAAAAAATAAATACACCATGCGAGTTTGTCTTAAGAAGGATGTTACATTATTCCTGATGCTGAAAGATGTGCTAACATCCAATTTCCAAACCAAATTAAGCTTAATTTGTAAAACTAACAAGCATGACCATATCCCAATCTGAAATGCATCACTGCGTTCACATCAAACTATCCAGTCTGATGCTTCAATTCTTATTGTGCTATGTGTGCAACTTGTGTCATATGAATAGACATTATTGTTAGAACATATAGGACTAAGCTATATGCAATGCTTTTTAGTTACACTTTCATCGGGATAATTCTAGAAGGAATGTAAGAATCCGTTTTTTAGAGACAAAACAATTGAGACAAGGTGCACAGGCATGAGCTGTCTGCACAGCAATTATTAAAAATACAACTGTGCTTTTGAAAGTAATTTTACAAGACAGTAAATGTCTGGCTCTTCTGTATTATCAGCAGAGGCAGATCTAAGGGAGGGCAAAGCTCTAAGTTTTGCAAGAAACCTTACCTTGCAGTGGAAATCACTCCTCTCCTGCACCGTTTTAGCCAATCCTCACAGGGAAAAGCAACATCTTGGCATTGCTTACTGGCTACAGCAGCAAGAGAGAGGAGGGATTTACAGTGGCCCTGGTGCCGGCCAAACTTTGCTGGCCTATCTATGCCAGCCTAACTCCAGGTTAGGACTGCACCCTCAGTGAAGCGAAGGGCTGTTCTGGAAATTTGGCATTAGGCTGCAGTGTAGATCACTTTTGCAGAGTACCACTTCTGAAGGTGCTTTCCAACATGTACTGGAGCACTTCATACAGCCACACAAGAAGCTATCGCAAGACCTGGCACCACTTCCAATCTTCACGAGTGTGTAAAACGTCATTTGTCAAGCTTTGCAACCTTAGGAAAGAGAACCTTAATGGTTAACCACACCAAATTAAAATTCTTAAAGCCATTAATCACACTCTCATGACTGCAGATAAGGCAATGTGCAGCATATGCTCATGTAGGTCTTTGCCTTTAGCCATAATCAAGAGGTATTAACCTCTCAGTGGAAAAGAGCTGCATGAGGTACTGTAGTAAAATTGTGACAGAAGCGAAGTGGGACAGGCAAAGGTCAAACGCATTCACTCTGTATTAAATGACGGTTATGTAAGAAATAACTTAATACCTGAACACAAATGGGCTGATTAACATTCATGAAATGAGACTCATCAATCCTCTACATAAAAGTGAAGCCAAAATTTATGTCACAATTCCCTATTCAATGGCACTGCAAGCGGCAGGAGTCCAAATGGGTCGCTGCTAAGTCACCATGTTCTGCAGTCAACCATTTGTCAAAGGACCAAAATCATCTGATAAATGCTCCTCCATTCAATTCACAAATAAATGAAGGCTGAGTGAGAAGACATTACACAGCTCGATTTTGTGCGTCATAAAAGCAGTACATAGATGTACATTGGTTTGGGTTTTAAAAAGAAGGTGCTTTAAAGAGTTATTATTACTCGGTGGTTGCGAAAGCAAGCTTCACCTTTTGTAGCTTATCAGAAGTCTTGCCAACATACACAGATTTAACTCCAGTTGCCACCAAAATGTCACCTAAAGCAAAATTAGAACTGAATCTATGAGTTTTCCCTCAGGCAAAAGCTGAGAAATCAGGAGAGCTTTTATAATGCTAGTGAAATGTGCGCATGCACGCATACACACACATACTTACATTAACTAACGTAAGAACATAAGAAAAGCCTTGCTTCCTGTATCTCACAGAGGCCCACCAGAAGCCTCAGGGAGCATGCAAGACAACCAGATACTTGTATCTCGCTGCCACTCCTTTGCATCTGGCATTCTGAGGTAGCCTATCACCCTTGCACCACCCCCAAGGAAGACACCTCGAGTTTTAACGTTATTAATACAGATGTACATCATGAAACCTACTGGACACCTGTCCCTCCCTCCCTTGTCTGGGGTAGGCAAAACACAACAACTAAAGCAAAACAACCCATCTAGGTACCTACATGAGCCAAAGGTGGGAGAACTCTTTGTGGTTTGAGGAAGCCTTGGCACAAAGCATCCCCAGATTTGAAGCAGTAGCTGATGAGGATGATGAAGAATCTCATCCTGCCGCAGCAACTTACTCCTGCAGTGCTGTATAAATTGAGGGAATGGGAATGGTACTTGAATGTGTGTTGGTGCCAAGGAATTAAAGGCCCCTTGACATGGTTTGAAAAAGCTTTGGCAAAAAGGGGCTTTCTTTCAGCAATTCTTAAGGGAAGCTGCCAAGTGGGCTTGCTGCGCAATAGGCCTCCATCTGCACATGTGGAGGCACGCTACCTTACATGGGGCAGACCAGAAGCAAAGCCCAATGGAGTGCTCAGGCAGGTCAGCTGACTCCTCCTAATTAAGTGCCCGCACAAAAAGGGGTGGAGCTGTCAAGAAAGATCTACTGCATCTGCCAATTGTTGCCCGGCACGGTAATTTCACATAAATCATGGCCCTGTTTTCCTCCAAAATTAATGTCATGTGTGGTGTGTGCGTGTGTGTGTGTGTGTGTGTGTGTGTGAGAAATACCTTGGCAATTGTGCAGCTAAGTATCCCAGTGCAGGGGAAGGTTGGCAGGGACATTTATTGGCAGGGACAGCCTCTTCAGCCTCCCAGGAGGAGGTTCACTCTGAATTCACTTTGTTTGCCCTGAGTGATGCTGTGGTATGGCCAAATCTGATTGGCTATGCAACAATGTTACCAGGAGCGCAATCCTAACCCAGAGTTAGGCTGATACAGTTAGGCCAGCAAAGTTTGGCTGGCACAAGGGCCACTGAAAAGCGTGTTTGGATCACTTTCAGAGTCAGGGAGGATGACGCATGTCTGTGTTTTGGTCGCTCTGACTCAGAGAGTGGTCCAAACATACTTTACGGTGGTCCTTGTGCCAGCCAAACTTTGCTGGCCTAACTCCAGATTAGGATTGCTGCTCCAGATTAGGATTGCTGCAGATTAGGAAAAATAAGTTTTTTAAAAAAAAAATCTGGTTGGGCCCTAGTTAAGGTATGTCCCACTATACTTAGGAAGTTGTCCAAGTTTTGCTGGACACTAGTTTTGTTACACTCATAAGACCAGCCTAGTTAATCTTAGTGATCCTTTAAATCCTTGAATTCAGTGTCTAAAAACAACAGCAGTTAAATACAACCTGTGCCTTTCTCCAAAAACAAAACTACTGCTGCTGCTACTTCTGCTACTATGTTTGGGAGAGTGGAGTTTTCACAATCACTTTAGAACAAAATATTATTCCAACCTTTTAGAGTAATATTACTCTAACCTTTTGGAGTTAATATTACTCTAAATTTATCTTTTGAAATATTACTTGATTTCACCAAGTAAATATTTCTCCTTTATGTCAATGAAAACTTTGGAAGCAGCATTTTTGCACTCCCCCTGGAGCGCTCATACACAAGTTAACACTGCACAATCCTACAGGAGAACTCTTGCGAATTTTTCATATTGTGTATAGTTTATGCTGTCTCTGCAAATGTGATCATTACATGATCAGCCACATTAATGTCCTCTTGAGAAAAGAGATTACCTTGCCTCAAGAAATCTCACAATAAAGGCGGTCTCCTAAATGACCTTCTCCATGTACCTCCCCCTCAAGCCAAAAGTACTCAAAACACTAAAAATAGCTAAAGGTAAATCTTTCGCTGCACAAAGGTCCTAAAGGAAGATAGTCAAGCCATATGCCTGGAAGGAATCATTTGTCCATAATGTCTCCAAAGCATTCAGACAGATGAACAGATACAGTACACTTGTTTTAATGCTTCTCCTCCCACTTCTTGGAACTGGTATGATGACTGAACATTTTGCCCTGAGTGCCCACAACCATTATGAATTTGGCATGCAGTTTCCTGCAAGAATCATTCCAACAGAAGCCGTTCTTTTTAGGCTGCTCATCTCTAATCAGAAAGCAGAAGAGAACCATAGCAAGAAACCACTTCTTTGTTTGCACGCCATCAATTCTCAGGCCAAGCTATCCATTTTCACGCCAAGCTAATGACACAACCGTTCTTTGTCCTGCCTATTTGTTAGCCTCCCGTGTGTCTCAGGGCCCAATCCTATCCCATTTCCTAGCCCTAGCGCCAATGCAGCCGCAATGTAGCCCCAACGTGCAGGAATAACTGTTCCCCTTACCTTGAAAAAGCCTCTGTGACGGCCTCCCCATCGCAGGATGCAGCACACACCCTGTTGGCATGGCGGCATCAGTGATGGAAAGTTGGATAGGATAGGACCCTAAGTAGGCAGAAGCAGAAGCAGAAGTGCCATTCAGGCCAGGTACAGGCCAAATGCCCATCAGAGGGTCCACGTAGCTGGGCTGACTCCAGAACTTACAGTACTGGTGCCCAATGCCCAATGAGTGCCAGTGCCCTATGAGTCATTTCTGGAGTGGACAGAGAAGTAACGTAACTAGACAGGGGTCACAAGTACTGAGTTTTGTACAGGGCCTCAATTTGCTGTGCACCTCTCTCCTCTCTCCTTCAGAACCATTTGCCACCGATCTCGATCTCTGTGTAGGGCCCCATGGCCCTACACGAAGGCTCTCCCCTCTGAGCTGGCTAAATAGCCAGCGCAGAGGCAAGTAGACCCAGCGCCTGCACTGCGCCCTTAGCCTGGATCTGCGGCCTATGGACTACCCATTACTAGACTAAGGGAACAATCCTATCCAACTTTCTAGTGCTGATGCAGTCACAATGCAGCCCCGAGGTAAAGGAACACATGTTCCCTTTCCTTGGGGAGGCCTCCATGATAGTCCCCTGACTGCAGGATGCAGCGCATGCTGCATTGGCACAGGAAAGTTGGATAGGATTGGACCCTTAAAGTCAGAACTTGCATAAGTGTGGACTGGAAACAAATGTGAGCAGCAGTCTCACTGAACTGACCATTTGTGACACCTCTGCAATTGAAAAATCTTTTTTTTCAAAAAGACTTCTTGAAAAAGCTGATACATTGTTTTGGAATTCATGGCCAATTAGGTCTAAGGAAAGGAGATCAAGGCTCTGTATAGCTTGCATATTTGGGAACAACCAATGGAAAAATTCACTTTGGTGCTAGTCCTGCGCTTCATTAATTACTAAGGAAAAATGGGGCAAGAAAGGATTAACTATCTGTCAGGACAGAGATGTTCCTTAATTATCACCACTTAGCTGGGCATTTATCTGCCTGCAAGAAAATGTATTGTGATTAAAGGGACAATGGGCATGAGACAGTTGTTGAGACATACACATTTCCTGGAAGGGAACACTTCAGCTTGTTCTCATGGAAATCTTGAAGCCACTTTTTAAATTTACAGATAGCTGTCGTATCAAAATGTAGTCCAAAAGGCAGGGCCGTATTAACCAAGGCCAGGCCCCTAGGCTTTCAAGTATATGGGGCTCCCTTCCAAACTCTTCAGGAAAGTTCCTGCCACACTAAATGGAAGCCCCTGGTGAACGGGCAGGAGGGCGGGCATGGTTCTCCTCCCCCCCTTTACAAGTAAGGCCTCTGCAGCTCAGCTAATGCATCACTTTTCCCCATCTATTGCCTTGTTACAAAACACACACAAGCCCATCCTTGCAGCCAACCTCCAACCTTAGGCAATCCAGCCACAGGTGGGCTTCTCTTCACAAATGGATCCAGTCTTGCATGGAAGCTCCACACTCACAGTCTTGCATGGAAGCACAGACAGAAATCTGAGGGGCAAGAAATGGAGAAGCCAAGCCCTTCTAAGTTTTTCCCAAAAGGGGACAAAACTCACAAACAGACCCAGGCTTGCATGGAAGCTCCCCAGCGATGTAGCCTCAACATGAAGCCCAGCTTAATCCCTGGAGGTGGGGCTTCTTGGAGACCTCTGCAAGCCTCACCTTTTCAAGGTCAGTCTTGCAGTATAGTCTCTTGCTGGTTGGAGAGTTGGCCAGTGGGATAGGAATTGGCCTCCAGGGGCCAGATCTGGAGACCCATGCATTAGGCATGCCAACTTGATGGGCCCTATTCCCTGTGGGCCCCCTAGGCTTCAGCCTACTCAGCCCAATGGATAATACTGCCCTGCCAAAAAGGGTTTCTCCATTACACCTATTCCAACCTAAAAAGCCCTAAATGGCATGGGCACACTATACAGGATATACTTTCTCATGATCCATTACAATATTTGAAATCCATGAGCATACTTTCTAAAGCATCATTGTTTGTTCGCTTGTCGATGCTTGGGCACCACTGCGACCATCAGCAGCGCTGGCCTTGCGCCAGTTGAGCATCGGTGGCGCTCGGTTGGCGCAGAGCCTCCACGAGGGCATTCCAGAGGCATGCTGGGGGCGTAACTGGGCAGCAATGGGGGGCGGTGGCGCAGGACGGCCATAGTGCCATATCCTAAAGCCCTGGTCAGGGCGGCCCCGATTCAGGCCTTTCCTGTCCACACTCCTCTGCGCCTGCAGATCCGAGCAGGCCCATAGGGGTGCCTGGGCCTTATGTGGGTGCAAGGGGAAAACCTCCCTTTGTCCTGCACATTGCTGCGGCTGCCTCCTAATGGGCTTTAGGATATAGCGCTGTTATGTTGGCCTTACTAAGTTGGCCTTACTTAGGATTTGGCTGTTAGAATCTACCTATCAAGTAAGTTCAGGGTTGAGGGAAGATGTGAACCAGGAGCTTTTCAGCTCACACTCTCAGACATTTCACCCTAGCTCTTATTGCAAGTCGCACTGGCCACATTTCAATTAGAAATTCTCCTCTCCTCTTTTCTTTAAGAGCTTCAGCAAACACTTCCATTACCAACAGTAGAAGGATCAGTCAATGGCACTGAGAGGCTGTTCGCTGGAATAGGTCCTGCTGTGGCTTGTCTTCGAACCTGCAAGCCAAGCACCAGAAGCACAGGAACAGATTGGCAAAAAGTCTGTCCCTTTGAATTGACTCTGGCAAGACCTGATTAGCTACAGGCTTCAATGACCATCCTGGTACGTAAATGTAGTACAGCACAACTACACTGACAGACAGTAACTAGATTAGCTGTACAACAGTGGAAATAAAGAGGAATGATGCTGTTACAATTAAAGAAACACAAGTCTCACAATTAAATCTATTTCATACTAAATATTTGTGACAGTGTATCGGCTTAACGTGCCAGAGAGATGTTTCACAAGGATAATGTCATATGTTCTGATACATAGTTCATTATCGCACTCACACGTAGAGGACTGGCCCATCCTTGAAGCCAACTGAAGCAACTGGCAAGGGAATGGCAGAATGGCAAGGGATGTCTACTTCCATCAACCTATTCACCACCACTGATGCTCCTCTTTCAACTCCCTGGAAAAGGAAGAGGGAAGTCTGGAGGAGGGGAGAGCAATGGGCTAGATTGTTGGAGGAACAGTGGCATATCCACAGGTAAAGGGGCAGCATCCTTCATCTGGCCCTCTCTCTCTCTCTCTCTCTCTCTCTCTCTCTCTCTCTCTCTCACACACACACACACACACACACACACACACACACACACACACACACACAC
>JAJKFI010000049.1:6654789-6677710 GCA_029204185.1 Lerista edwardsae | reverse complement strand
CACACACACACACACACACACACACACACACACACACACACACACACTTCTCCTGTGTGTGTCATTTAGTTCCTTGGCGAAAGGGACAATCTGCAAGTACATAGAATGTAGATAGAAATCAGCTCTCTTGATTGAGAAGGGAAAGCACTTGTAGATGAAGGAGCTCTACATATCTACTCCTGATGCTTCTAGAGCCAACTGTTGTTTTCTTTCTAGAGCCTTTCACCCATTGGTCTGCACATACTCATGTAGGCTCCAACTGGAAGCGATAACTCAAGATTGTCTCCCAAGTCAAGGTCTTGATGTTATCTCTTTGGGCATCCCACTGCAGCTCAGAGCACCCCCAAAATATTCTATATAATTCATTCCCCTAGAAGGGCAAATAACTGACCTGTGTCTACCAGGAATCTTAAAATGAGCTTCATTTAACTTACTCAGGGTGCAATCTGAACCTGGGGTTAGGCTGGCACAGTTAGGGCAGTAAAGTTTGGCCGGCACAAGGACCACCGTAAAGCGCATTTGGACCACTGGGAGGGAGGGAGGGAGGGAGGATTGCACTCTCAGGGTGCAGTCCTAACTTGGAATGAGGCCAGCTTAGTTAGGACAGCAAAGTTTGGTCAGCTCAAGGGACACCATAAAGTAAGTTTGTACCAATCTTGGAGTTAGAGAGGCCAGCATACAGACCTGCACCATCCTCCCCGACTCAGAGAGTTGCCCAAACGCACTTTACGGTGGCTCTTGCACCGGCCAAATTTTGCTGGCCTAACTGTGCCGGCCTAACTCCAGTTTAGGATTGTGCTCTAGGGTCCTTTGTGCCAGCTGTAAAGCACGTTTGCACCACACTCTTAATCAGGGAGGCTGGCACATGGATATGCATGGTTCTCCGAGAGTGGTCCAAACATGTTTTACAGTGCATTTGCAACACTCTTGGACCAGCCTAATTCCAAGTTAGGATTGTGTCCTAAAGGAACTACTGGCCAAACTTTGCAGTTGAGAGGGGGGGGAATGTATGGAATGGTTGCGATGGTCTTTGGTCAGCAAGAATATTTAATGTTATCACATGTGATAAGAGGCATGAAAGCTGTATTGGCATTTGGAAGGATTTTGGGGGAGCAAACAGTAGTATGTGGCAAAATGTTGGGCCCAGCTGGTGAAAGGAGTTTGATTAAGATTAGGGTTCCAACACTGGGACTGGGTGGCAAAATATTTTTTTAGAAGTTAACCACTGTCCCTTTTTTTAAACTATAATATAGTAGGTTTTGTGAAAAATGGTTGGTGTGACACTGGGGCAATCTGCTGGGTTATAAGTCTGGCCTTTCAATTTATTTGACTTCCTTGGCATAGCTCAATCCTTGCCTGAGTTTATTATATTACAATCATACTCAAAACTACTGGATTGACTACCCTCTTTTCTCCCTCAGAGGATGAAGAATGGAGGATCATAAGAATCATCACTCAATTGAGTATTTCCTAATATATACGTTTTATTCTTTAGCTGTAAGCTACTGACTCATAAAAGCAAACTTTGCAGGAAGTAGATGCTGTGAATGTCCACTGCAGTGTAATTGTTGCATTTAAACAAACAGAAAACATACTTTTGAAAAAGCTTTAAATGGATAGTTTTTGAATTGTTTAAATGCAAAAGGCCACAACTCAGGGCTGAAAAAGTACAGCACAGTGTTTACAGTCTAGCAACAGAAACGGAAGCCAGCATATGGACTACTTGCAATACAAGTTACTGAACCAAACACATGTTGTTTTTTAGCTTCCATTTCCAGAGAAAAATTCATCCGCCAATTGCCTGATTTAAAAAAAATAATCAAAAAGCAATTAGTCACAACCAGGCATTTATCTTGCTCATTGAAAAAGGTAGGCAATTTTAATTGGACCCTCCCTAAAGATCTGATGATTACATAGAAATAGGGTACTTGATGATTCTACTTAACACATTAAAAATGACTACATTTTTTCCCCCCACTGGTGACTATTTGTGTGTTAGTGTGATTTATTTTCAGTACTTTATATTCCATAGGGGCTGCTAACAGTGATGTGCAAATCCAGGAACTCAATTTCCTATCCCTATCCTACATAACAGGAAGTAACCTCTATTCCTTTGACCAGAGCAAATCACTTTTATAAATGATACACATCCACTTAAACTGGTTTGAATCTATTTGGTGAGATTAGGCTAGCTACAAAAACTGAAATATACAGTACATTTGCAGCATGAACTCTTGCATGCTTACTCAGAAGTAGTCAGAAGTAAGCCCCAGAGTTTAATGGAGCTTACTTCTTGGAGCACATGGTCAAAGGTGCGGCACTACCTGGGCTGTTGATTGCTATTATCTTTCATTTAATAGCTTGACACCAATTTTTGAGCCCATTTATCTTCCCAACTTCAAGAAGTCAACACAAATTTGCTAATGCTTTTTTTTTAAATGTTCGTGTGTATTTTCATACAGTAGAAGAATGCAGCTTTCCATTAACAGTTTTTCATTCTTTCTAGCACTGCACTGATTCCAACACACGGTCTTTAGGGCCCAGTCCTATAGAGCCTACACTTGTACTGCTGGTGCTGTGTGTTGTAGGAACGCCATAAGGCACTCCGGCATCAGCAGGACAAGTGTACCACTGGCACCCAGGCCAGCATCAGGAAGATCCAGTGGTAAGGCTTCCCAGAGTGGGAGGGGAAAGCGGCCTGGGGAAGGATCGGGAAAGTCCTATCCAACATTTCAGTGCTGATTCAGCTGCAATGCTTTCCTGAGGTAAGTGAACAAATGTTCCCTTGTCTTGAGGAGGCCTCTGTGACTGCCCCACCACCACAGGATGCCGTGCACACCCTACTGGCGTTGCTGTTTTGGTGCGGGAAAGTTGGAGAGGATTGGGCCCTCAATCTTATGCTTAAAGCTCACTATGCGTAGAATGAACTTTCTGGTGACCTTCCTCTCCCCAGTGTGGGGGGGGGAAGGGGGGAAAGGACCTTTTCTGAGAAAAGGCCATTTGTAAGTAATAAAGGGGAATCACATGACAACAGTATTGCAGTGTATCGTGCAAGCGCTGTTGGAGTCGATCCAATTTCTATACAAGTATTGCTATTTTGACAACAAAGCAGCCTTATTGAAACAGGCAAGCTTCATCTTAACACTGGCACCACTGAATGTAGAGTACACACTGACCAGGGAACAATGAAGGAAGAAAAGAGTTGCAAATCTCTAGTGACAACTGCACACAAAGAAAGAAGATGCATTGTGATAGTGCTGCTTGTGACACTCTTTCCAAAGGACACTTGCAAACAAAAACTTGTTTTGCTTCTTTTTGTGTGTGTAAGACACAAAACAATACATTTTGCATAACTACTTTCCTTTTCTCCATATGATCTCAAAACCACTACTCATCATTTTCATATAAAAATCTGCAAGAGCCTGAACGTATAAAATAAAAATCCTCTTTACTTCCTTTCTTCCTATCCTTCCTTTTCCAGTCAAACAAGCCATTTAGTACTTTCACAGCTATCTTTGGTCCCAATACTATCCAACTTTCCACGGCTGATGCAGCTGCAACGCAGCCCCAAGGTAAGAGAACAAGGGCGTTTCCACAAGAGCTTTTCCCAAAATAGATACAGGTTGAGTATCCCTTACCCAGAATGCTTGGGATGAGAAGGTGTCTGGATGTGTCTGGATTTTGGAATACGTGCATAAATATAATGAGAAAAGCTTCCTCTTGCTTTTTTAACTGTACCCATTTGGGTGTCTGCTGGCCTCTTTGATATTCTTCAACAATGTCTGTACAGATTCACATCACAGAGCAGACAACAGAACTTATAGCCTGTACCTGCATTGTACGTGGGACTGAGCACAAGACCTTCTAGTGTTCACACTACAGAAAGTTTTTTTTTTTTTTAAAGGTATTGGATGAAAATGTCCGGATTTTGGAATAGTCCAGATTTAGGATGTTGGGATACAGAGTAATCTAACTGCAGGGGCAATCCTGGAGGGAGTCTGTGCTGGGAGCACATCTCTAGGGGTGCGGGCCCCAGCAGGTTCCAACACCACCACCCCCCACAGCCTTGCCCAGCTCTGAAGGGCCACTCACCCCTCCAAGAAGGGGCAGGTGGTCCTTTGGAGCCTCAAGAAGCAGCCATGGAAGCCTCTTTGGAGGGGCAGGGTGGCCCTTTGGCGCAGCGCTGAGTTGCTCTGGTAAGTTGCTCTGAGTTGCTCTGGCTTCTGTGGCCCAAGCCACTCTGTGTTATGCAGTGTGCCACCTATGCTATGTGTGAGTTCACATCACATGGGAGATAAAGTGCAGAAGGTTTTACACACATCACAGAAAACTGTAAAGAACAGTACAAAAGTACCTAGACAATGGGAAAGTTGTACATTTTTCTTCCTTTAGTTCAGCGTTCTTCATCCTTGGGGTTGGGACCTCAATGGGGTCGTGAAGTCTCAGTTGTGGGGTTGTGGCAACTTATGGGGATGAAAAAAGTTTAAGACCACTGGACTAGAGCTCCACCAGGTAAAGGGGGATGCATCTGGAGCACCCCTTCAGGTACCAGGAGATTACAGTATGTGCCCATTCTGCAATTGTGCTAAAATCGCTTTCACCAGTGCCGGGCTTCATGGTAACCTTTTTTGCTCTCCCTAATAAGATTAGAGACCAGTGAACAGTGCTGGGAGGGCATTACATGGGCGCGGAGTGGTAGATGACAGGATGAGGTGAGCAGATAGGGTCCTGGGAGGGGGTGGGATTGACAATGGGGTCCCCAGTCTCATTTATTTATATTTTGGGGTCATAGCACACACACACACACACACACACACACACACACACACAAAGTTGGAGACCACTGCTTGAGATAAAGGGCTGAACAAGCAAGGGACATTTTAGCCACAGGCTATTTTGGCATAGAGCATGGGGCTGGGTTAGTTAATTTACAGCACAATCCTATACAGTAGATGTTTATTCAGAAGTTTAGTATGTTTTATTGTGTTCAATGGGGCTTGATCCCAAGAAAGTGTGTATAAGATTGCAGCATCAATTTCATTCAACACTATAACTTGAAACCATTATCTGGCAGTAAACTTTATCCCAGTAAAGCCTTTATCCCAGTAAACTTGAAAGCGTTTTTTTTCCTCACTAGAAAAATGGTTGCAAGATCACATTTCCTGTATCTCAACATGCTGGAGGTATATAATAGGAAGAGAAGGGCACTGCCAAAAGCATACGTTTCTCTTCAGCATGGGGAAGGAGAGGGTTACAGAGACTATGTTCTGAGTCTGTGGGATTACAGGTTATGCTGGGGTCACGTGGAAAACTATGGGGGTGCAGATTTCAGCTGCCAACAGCTAGTATGTTGCCTTACTTGCCAGTTCTGAAAAGAAGTTCAGGGGGAGAAAAAGCTGGAGGAGAAGTTGCAAGAAACTGGAAAGCAAGTCATTTGCTGGCCAAGGCAAAACCAACTGACTAGCATCTGAGCAAATTTAGTCCCGCTGAAGCAAATAAAATGAGACTTGTCCCAGTCCAAAAAAGGAGATCCACATGCAGAGAAGAGTGTGTGTGTCTGTGTGTGTGTGTGTGTGTGTGCATGCGTGTTGCTGGATCAGGAGCCAACTGCATAAACTGCATGCACATCCAAATGTGCATCCAACTGTGGATGCTCTCTGACTTTCATTGCTGTCAACCGGACACTGGAGAGCCCATCTGAATTTGCCTCCCCCTCCACATTTCTACTCATGCATAGAGAGCTTTCTAAAATACAGCAAGAGCTACAATAGGACTAAGAGCTCAATCCTAACCTGCGCTGGAACAGGCAGGCTGGCATTCATCCCCTTACCCTGGGGGTGGCGCCAGCCGCCCCCAATGAAGTGGCTCGGATCTGCACCTGCTGTATAGCAGGCACAAGTCTGAGCATGTGGCGGCAGCCCAAATTGGGGCTCCGGGGCGCAGGATCAATGGTTTAGATGCAGCCTAATAGCTGCATCATGGCTCCACGACCCCCCCCCAGGCCGCCCCACCTGCCCACCCCATTCCAACCTGCCTTCCTCCCACCCAGAAGAGCCACTGCGCTGGCCGAAGGTGCCCAGCACAGAAGTG
This sequence comes from Lerista edwardsae, assembly GCA_029204185.1. Taxonomy (NCBI): domain Eukaryota; kingdom Metazoa; phylum Chordata; class Lepidosauria; order Squamata; family Scincidae; genus Lerista; species Lerista edwardsae. Next base: position 6,671,620 of record JAJKFI010000049.1, on the reverse strand, counting down.
GCGTACCAGGCGCCTACTCTGGCACTGCATGCCTTGTGCTGGTGCAAATTTGCTTTATGGTACATTCACAACAGCACTTGGCTGGCAAAAGTGGCTTGAGTCAGCCAAAGGCAGGGTTAGGATGGTGCCCTCTTATACACTATCATATACACTCTTACCGGGGAGTACATCCCATTAAACCCACTGTGATTTACTTCTGAATAGCCATGCAAGCACTCTGTGCTTTCAAAAATACACAACAAATAGCCAGATCCACAATCCATGAAAGATGAAGGGCAGCAACCGACGTGCTGAATTAAAAAAATGATAGCTGTAAAAAACAAGCTGAGATGTAACTAGCGATTCCTTCTTCTGTCCTTTTCTTCATGATTGCATGCAAACTTTGCTTCGTGTGTAAGAAATGGATTAAAAAACACGCACATTAAAATAATACACAAATGAGTATCTACAGGGGTTTTGTGTGTGTTTTTGGCTGAACAACTGTATCTTGGGCAGTAAATCCCTGGAACAAAAGTTTAATCTTTCAGAACTAATTATTCAAGCCTCGATGATGTGAAAGAGATCTTTTATGCTTTTTTTCTATAAGTAATTGGGATGGGAGGGAATTAAAATAAGTTGCAGGGCTAATTAAAAGACTTTATCAGGCCAACCCTTTTACTGTACAGTAAACACATGGTTTTCCTTTTTTAATAAACATTACCTGAAAGTTTTCGTTGCATCTGAAAGGAGACTCTACACTAATATTCTCTATATCTTCTACATATAAAAGAGAATGTGTGTGTCTGTGTCTCTGTGTGTATCTTCCGCATAGGCTCCGCAACGCCTGGAGTGATTGACACCAAACTTGGCACATATATGCCTTGCGGTCTGGCAACAAACACTGCGGAGGTCAGACCCCCCCCCCCGCGCCCCTGGGGGTGCGCAGGGGGTGCCACGTAAAAATGATTGAAAATGGCCAACATCGGTGTCGAATCCATACTTTCCAGGGTCGCCGAGATAAGCGGCAATGCTCCCAACGCTGTTAGAGTCCGGGTTCGGCCCCCCTCGGCGTGGGGGGGAGAGAAGGGATGCAAAACAAAACGTCCACCATGCCCTGCTGGAACACCTGGAGCGATTGGCACCAAACTCGGTACGCGTATGCCTTATGGTCTGGCGACAAATACTGCGGGGGTCAGGCCACCCTAGCACCCCCGGGGGAGGGGGGTCCACGTAAAAATGATCGAAAACGGCCAACATCGGTGTCAAATCCATAGTTTCTGGGGTTGCCGAGACGAGCTGCGATGCTCCCGATGCCGTTGGAGTCTGGGTTCGGCCCCCGTCGGCATGGGGGGCGAGAAGGGGTGCAAAATAAAATGCCCGTTTGTGTGTGTATGTTCCAGCATAACTCTGGAATGCCTGGAGCAATTTACACCAAATGTGGTGCACATATGCCTTACGATCTGGAAAAAATACTGTGGGGTACGACACCCCTAGCACCCCTAGGGGTGGGGGTGGGAAGGGGGTGCCATGTAAAAATAATCGAAAACGCCCGATATTAGTGTTGAATCCATAGTTTTTGGGGTCGCTGAACTGATTGGGGACAGTCCCAATGACATTTAAGCCCAAGTTTAGTCAAATAGAACTCTGTAGAACCTTCTGGGAATTTTTAGAAATCATTATGCCCCGGTCTTGGACTCCACTCAAATATTTGCCATGTTACCAGGCGTAGTCGATACCGTAGTAGATGCCGATGATACCGTAGTAGATGCCGATGAGGTTGTCAATTTCCCATCAGACTTCCTAAACTCACTTGATCCAGCTGGATTGCCACTACATCATCTTTTACTTACAGTGGGATCTCCAATTATTTTACTATGGAACCTTGACCCGCCAAAACCTTGCAACGGCACAAGGCTGTGTGTCAAGAAGATGCTGGGTAATGTAATTGAAGCGACTATCTTAACAAGAAAGGGAGAGGGTGAAACAGTTTTTATCCCACGGATAACACTAATTCCGACGGATCTCCCTTTTAATTTTAATAGATTGCAATTTCCAGTGAGACGGGCATTCTCGATCACGATCAACAAGTCACAGGGGCAGTCTATTAAGTACTGCGGAGTGGATTTGAGATTGCCATGTTTCTCCCACTGACAACTGTATGTTGCTTGCTCACAGGTGGGTTCACCCAAACATTTATTTATTCTTGCTCCTGGAGGTGAAACTAAAAATGCTGTTTATAATCAAGTTTTGCGTTAAATTAATGTTATAATGAATTTGTAAAAGATTTTATTTTATACTTTTTATACTGCACTTCTAGATAGAATTCATTCCTTTTCCTGTCTAATAGAAGCTTGGGATAATTTGTTACCCGCGCAACGCCGGGTAACAAAAAGCTAGTAATGAATATAGAGTGACCGCAGAATAACATCTCAGTGTGTGGCTCCCACTCCTGGGTATGGTAGCCCAAGCTCCATGACCACAATTCTTTCTTCTTCCACAACCAGGGATTACATAGCCATGTGATATTCTCATTGGATTGTGGCCACAATGTTGCATTTTTACAAAAACAGCACGTCAATACTGAAATCAGGAGAAAGTACGTTTTCCATATATTGGTGTCTACAGTACTGGTGTTACAAACAATGACCACGTGAAGGTATTATTTTGTGTTGTCACACTATTAGAGCACTTTTGTGCTTGACTCAGCAAGATTTTTAGGGCTGGATAACTTCAGAACTAGGAGTCCCAAATCGTGTAAAAATAATTCAAGTCCTATCAAGTTCTCTAACTAAACATTTGAATCATAGATTAGATTTTTTTAAGATTATTATTAGAACATTATTATCAATAATAGAGGAAGTGGAGTTTTTTTAGAACAATTTTACGATTCACCATATTATCAACCAATAATTCAGACAGTCATCTAAACTATAGTTTGGATGATTGCCAGGTATGGCATGATTGCTGCTACTTCTGCAATCCTCTGTCCTCTCTCCCACTTCTTTGTATGCCAAAAGAGAAGGTTAGTTCCACTTTGAATTAACCACATTTTGCTGTGACATCCAACTTGGAAAACTGTACTTTGATAACAGACCAGGCTATTAACCTTTGACTGACTCTATCTCTAAATGTGCAGTCCTAACCAACTTTCTAGCACCAGGGTAAGGGCAATGCAGCCAAGCAATAAGGGAACAAACATTCCCTGACCTTGAGGAGGCCTCTGTGACTACTACTCCAGTGCAGGATGCAGCGCAAGCCCCATTAACACAGCTATGTCAGTGCCAGAGTGTTGGGCTCTAAGTCACATTGAAAAAAAAAAACCATACCCTTGATTTCCTTTTATATAGAAATTATATCCTGCATCCTTGAAAAGGATACATTTTCTTATCTTTTCAGACGTTCATAATGCTTTAATTTTCTAATTAATCACGAGCAGCCAATCCTTGAATACTAGGGTTTTCTGAGTTGGCTCAAAGCTGTGTAATCTGGTCCGTGACTGGAAATACGGTAACTGCCGAAGTGAGAAGGAATGATGGTGCCAAGGATTTAAGAGCAGTACTGCTACACTATTCTGCAGGTGGGTATGTACTGCTAGGCAGGGATGGCCCAAGATATTCTTCCGTCTGTGGTAAAAGATGAGATTGTGCAGGCGTGCGCACACGCACGCTTGCTCGCTCGCTCACTCACACTCCTCCACATACAAAAGCAATACCATAAAATTACAGGTGGCTGTGTCGATACGTTAGGAGAAAATCTACCATCCAAAGTAGAGAAATGGTTTACTTGGGACCAGTCTAAGAATTAAAGCAGTGAACTTTTGAGTCATACACGCGCAGCCTCTCCAGGCCTCAGGATACCCTCCAGATGCAACTGGTGCTCAGCTACGGTCACATTCGGGGGGGGGCAAGGGGTGGCCCTGGAAAGTGTGCTCTGGGGTGGTACACCGTCCAGCTATTCTACTGTTCTAAAATAAAGTGTAGGGGTTGGCAATAGTCAAAGCACATTTGCATTCAAGCAATGTCCTTAATTCACCTTGTTGTTTCTAAAAATTGTAACACAATAGTAATAAGCTACAGCTCTTCAGCACCAATCACATACATCCTATTAAGGCTGCAGAACAGCCTCATGAAAGCAAATTGAATCATAATCGTGGGGACAGGATGGTGCAATGGACACATAAGAAAAAGATGCTACACTAACGATGAAAGGTTCTGTATCTTTTTTAATTCCTAACAAAATTGGTTATTTAACCATCTTGTTCTAAATTTTACTTGCTCTACTTGGATAATTGCAACGCAGTGTAGAATATGTTTTGGAGAGTCAAAATAGAGCAATTTCTGTGGGAGCGTTCTGGGGGCTCTAGAGAAGTACAACTCCTGAACAACCACGTAGCTGGCATGGGAGCAGTGCTGGGAAAGCCTGACCTTCCAGCTGCTGTTGGGAGTGTGGCGCACATATAATGTGAATGAATGGATCTTGTCACTGATATGTCAAACATGTTTTATAATCAGCTTTTTAATCTCATAAGAATAGTGCATTTCCAAACGTCAAGAACTCTTTGAATAAATGAAAGAGCATTCAACTATAACAGGCATGTACAGCTTGTGACCAACCATGCCAGGTACAGACCACTAGCTAACAGTGGCATTCCTACATGGGGGTGGTGGTGGCAAATTGCTACGTGTTGCAGAAGCCTGAGCTCTTGTGTAATGCCATCCCTCCCCTTCACGTCCAGAGCCATTCACGGCTGGGAGGCTTTGCTCTCAAATGCGTGAACGGTTCTGAAGGAGAGGGGGGACCGCGTTACACAGTAGCTCAGGCTCCTGCAACACGTAGCATTTTGCCCTCCCCCTTTAGGAATGCCATTGATAGCTAAATATTGTGACCTGCCAAATACTTGCCAGAGAGAGGCTATAGTTCAGCCCATGGATGGCATGGAGAAGATCCTAGGTTCAAACCCTTTCATATCTAGGTAGGGTTAAGAAAAAAAAACTTTCCCTGAAACCCAGGAAAACCACCACTTGCTCACAGACAATACAGAGCTTAGGGGACAAACCATCTGACTTAGCTTGAGGCAGTTTTATGTGTTGACAGTTTACATACCTGATTTGGCTGCCCCAAATAGGCAGCACAAAAGCCACCAATGTATCAAGCCCCTGGTGGACCACTATACACAGCGGGGTGGAGAGGGGAGGCAGCTGAATTTGATTTGGTGCAAGCCTAGATTACAACACAAATGCAAATATAACTTAAACACTTCAAAGGACAATTTTAAGATTAATATTCTAACCCAGTGATTCTCAAACATTTTTGCACCAGGACCCACTTTTTAGAACAACGATCTGTTGGGCACATCTGGAAGTGATGTCATGGCCAGAAGTGGCAAAATCAATTTAGGCTTCAAGTCTAAGCGTATTCAGCCAAAGGTCCCATTACACAGCATGCTTGTGCTGTTATTTTGCACAACCCGGAATCAGTGGTGTCACTGGACCGCAGGGGGGCGGTCCACACCAAGTGGACACCACCAGAGGCTGAAATTGCTAAAATCATGGTTTTAAAAGATGATACCATCATGCTATATACCGTTGGATGCGGAATTTCACAAGGAATTCAACGAAAAAAACGGTGTCTAATATCTTCATTCTATCGAACTCTATATCCCAACTCTGTATCAAACTCCCTCTATATCTCAACCGGTGTCCAAGGTACAACTAGTTAAAGGATCACTAGAATGTCATTTTTTGATAAAATTTTGAAAGTTTACTTAGCTATAAAATTTAACATAAACATAGGCTGCTAAAATTTTTTGCATTATGCCATAGGACAAGTAAATACCCCAATTTTTATAAAAATGTAAGGGGGTCAGTCAGAAATGGTGTGATAATTTGACACGGAATGACCCACTTATTATATAAAAATCACGATTTTTAAAAAAATCATTATTATGAGCCAGTTTTCATTTCCATGTATCAGAGCTAATAGTAGAATATTTAATTGTGTTTAATTGTGTGAGTGTCGTCAAATTGATTGCGGGTTTTTTGTTGGTTACTAATGTGTTCGGTGACCTGTACTATAGCTAAATAAATAAATAGTTAATCGGGGTAACATCAACCCTAGTAATAACACTGCATTTAGGTTGTGCATATGGTATTGTAATTTATTCTGTATGGTTTGGGAGGAGGAGATCCATCATGGGGAGTGATGTGCTGATCTCCCGCACCGGGTGACGCAAACTCTAGTGACACCACTGCCCGGAATTCAAGCATTCTACCTCGGATATCAAAGCAGGAAGCAACTTGGATCCTCCTCCAAACACACAGCCCTCCCCCCCCCTTTCCAGTGTCCCACCTTCCCACCTATTCAGGGCAAAGCACATTACCTCTATCCCACCAGAAGCCAGCCCTGCCCAGCAGCTCTGTACCTGGAATTTTCAGCTCTGTATTTCAGGTGCTCTGTGACCTACCTGAAATTGGCTCACAACCCACCTGGTGGGTCCCAACCCATAGGATGAGAAAGACTGTTCTAACCAAATCACTGATTCCAGGAAGGCAAAAACAAAAAGTTCCAAACCATTTCATTATCTTTATGAATTTGTCCCATTTTGCTCAATTTCTTCATTCCCTCTGCATCTCATAGGGTACAATCCTAACCAACCTTCTAGCACTGACATGGCTGTGCCAATGGGGCGTGTGCTGCATCATGCAATTGGGGTGGGTAGTTATGGAGGCCTCCTCAAGGTAAGGGAGTGTTTGTTCCCTTACCACAGAGCTGCATTGCCCTTAACCTGGTGCTGGAAAGTTGTTTAGGATTGCACTCATATACTTTTAATCTTTTTAGCAGGTGTGACTTGTACCAAGACTATAGCAACTTCAGTACATACACCAGAGAGACAGGACAGTGTTGTGGCTAGTGTCAGACTAGAGCTGGGGAGAGCCAAGTTCAAATCCAGCCACTGTATCTCAGTCTAAATTACTTATCAGATTGTAATAAACCAGAGGAGGAGAGAACCATGTATGCCATGTATTCTTTGAGGAAGGGCAGGAAGTAATGTATCACCACCATGTGATGTAGCTTTGCCCCTAGTCTACCAAATGGGAAAGCAAGAAGCACAGTAGAGGAACAGCATGCTGATGTATCGCTACGAGCCCTAACCAGCATCTATCCAGGTATTCCACCAACTGCCTGAACCACTTTGGATACCAAACCACTTTGGATACTAATGCAGATCGGCCACCAACGTTCTAAATCAGCAGTCACCAAGCTTGCAACTGCTATGTACTGAAAAAGCAGTTCTTGTTCGGACCAGTGCTTACTGTTCTGCCATGCAGTTCATAAGCAGCCTATCCAAACCCTACAGATCAATGCTCTGGACAGTCGCATCTGTAGGTCACTGCCCGAGCAGGCTTTGCACCCAGATTTTCCAGGCAGATGTGACTGCACAGGGAGTCGCTCTGCAGAGATCAGGTGGGCATCTTGTGAGTAGTGCGGCAGAACGGTAAGCGCTGCTCACAGTTGGAAGGGATTTAGCATTGGACCGGATCTGATCCACAGGCCATAATCTGGTGAGCATTGTTCTAAAACAAACATACATAGATACCATGGTTCTGGTTTCTATATTTGCAGAGACATACGTATTTATTCTTAATTATAGGTGGCGCCTTTTTACATGAAAGTAAGCCCGCAGATTTTCTGGAAAATTGCAAGTTGTGGTCTTTGGGGGGCCAGACGGCCATTCTGAGGTCCATCAAAGCTGCACCTGGCCTTGGTGGGCCTCAGAACAGGCCCGATCACCCTTGGCAGCTCCAGGTTGAGCCAAATCCGCAGATTAAAAATCAGTGAATAAGTAGGCTCAACCTGTATAGGCTCAACATTTAAATAATCCAACAACACGTTTACTGATTCTAGTGGCTTACATTCAACTTACATAAAGTTATCTGGAATGGAACCCTTATGTAAGTCAGGGTGTGCCTGTATAAACAAATTTAGAACGATCCACTATCAGCCACTGAAGTCGAGCTTTAAAAAACACACACCACCACCTTAGCCAAGAGGAAAACGACTCCAACTATGTTCCCACATAGTTACTAAATGAATTAAGCTTCATTTCCCCCTAAACCTAGGATGGATAAACATTTAAGTATCAAATAAAATATTATTCAAAAACTTTTCTCTCTGCAGTCATGACACTAATCAAGGAAAGCTGCCCCCCCCCCCACAAGCAAAAATGGTCACTTCTGAAAGATGCTCATACAGCAGGCCTGCATTATTTGTAGGGGTTCCATTCCAATCCACTGATTTTGGGGTCCCTTTAAACCTCCAAAGACATTTGGAGCAGTGCTCTGGTTGCCTCCAGAGACTTTCTGAAGCCTGACCATGTGCGTAAACCTGTGGCCTCTACAGGGAAAAAGTCGGGAGCATTCTAAAGGGAACTTCCAGTTTGCGGTAAAAATGAGAAGTTCCCTTTACATCGCTTCTGGCTTCATTCAGAATCCTTCAGAGCCTGTGGGCGAATGTGCGCAGCCTCTCTGGGCTTCAAAAAGCCTCTGGATCAATCCAGAGCACAGCTCCGGTCAGGTTCAGAGGGTAGGGGAGTGATTCAGCACCCATGGATAGTGAAATCCACAGATGCCAAACTCATAGATAATGCAAGCCCTCTGAAGTGTTATATATTAAAACCAACTCCTTGAATCATGCTTGGAGAACAAATATGTGCATTGTTTGCCATTTTTTGAATGCATGCAGACATACTATCACTTTAATATTATATATATATATATATATATATATATAATATAAAATCCATCAAAATAAAAAAGTAAATTGTCCAATGAACCACACTAGAAGTTGTAAGCATAATTTATCAGAGATACATTCATAGAATATTTAATTCTACCCTAACCAGAGAACCAGTTTTGCTTTGTTTGTTGCTTTTTTTTTTCCCTTTTGGGACTTTATATAAGCAAGGAAATACAGAATTAAGAACAAATTATATGCATTTATCCAGTTTCCCAACTCCACCTTGAAGGTGTTCAGAGATTGTTAATCTTCAACCATTGGCCTTTTAGCTTTCTGCTTGGTCACAGAACTGGGTAGGGCAATTACAAGCAAACAGGCTGATAATTCCCTTCCTCTTCTGGATTACTTCAAAAGGCTATAGCATGTGTTCTTCATTTATCTAATTTATTTGTTTATTTATAGGATTTTTATACCACTTTTCTAAAACTCAAAGCGGTGTACATAGAAAAATAAAAACCCATTAAAATAACAAAATTAAACCCATTAAAACCATTAAAATGACACAACAAAAAAGAGCAGAATAGCATAAAATGGTATAATAGCATAAAAGTTAAGAAGTTTAAACGGGGTTAAAAAAATAAAAAAGCCTAGGTCAACCTGTTATTATACTTAAAGCAGTTATTAATATTCATTTCTGTAAAATACATGTGTCAGAAGGACTTCACATGCCTATGTCATCAATTCTCACAAAAGTTACTCACTTGGAACCTCTGCAAGTGACCCCTTTAAAAAAAACTGTTTTATGTTGAAGATCTGGCTCATACAAGCATGCCCCGGTATCTGCTGGGGTTCTGTTCTGGGGTTCCGTTGTGGATACTGGGGACACCTTTTTAAAGACAGGGGAATGTCAGTGGTTTTGCTGAAACAAGGTAAAGAAGAGATTTAATGTTCCCTTATCTTTTTAATAGGCATTCCAGTATCCAGGGAATCCGTGGATAACTGAAACCGTGGATACCAAATCAGTGTATTTGTGCCTATACTTGCATATAAAGTTGGGTGGCCCCCCAACTTTGGAATACCCTCCCCTTAGAATTGAGAACTGCTCCCTCTTTGGTAATATTTTGGCGGGGGCTGAAGACCTTTTTATTTCAAAAAGCTTTTAATTGCTGACTGGCGGGCTGGTTTTTATACTTTTGCTTATATTTTATGATCCACAGGGCTTGTTGTTGTTTTTAAATTTTAATTGTTTTAATACTGTGTTTAAATTACTGTTTTTAATGTTAAATTGTGAATTTTTATTGTATTTTATTGTTTTGTTGTTGTAGGCCGCCTTGGGTGCCTATGGGCAGAAAGGCGGGGTATAAATTGAATAAATAATAATAATATATCCTATGAAACAGTAATAGGCACATACATGTGCAGTGCATAAGCTGCATTCCGTGAATGTGGAAACATACGGGGCAAATGCCAATCAGCATATTTTTGCTGCATTCAGGAGTCCCTGAACAGGTGCCTAAAATCAATAATATTCTTGATGAAGGCCAATAAACTGAAATTCAGTCCAGATAAGGCAAGTATATTGATAGTTAGTTGGCATGTTGCTCTGGGTATAGATGGACAACCAGGTCTGGATGGATGGGACCAGATCACAGTTCAAAAGATTGTTCTTGATCTATATAAGAAATCCATGAATAAACATAGATTTAAACTCAGGTCTTCCCAGGAGTAGATGGAACACTTTGCTTCCTTTATCTTAGCTTTTTCCAGCTTGCCCTGTCAATGCTTAAAACCTGTTTGAAAACGAATTCACCAGAAAGTTCTGCTAAAGAGAATCATTTCTTATGAAAGTAACCAACAGAAGCTGCTAAACCTTGAAAAAACATGTAATCACGAGACTCCATATGTCTTTAAGCTGAAGTGACAGACATCTATCTGCAAATCAGTTACTTGTGACTCTTTTCCTAAGCATGTGACTCCACAATAAAGAAGATACCCTCTTTTAAGAGTAGCTGCACTTCTCTGCATTAAAAAAAGAAAAGAAAAAGATTTCCACATTTGGGAAACATACATTTTAAATATATTTGACCCCTGATTATGGTTATAGGACCACTAGCAGCCCTGGCCACCTGGAAACCCAAAACAGAACAAAGGCAAAGAGCAAACCGGTTGGTACGGGAACCCTGCACTTTCTGGAAACATGTTTTGGCCCTGTTTTCTAGGCCAAAAAGTGTTCTTTTGTCCCTGTTGGGGGAGGCAGAAAACAGTAGTTTCAGAATCCACAGTTGATTAAAAGGCCATGCTCTCCCTCAGGATTGAGGTAAATACATGGGGAGTGTGTGTTGAAAATGCCAGCAGAAGGGGGGCTGTTAAAGGCTACGTTTTCAGTAGACTTTTCTCTGTCGAGATTCATCATTATGGCCACCACAAATCCAAGTCGGGCTACTAGTTTTAAGAAATCAAATTCTGTCCTAGGAAAGACAAAAAGACATGGGTCTAGCTGTAATGTCAGGCATTTCTCTTACTTTTGGAGATGCACAGCTGGTTATGTTTAAGGAAAATGTTAAGCAAAACACCTGTAGACAATGGTCCCAATGCAAAAGAGAACAAAAAACAAACTTGGACCCTCCCTGAGGAAAAGACAGAAATATCCATGAGTTATTGCTTTTGTCCAGGTCAGTTGAGCCAAAGCTGAAGGGAAGACTTTTATCAGACACAGCATGAGCCAATTATCTGCTGAGTAAACTACACTCTCAGTAAATGGGACCAAACAAAAGACAGTGATGACAGAACAGGGACTCTAGAAATGGCCTGAGTTAGATTAGATAGTGCCACCAATGAACAGGGCATTTTAATCACGTAATACAGAAAGGCAGCACCAAGGAACAGCCAGTGCCAAAAAGCTTACAAACACTTTGCCACTAAATGGAAAGGGAGGGAAGAGGAGAGTCAGAGAGAGACCAATTTAGAGGGATGAAAGTTAAACCTTTCCCTTACGTGACCCTGCTGTGATTGTTCCACTGAGGCACATTCAGCCAGTTGAACACAGTCACAGTTTAGAGTGAGAAAGATCTAGCCTGGTATGTGGAGTTGTAAGCCTTGAAAACCCTTCTCGAAGCTAAACAACAACACTGAGGCAACACTTGGAGCAGAAAAGCTCCAAACAGATGGCATACGAAGCAGTAGCTTCCCACAGGCCGGCATCTGTCTAGATCAGCTATTTCGACCAGTGTGCTGTGGCACATTGCAGGGGTGCCACGGGAGTTCGGAGAGGGTAATTTGTTAGTAGGGCCATTGGGGGGCCCCTCCACAAGCAGCCTGGTATGCCTTGTCAGTTGTCGAAAAACTGATGGTGTGCTTTAACAATTTTAGTGCCTTGTTAGTGTGCCATGAGATAAAAAAGATTTAAAATCGCTGGCCTAGGTGGACAGGTAACCACTTTACCATGCAATTTCTTCACTTGAACAGAGATAAAATTATCTGAGCACCAGGCAGGATGATGCAGACAAGGGTCAAAGTTCACTTCAGGGAGAGACTGGCTGTCTGTGGGGACTCTTGATCCACATTTGCAACACTGTCAAGTTTGTAAGAGCATGCTATGCGCATGAATAAGTGAAAACAAATTGTATGAATGCCCTCGCTAACATCCTTGATGCTTCTTTGTGTCGGTCCAAGCCATCCAGCTTCTTCCTCACCTACCCAAGCTGCTACAAGCACTCTTTACTCTCCTTTCTGTCCCCACTTCTATTCTCCTTTTCTTGGTATTTTACCATTGAACTATGGTCCATTTCATGAACAAAACATATTAAATGATACAGTGAAAAGACTTATCTGATAACCCGAGTTCCTGTTCTGGATAAAAATGACAAGGGGGGGGGGATCAGCCATTCAAAGTTAGGGCCAGCTGGAAACTATTTATATCCATTCTGTGGTGTTGGGCCTGCAGTAAAGCACAACCTTTTCAAATGAGGGCCAGTCCTTAAATTGCAGGGCATTTGCTGACAATAAATAGAACTGTCAGGCCTTGCTGTTTCAGTGCACCAAATGAACTTTTGAGCTAGTGACCTGATTTTGGGATGGGGGTCACTTGTGTTCCTAAAGTCAACAGAATTTGCCAGTGCCTCAAACCCTCACACCCTGAGCTGCCAACTCTTAAAATCGTCTTTGTACTTACTGAGAAAGTATTGTGACAGTAATAACTTCCAGAGGGGGGTAGCTGTGTTAGTCATGTTGCTGCAAAAACAACAGAGCCTTGTGGCACCTTCAATAGTAACAGTTATTTTAGCAAAAGCTTTCGTTAACTAGAGCCCACTTCATCAGATGCACTTGATATAGTGGACTCTAACCAACAGACAATTTTGTTAAAATCAACATTAGAACTACAAGGCTCAGTTCTTACATTTTTATCGCATGATAGAGATGATTTAAAATATATCACTTGAGGTTGTCTTCATCATTTCTCTCCCTTCCTATTAATTTATATCAGAAAATAAAAATTGATGCTGCCATCCTTTGCCTGTCTACTCAGAAATAAGTTTCACGATGTGCAATGGGGGCTAACTCCCAGGAAAGTATGCATAGGACTGCAGCTTGACTATCTACTGCCAATCTCTGCAGCTCTGCCCTGTCCCATCCTGTTGCTGCGTAGGAGCTGAGTGCAGAGACTTTACAGAGCCGGCAACATGCCAGATTAAACAAAGCTGGATTCGGGAATGAGAACAAGTCAATTCCACATTGCTATACTGACCTATATCAACTCCCAGTCAGCTGAGCCAAACTAAAAGCCGTTGGCCAATGAGGTGAGGGGGAGGGAACCAGGAAAAGCCTATGGGAAGCCAGCCAGCACAGTGCTGCTCAGGTTTGCCTTCTATGCTGTAAGAGGTGATAGAACAGGTAGAGGTAGCAATTAGACCAAAAGCAGCCTGGCTCAAGCCTCCAGGAATACACAAATAAGGCATGAACTCTCCATGGGCAAGAAGCTAGCTGGGAGCCAGACTGCACATTCATGCTGGAGAATTTTTATGCAGCAGGAACAAACAGCACCAGGATAATATATACAGAAGTTGGAGAGAGAGGGCTCTGCCTTGCATTATGGGTCAATTTAGCCAGCAATAAATATACTGTGGCCACACAGTAGGCCAATGCACGAGGTTTTATTTAGACTTGTTTTTAGCATGTATTCCAAAGTTAGGGAAACAAAGTGTGTATCATTTTTTGATCTCTCATCCAGGTTAACTCCACATTGCTATCCAACAACTGTTTAAAGGTCTCCATTAAAATAAAAAGGGACACCTTGCTCTAGTTCAGTGTCTGAGGATTGCATTAAACATGTTGCTAACATGCAGCAGTTTAGGGTGCAGATTAAAAAAACTTTTTTTTAATTAACTCCTTACAGCCTATTGGACTTGTGATGTATGTTGTGTCTGTACACTCCTACTTGGGTTATCGGGGTCACCTAGAAATTGTAATTGTGCCTTTAAAAAGCTGCAAACAGGAGAGAAGATGCTGTTGCCACAGCTCTCGTCTCATTTCTCCATGAGTACCTTTGCCTGCTCCATGAAGCAAAACTTTAGATTGGCACCAACCAGACCAGTTGGGCAGGTGAGGACAGGCAGATCAAAGAAATCAGTGGGGCCAGGGTGGAGTACATGACAGTCGCATGCGCTTTCACTGCTTTTTAATAGATCTAGCCATGATCTCAGGTTGGGTTCTTTGAGCTGACACCCGGTCACTCTCATTCAGACATGTGAGGCTAGACATGCTCTCATCTTAACAACAATTCCCTCTACTGCTATTCACATCATATATCTACATTCAGGGCTGCCTTTTCTCTAGTTCAGAAGTTGACTTTAAAGGTAAAAAGGGAATCTCCAGGTTGCAAACTGGCAACCTAGGAAATTACCAGACTCAGCCGGTTTGGAAAAAGCTTTACAACATATTGGGCACATTGGGGGGGGGGGGGGAGGTCCGTTGCAACCATAAAAGCACTTGAGTGAAGCATAATTTTAACAAAATGTATTTTCCCCTCCCCTACATTAACCCTATCAAATTTCTTCTTGCCCATCAGATGCAATTTAATTCCAATGCCTATTTTTCATTACTCATCTACACCTAAAGGCCAGCCTGCTATGGGCGCATTTGGAAAAATAACCTCCTCTCAGTGTTAAGGATGTCATCATGTCATGATCAAGTTTAAAGATTGGCAGTCATGTCATTGACTGTTGTTAGCCCTCTAGGTCTTTGGGATTACTGTTTTCACTGACCATTATCAGATCTCTTGCTGGAGCTGGGCTGCTTAAATGGCTTCCCAGACAAGCCTCTCAAATCCACAACAAATGGTGAATTTGGCTCTGAGGTCCCAGCTGTAGCAAATAAATCCCAGTAGCAGCATATGAGCTCCTTTTCATGGTTAACACAAACAAAATAAACTATGATAAGCCTCTTTAGTGGAACCAGTTATATCTTTCAAAACCAACAAATGAAAATTGGCCATTAGACACAAAACAATAAAGAGGTGTTTATATCAATTCTAGGATATTCTTTATTTACTGTAAATAAGAACATAAGAACGTAAGAAGAGCCCTGCTGGATCAGTCCAAAGGCCCATCTAGTCCAGCTTCCTGTTATCTCACAGCAGCTCACCAGGTGCCCCAGGGAGGCACGAGACACAAGATGCTTACATCTTGTTGCCATTCCCTTGCACCCAGTACTCTGAAGTAGCCTACTACTAATGTAAGGAGGTTGCACAATCCATCATGGCCTATAGCCCACGATGGACTTTGCTTCCAGAAATCCATCCAAACCCTTCTTAAAGGCATCTAGACCAGATGCCATCACCATCTCCTGTGGCAAAGAGTTCCACAGACTAACCACCCGCTGGGTCAAAAAGTACTTCCTTTTATCTGTTTTAACTCTCCCAACCCTCAGTTTTAGCAGATGCCCCCTGGTTCTGGTGTTTTGAGAGAGGGAAAAGAACATCCCTCTATCGACTCTATCTCTTCCGTGCATTATTTTGTATGTCTCAATCATGTTCTCCTTCAGGTGCCTTTTTTCTAGGCTGAAGAGCCCCAAACACTGCAGTCTTTCTTCATAAGGGAGGTTCCCCAGCCCTGTAATCATTTTTGTCACTCTCTTCTGCACCTTTTCCAGGTCCACTATGTCCTTTTTGAGGTGCGGCGACCAGAACTGTACACAATATTCCAGGTGCGGCCTTACCATCGATTTGTACAATGGCATGATAATATTGGCTGTTTTTATTCTCAACCCCTTTTTTAATTACCCCAAGCATGGAATTGGCCTTCTTAATTGAACTATTGAAAACCACCCCTTCCCACATGAATCTGCCCCATTTACTACCTATCTTATTTATTTATTTATTAAACATATTTTATTCCGTGGTCGAAAGAACAGGGCAGCTCATAAAATCCAATAAAACAAGCAAGCAAGCAAACTAATAAAAAATATAAAAATTTCAAAAACGTATAAGCAGAAGGACAGCTCTAACCACAAAGAAAAAAATGCAGCTCAACTTAATCTAAATGCATAACAAAACATGCATATTTTCACATAGCTGTGCAATACAAGCTGGGTGGGACCTGTGCAATGTCAAATGTTACACGAAAAAAACAGGGAGCAGGGGCTTCCAAAAGGTGACACAACAGAAACCGCCAACTGTGCATCCACAAAAGAACGCAAGCACAGGAGAGGCTATTCCAATGACCTCAGATTACAAGAAACTTCATGCTGAAAAGATGTTTCTTAAAATATCTGAATCCAAAGGCATATAGGGCTTTAAAGGTGATCAACAGCACATGAAATCAGTCGCGATCCCGGCCTATGTGCCACCCAGGGAGAGGACCGCAGAGTGCTGCCCCCCACAGAGACTGCTGCCCCTGACTCACCAGGAATATCCAGAGCCTCGTGTGATGTCCTTCAGCCCTCCCAAAGCATTCTGAAGCCTCCAGAGGACTTTTAAAAATGATGTGACTTTCAAAACTGAAACCAACCTGAGTGTGAGATGGTCAAGATAATCAGTTTCATCCAGGAATTCCTGAAGTTGGGGTCCTATTTCTCACACACACACACACACACACACACACACACACACACACACACACAC
>JAJKFI010000049.1:6639275-6654779 GCA_029204185.1 Lerista edwardsae | reverse complement strand
ACACACACACACACACACACACACACACACACACACACACACACACAGGTTATCTGCTTGCATGCATAGGATAATAAAGGGCAGCCATGAACCTTAGAACGCATGTTGTTTTAGTACATTTTAAATGGTGTCCGTTTTTTCCTTTTTGATATTTTGACCAAGTTACAACAAGCACATTCCTTCACTCAAGTGATCATACGAAGTTTAACAGTGTACTGCTTGGAGGGCCGGCCCAGGATGGAGGTGGATCCAGGATTCGGCCACAAGGCTGAATCTTATACCCGTTCAGGAGGCCCCACAGCCCTGATTCAGGCTGCACGGTTTCCTCAGATCTGCGTCTTTCACATCTTCCCTGGCAGAACACAAGCCGCTGCTCACACCAGGGAAGGAAAAGGGACGCACTGGATCCGGTCCATGGGCCGGAGTGTGGAGCCCCTGCTTCAAAGCCATCTTGCTAAGAATTCTATTTTCAGCTGCCTATGGCACTGCTGTTTGCTGGTTTTATATAGTTAAAATTCAACAAGTTGTGCATTAGGGAACAAGAGCGAAACAATCAAAGCTTTATTAGAAGAAAACCCTTTGTGTAATGACAAAATAGAGCAGCCAATTCTTCTGATCCTGATTTTGGAGGGAGGAGGGGTTGAGCTGAAAGCACAATTCAAGAGCCAGTTGAATGAGAGGTATCCTGTTACTGGAACATCACGTTTTCAGGCTTGCTTGTAAATCACAGTGTTCTACGCTAAGCACTGTAGATAACACTGTAGAGCCCTTGGATTACAGTTGCAGGAATGTCTATTTTCAATTATATGGCAGTTTCACTGTTAAGTAATTCGTTTCAGGTAATATTCTCAGGCCTAGTATCTTAAGATATTTTTAGGTCCAGTTCTCTAAAAATACCACTGCCCCCACCCCTGCACACACCTGCCTTCCTACCACAGCTAATTATGGCAAAAATGAAATTTTCTTCGATTCTGACTTAACTTGCCCACTTGCTTCTCTGTTAACTTGCTTCTCATGTTAACATTCACATGTTATTAATGTGTCTCTCAGGAGATGCTCGCTGTGAATATGAAAACACTAATTAATAGAATGAAAAGAATGTTTAAGAGGCTAGCAAAGCTTCCTATAGAGGACTAATTTCCAAATGTTCAGTTGATATCTTTTTTTAGGTGCTGGCAGGGAGTGGTGAGAACTATGTGGCATCGGGAATAATGCAAAGGGTGCTCTAGCACTGAGGTAAAAACTAAGTCCTAGAAAAGGGCAAATTACATTTTTTGATCCTACTTCCTCTCCGCTATTGACAGCTTTGGAACAAAGTTTCTTGAAATCACTTTTCAAAATCTAAACATTTATGTTATTTATTTTTGGTACTAAATAACAATGGAAGGAGAAAGCAAGACATACTTTTTGCCTTTCTTGTACAACTTTTGAGTCAATCTCATCAATCTCCAGTGGGAAGCCACAGATGATCAGCATAAACCATGGAGGAGGCTGTTGCTCAGGGGCAGAGCAGGGGCTTTGCATGCAAACAGTCCCAGGTTCAATCCTTGGTATCATCTGAAACCCTGGACAGCTTATTACCAAGTAAAATACAGGCATGCCCTGGTTTCCACTGGGGTTCCATTCTGGACCTCACTGTGGATACCTGAAACAGTGGATACTAGGAACGCCTTTTTAAAGATAGGGAAACTTCAGTGGTTTTGCTGAAACAAGGTAAAAAGAGAGACTTGTTTAATGTTCCTTTATCTTTTTAATAACCATCCCAGCATCCATGGTATCCATGGATAACTGAAACCGAGGATACCAAATCAGTGGATACCAAGGCACA
The DNA here is from genome assembly GCA_029204185.1 of Lerista edwardsae. Lineage (NCBI taxonomy): Eukaryota > Metazoa > Chordata > Lepidosauria > Squamata > Scincidae > Lerista > Lerista edwardsae. Next base: position 6,652,951 of record JAJKFI010000049.1, on the reverse strand, counting down.
CGTGTAGACAACGTTATATGAACCAGTGGTGTAGTCCAGTCTCAAGCAGCTTCCTAGTTCCTTACAGCCATCCACAAATTCAGATCAAGCACGACACTTTTCCTGTGTTTCCTGAGAGAATAGTTCACAAACCTTTGATAGTTGTAAGACTACAGAAGGAATGAAAACAGTATTAAATAGCAGGTTGCACTCTTATTAGGAAGTATACCACCGTTTCTAAAAATGAGCCTCCATCTTCTTCTCCATCTTCTCCATCTACCTGATAATATGCTAACAAGCCAACACACCTTGAATAGTCGAATAGGAAATACGCAGCTGTAAGTGAACTGATGGTACAGGTACCTGTACCATCAGTTCACTTACAGCTGCGTATTTCCTATTCAACTGGGAATGTTCAAAGCATGCAAATGATCAGGAGACTCAAACATACGAGAATTTCCTTTGTGATGTAGGGTGGACACAACTGCATGGGAAGTGGCAGGCACAGCTGACAACTTTCTGGGCTTGTCCAGTAACAGTTGCCTACCAAAAATAATCACTGTAATAGTAGCCACATTTCATGCCCATTCACAGTTGCGCTTCAAATAAAAAATATATTTTTAAAAAAATTACCAAGTCTAATAACACATGTCATATAACGGTAGTACGTTCCCTAGCACCCTTGGTAGGAGAATGCTGAAGGCACATCTGATCTCTTCATTCATGCATACATAACCAAATATACCTCACCAGTGGAAAAATAGGCCTGGTGTGGCATGTTAGCCTAGTTTTCACAAATTACAAAGGAGGTGGTAAACCCCAATTTGGGGCTGTACCGTGTCAGACAGCAGATGGAGGCTCACATGATTGAATGTTCTTCCATGCAAAACATTCCATGTGCACAGAAAACTACATGTCAGGAGAAATGGTCCTGTGCTAACCTTCTCCCTTGCATGCAATTTTTCTATGTGTAGGAAGGTTTCTATTGCAGAAGAGTGTTTCAGGATGCGACTCGTTCTCTACTTCCTAAATTGGTGTAACTGAGACATAGTTTACTACCTTGTACGCTGCTTGTTTTAAGAAAGGGAGACCATATACCAGAGTTTTTCAAACTGTCACGATGCCCCAGCTAGGAAAGCCCGGCTTCTGCCCCTTTAATGGGCAGGGAGTGGGGAAGGCAGCAACATGATCCCCAGGATTGTGCTACTGCCAAGAAAGAAGGGGATTTCCCTTCCCTTCTAGATGGAAGTGACGGCCTCTGGGGGTGTGTGTGCAGAGAGCCCTGTGGACACCGCAGTAGGGATCCCCCAGCCTCAGAATACATTACAATTGCAACCCACTTCAAATTTCTGGAACAGTGTTGGGAGGGCATAACAGGATGGGGAGTAGATTGCGATGGGACAGGGAGTGGACAGAGAGGGTCACAGGAGGGGGTGGGATCAGCAATGGGTCCCCAGTCTCATACTTTACTCAGTCCTTTATTTATTGGGGTTGTGGTACAAAAAAATTTGAAGACCACTGCATTATGCAATCTGACTTTATTTGCACATAAACACAAATACACTGAACATTAGATCATGGCAAGTTGGTTCAATTTTCCCTTGTGAGAAGTGGAGTATTTTGGCATGGGGCATTTGAGATGCAAATCAAGTGCATCAGGAGCGCTTTATACTGCTGTTCAGGAGTCCCCTTGGGCATAATCTATCAACTCTCAAATTCTGTGTCAAAGAAAAATTCAAGTTGCGCTATCAGTAGAAATGTCAACTGCTGGCATATTCTGCATAATATATACAGCTTCCGAGATGGAAATTTTCAAAGAATTTGTGATTTTGGAGCAAGACTGGAAGGAAATCAAAAGATGGAAATGGATGGCGATCGGTGGGCTGTACTAGCAGCAGGAACCTGGGAGCAACAGCCACTGCTGAGGACAAGTATCAGGCATAAAATTTGACTCTTCTAAGCATAGAATGTGAACTATTACAAAATAAACTTTAAGCAGACCTTAGTTCTGCCCACCTGCTTTGTTCCAAGTGGCACAGAAATGCTCTTTCAAAAAAGCACCCGAGTTCAGCAAAACTGGAAACGATTAGACAATAATGCAGTGCAATCCAAGAACAAAATGTGTGTGCAGATTAATCACTCTCCAAGACTGGAAAGGAAAGATAGGAGTGAGAGATAAATCTGGCCCTGGTGTTTATGCAAGCGTATCATGCTTCATAGTACTGAATGTCCCAGCACTTACAGAGGAAGTAAACAATGTTCTCTCTGTGTATATGTATGCACACAGCACTAAATATGATAGCCTGTAAAGAATGCCTAACTTTGAGTTATGAAACACATACGTCAGAGGTCTCCCAGTTGTGAAGTACAATACCACTGCCCAGGGCTGAGTAAAATCTCAAGATTTCTTGAGAGACACTTTGCATTTAAGAATCATGTAACCCAAGCTAATGCATGTTCACTCAGCAGTAAATCCCTCCAAATTTGGTGGGGTTTACTACTAAGCAGCACTGCAGCCTGAGAACTTTATTCATGCACCCCTGAAAGACAGGGAGGAAAAAAGAAGCAGGCAGAGATAAAGAGTTTGATTCACTGCACAACTCCATAGTTTGTCTTAAGGAAATTACCTTTAATGCTGTTAAATGTAACCTTTTTGTCCAAGATAAAGAACATTCTCTTAGAGCTTTTGCAAGTATTATTGTTATTGGCAACTCTGCATGCTTTCCACGACTTCTTTGCGTTCAGAACAACATTTCTCAAGTACTGTTTCCTGGGATCTCCTTAAAAAGACACATCTGAGTACAGCCATAGCTTTGCATCCCTTTTATCACTGGGCTGTACTACTGTCATTTTAGATTAACAGAAAAAGGTGAAACTAACTTTCCCGTCGATCCAGATGTCAGGAATGATCTAATGAGAGTATTGTGGTAATGATATAGTGAAATGGAACCTCCATATTCATTCATGGTACATCTTGAAATATTAGGTACTATATGCATACACTGATGTCCATCACCCTCATGTCCTGCTTGCAAGCTTTCTAGGGACACTGTGCTGGTCACTGTTTTAAATGAAAATCTGGACATGATGGAGAACTTGGAGAAATCAAACTTGACCACAGCCCTTCATGCCCTTGTTATACCCCACTAGATTACTGCAATCTGCTGCATAGGCTACCTCGGAATGCTAGATGCAGGGGAGTGGCAACAGGGTGCAGGCATCTTGTTGTCTCGTGTGCTCCCTGAGGCATCTAGTGGGCCACTGGGAGATACAGGAAGCTAGACTAAATGGCCTATGGCCTGATCCAGCAGGGCTCTTCTTATGTTCAGGTTGTGAAACCAAAAAAAAGTTCATATGATTCTCAGTTTTGCCTTCCCTATGCCATGATTTGGCCTGTTAGAAAAATCTTTGGCCTCATTCAATATGAAGTTATTTTCTGCCCCTGTGACTGTTTTGTGGTGTTTGTTTTTTTAAAAAAAATATTTTGTTATCTATGTATTGGCTTTAAATTCTGTCACTGACAGCTGCCTTGAGCCTTTTTCCATGGAAGGAGGGGGCAGAAATACTTCACACAAACAAAAAGATGGATCTTGGTCTGATCCAGCAAGACGATTCTTATCTTCTGTCTGACCTTCAACATCAACATTGCTGCTTTGCTTCTTGGATCCTCAAGAGACAGCTCAGCAACAGCTCCTTATAACTTCATTGGTAGACTGGAAATAATGCACTACAAATGAACATGGTTTCTCTGACATTTGCTTACATGCAAAATAGATAAGTGTTATTTATGGAACAACAAGTCCACAGAAGGCTCTCACTACCACCAAGATATCAAAACCAAAAAGATAATGTAAACAACCAATGTTTTATTTTAGGAGACTTGTGGGGGGGGGGGAATCTGTAATTAAATCCCCCACTTTGCAAAAAAGAAAATCAGAACAGCATGTCAAACTCATTTTTTTGTACCACTGAGAACATGCAAGAGCCAAATATGGTACTTATCAGCTCTGAAGAAGAGCATTCAGCATTTCTTAGGTCACAAGCATAATGTAGCTAAATTATATCTGACAGACAGAACGTATTAAGAAACTGTGAGGAGTCACATGACTAGCAGTACACAGAGAAGAGATCAGGTCAGATGGAACATGATACTACACCACCAAACTGGAAGAGCTGGGAGAGGTTCTTAGAAGGGCCTGATTGCAATATCATGGTTCACCTAAGTGTTACAAGATGTCTGAAATGTTCATGGCAAAAAACAAAACAAAAAACCACACACCCCATTATCTCATTCTATTACCTTTTGCTGCTGCCACAACCCACAAAGAATATCAAGTAAACTCACTGTGATTTAACTGTACAAAATTAATGCCAATGCACTTTAAAAAAACACCATGCTTTTGAAAGATGTTCTCACTTTTGTGTTGTTGTTTTTTTGTTTTCCCTGTGCCATCAACCAAGACTGTGGAAATAATAATTGGCAGCAATTATTAGATTTTAGACTCAAGAGTAAACATGGTGGAGTAAATAGTCCCTTTCGGGCCTAGTTGTAGGCCTAGGGAAGCCTAGAACTTCCACAAAATATTGTCATTTGTACATTTACAGCCCTATCCTATCCAACTTTCCAGCACTGAGGAAGACACAATGCAGCCTTCAGGTAAGGGCACAAACATTCCTCTACCTTGAGGAGGCCTCCACCATTGCCCACCAGCACAGGAAACAGCACAGGAATAATCCCTTTGATAATGGCTACATTGATGATGGGACGTTGGTTGGTTAGGACTGGACTGTTAGTGAGATTTCTAATTGGTCCAATACCCTTCAAAATACCACATCTCTCTTTAAACAATACATTTAAAACAAATAACAGATAAATAAACCTTTAAAAAATCAGCCAATTATAAAAGAGAGGAAAAAAATCATATACCTAAATGACCTAGCAATTTGGCCAAAATGCAAAATGTTTTCTGATTAGGCCAGTATCTAGCTGAAAAGACAATTAAATTATAATCAACTCTGTTTTACATATTGCTAAGAAATGGCTGTATTACCCATTCTACTCGAGGAAGAGCTTGGTGTAAAAGCATGTATCCACCAACAAAAAACAATCCAACAAAAGATATAACTTATTTTGTAAATGTAAACGACACATTAAATAACCATACGGATCTGGCTGCAATAATGCCATGTGTAGGACAATTATTTAGCAATACTTGTTGCTGCTTTGTTCCACACTTCCCCATTGACTTGGGTATCTCCATCATGCACCGACACACCCCAATTAACCATCCACTAGTAACAAACCTATGGTACAACAGCAAGATTCCCCTACAGCAATATTGAGCCAATGAGAGTAATTGATCCAGAGTACCAGCTCAATAGGGCAGGGTGTCTCCAATTCTTGGAAACATTACATCCAGCCTATTTCCTTTTGAAGGTTACAACCTCAAGGTTATGTTCACTCAGAAAAGTCCGTCATGACCCAGAGATATGTAATTACACAGTTGTTAACTGGCCAGGGCAAGAGAGAGTTGCACAGTGTAAGGATTATTTTAAGCTTGTTGAATACCACGGTTGTTCGGAGGACGATGGTAGAAAAGAAAGGAACAAGTTTCTTTCCAATAAAGAAGTCTAATTCAGTACTTTAATTTTTTATTTATTACGTTTCTATCCCACTTTTTCTACAAAGAGATCAGAGCAGCACTTCAGCTATTACCCTTCGAGGGAGATTAACCTTAGAAGCAATTATTTGCCCAGAGCCACCCAGCTGAGAGGAAGGCTTTCAGTTTGGATTTCCTACATTATGCAACATTTAGAGTGCAATCCTATATCCCCGTTGCGCCGGTGCTACACTCTTGCGTCAGCCAAATGCTGTTGCGAACCCGTCCACATCGGCGCTATGGTGCTGGACCGGTGCAAGCAGCAGTGCCAGCGCTCGGGCGCTGCCGCGACTGTCGGCAGCACCGCCTTGCACCAGTCTAGTGTTGGCATTGCTTGGTCGGCGTAGGGCCTCCACGAGGGCATTCCAGCGGGGTTCTAGGGCATAACTGGGTGGCAACATAGGCGGTGATGCAAGATGACCGTAGTGCCATATCCTAAAGCCCATACCCAGGCGGGCCCGATTCAGACCACTCCTGTCCACGTCCTTCTGCGCTGCAAAACCGCAGCCGCAGATCCGGGCAGGCCCATAGGGGTGACCGGGGCTTACGTGGGTGCAAGGGGAAAACCTCCTCTTGTCCTGCACATTGTTGCTGCTGCCTCCTAATGGGCTTTAGGATACAGACCTGTTATGTCGACCTTACTATGTCGGCCTTACTTAGGATTGGGCTGCTCATCATCAGCTTGCTTTGTATATCTGTGCAAGACCTCAGTGATGGTCTTTTGGGAGGACTGTGTATGTACCTCACCAGGGTGTCTACTTTGGAGGAGAGCCTAGAACTCCCACATTTCATATTAAAGGACTATCCTTTCTGGGTTTCTCTGGAGGAAAAGTGGAATGGGAGGTATGAACTGGTAGACAACTAGATGGTTTAGGGGTCAAGGAAAGAGATCTTTAGCCAAGAACACTGGGTACCTTTGAAGAAATTTCAATTTAATCCTCTGAGGGCACAACCCAAATTGCACTCTTGGGCCAATGCTAGCTGCTTGCATCGGCCCAATGGCAGCAGCTCAAGGGCGTACTGCTCTGCTCTAGCTGAGCTCAGCAGGCACAAGAGCAGTTCTGGGCAGGGAGAGGAAGGGAGGAACTGGGTGGGGGTGGGCTGGCCAGGAGAGTGGTCAGCCTGGGGAAGGGGGTGGAGCTGGGATGCAGCCATTTATCCGAGCTGTTAGATGCAGGCACAGATCCAAGCAAGCCCATCAGGACGCTGTCCTTGCTCCAGGAAGGCTCAAGCAGCCTCCCAACTTGCACTGGATACGGTGCAGGCCTGCAGGCCTTGCCATTCTGGCGCAAGTTAGGATTGCGCCCCCATACATCTTTTCAATATTCAATGAACAAACCCATGTATAGCGTCTAGGCACCAGCGGGTGGGAAACATTTATTTGGAAAGAAAACCCAGACAAATAAAGGCTGACTATGGCATCTCATACTCCCATTCCAATTCAACAATGCAGAATCTTAAAGGGCAATGCAAAGCCCAATCCTACACCCAAAATTGGCTGTTTTCAGAAGAGTAGTTGTGTTGATTTGTAGCAGTGAAAAGGCACAATGCTAAGGCCATATCCTATTTGGCTGGTTAAAGGTAAAGGCTTCCCCATGACCGGATGCTTTAATGTTCAACTTGGCTGTGTGATGCGAGTCAACATTATCAGAACCAGGCTGCCATCTGGATTGTCAGGAGTGGGGAGGCTGGAACCTTGTAACACCCTTTTCTAGCCAATCTCAATTATCACAAGGCAGGACCAAGGTGGTATGAAGAAGCAAATACATAGTAGGAGATCTAAGCATATGCACATTAACCAACACAGCTTTTCAAACCTGATAAGAGAAGACTGCCATCAAACACGGAGATCATTCCGCAGAAAGAGAAGAGAATTAGAAGAGAATCTATGGTTAGTTCTCATCAAACTGCCAGAGACATTTGTAATGAAGGAAGCTTCATTTATGGAATCAATTCTTGATTCTGTTGAGAATTCTTGATGACGTGGGCCATAACCTGGTGGCAGAGAACCCACTTTGCATGCAGAATATTCCTGGTTGAATCCCTGGCATCTCCAGGTAAGGCTGGGAAAGATCCCCCTCTGAAATTCTGAAAAGTCACTACCAGTCGGGGTAGACAATGTGGAGCTGGATGGACTAATGGGCTGACTCAGGCTGTAAGGCAGCTTCATGTGAAAAGCAACGGGTTTTAAACCCTGAATAACTTCAACTGCTCAGCTCTGAATTGACCCATTCTACACCAGCACCACAGGCATTACCCCAGTATCCACTTAACCGATATCCCAGTATCGGTTCAGGACCCCACCATGGATACTTGAGACTGTGGATACTGGGGATGCCTTTCAGTAGTTTTGTTGCAACATCATAAAATCCAGAAATTTATTTAATATTCCCCTATCTTTTTAATAGGCATCCCCTTAGTTTCAATTATTCAGTGGATAACTGAAACAGTGGATACCAAATCAGTGGATCCCAGGAATGAATTGTGCTAGATCCACCAGGATCCAGCATCATTCATTCATTCACCAGCATCAGAGAGCATCAGCATTCAATGCAACTTACAGACAAGACGGATGAGTAGAGTTTGCAGCTTTGCCTTGTTAAAGAAAAAGCGTGCAGCAACTGGTTCTTGGATTGTTGCAACTTCAGGATCACCCCTGCCAGAAAGCACTAGAAAAGCAAGCTTCCAATTATTCTCTATGAACAGATTCTTGACACCATTCACAAACCCCACAAACTGGCATTACTAAAATGCTACGTGGTACAGTCATCACACTTCAGTAAAGGGGTCTCACAAAACCGTTACCAACTCAGAACTGAACGTGTATTCATTGAAGCTTCTTATTCACTGGTGCTTAGGTTAGGCTGCATTGTTAAACATGCTCAGAAAAAGACAATCGGAGAAAATAAAAGATACACACTTCACCTGGTTAGAAGCTTAATTCTTGTCACTGAAAGCCAGCTTGAACAAAAAAGATTTGCTTCTGAAAGAGACTGTGCATTTGGGGCCTCTCCAGGGCAAGAGAGTTCCACAGAATTAAGGTATCATCCATCCCTCACCAATGTAATCTCTCCAAAGCAAAAGGGCTACATCACTGAACATCACACCCAAATGTACATAAATAACTGCAAGACTAGCTAAGCATCAAATTTGTGATATAAATATACCCATTCACTGAGCCACAGAAATCATTACGGATACTGGATGTTGCCAAATAGTTATAATTTTTGTCTAAACTGAATAACCACCAGATCCACTGCTTGGGCAAGCTGCTTTCTATGCTACATGGTGAAATATCAAGTCTGCAAACACAATTGGTTTCTTTTTTAATGCATTTGTTTCTCTTTAAAAATACAGGCATATCTGCGGGGATTCCGTTCCGCGACACCCCCATGGATACTGGGGTATACACTATTAAAATGCCAGGCAAGTAAAGAAAATAGCCAAAAATAGCTTTGCCTGAGGCTATGAAGCAAAATTGCTGCATTTTGAGGGCTCCAGGCATTCTTCTGAGCGGCCTGCAACCTTTTCCTGGTCACACAGAGGCTCCTCTCTTGGTTGTCCCAGAATGCATTCTTTGCTTTTAACAAGTAGTACCATTTACGAATGGGACCAATGCACATGTTTCCAAGAAGAAATGGTTGGCAAACGGAACAAACATGAGAGATTCACTCCCATCACTTGCCTTGTAATTATATAAGGAAGAATTAAGAAGAATCTATTCTCTCTCACCAATACATATTGCAGCATATGGTCACCATATTCTTCGGAGTGGAGAAATCAGAAAGCCTATCACACAGCCTTTTATGAAACAAAGTGTGACAAGCCCTCAATGCATCCAATCCAAGCAGGCAATTTTCACGATGCATGTTTCTGCATGTTCCCCAATTCCCTGATTTGGCAGATTGCTTTCAATTAAACTCCTGAAAAGAATGGATGAGAAAGAAGTGTAGTTGAAGGATTCTGACCGCATGGTCCTCATGTGAAATCAGAAAACACAATAGAGCCTCTCCGTGCCTTCACAATTCTCTGCTCCCCAATGCTCATGCAATCCAGGGTCAGCAGGCTTCTTTCTTCCTTGAAGAGGCAATCGAGGCACAAAGGTAGCAGAGGGTCAGACTGAAGTAGGAAAAGAAAAGTATCCTCCTTTGTCCTGAGCAGTTTGCTTCCCTGGGAGGCAAAGGCCAATCTCTAGGCCTTGCGGGGAGACAAGGGTGTGCCTGAGCATCTGCATCGGCTGGAGGCCATGTGTCTTAGTACACTTCACACAACTATGGAACGCCTGCCCTGACCCCTCTAGAGCAGGGGTCTCCAAACTATGGCCCCGGGGCCAAATCCAGCCCTCCACAAGATTTTATCCGGTCCACAGCAACTTAAATATTTGAAATTTTTATTCATTATATATAATTTAAGCATGGCATTTTTTTGGGAAATGTCACATTTCTCTTTTGTTCTGAATCACATTCTGCTGATTACAAAAAAAAAATGTCCAAGTACAACTTATTCATTCATTCATTTATAAAACTGATTTTTTTTTGGTCCATGAAAATATGTGAAATATACGATGTGGCCCTTGTACTGAAAAGTCTGGAGACCCCTGCTCTAGAGAGCAAGAATTCTTAACTGGAGATCCCTGGACCCCAAGGGGTCCATGAACAGGGCACAAAAAAAACCCTTGTATATGTATGTGTTTAGGTGCATTTTCTAGGGACAGAGTCCATAGTTGTCAGATCTTCAAAGGGGTCACTGGCTCAAAAAAAAAAAAAAAAAAAAAAAAGGTAAGAACCACTATTCTGGAGGACAAGAAAGCACACTCTCAACAGAAGTTTAGTGTGACCAAATAAAGGAAGTCAGCAATTGGGTCTTTATAGACAAGATAGCATGTGCATTTTACAAAATACTTGAAAGTATGCATGCTTAACCTCACACCAAGGTAAGTCCCTGGTTTCCAGATTGCCTCTGCCCCTCAATCATAAACTAGGCTCTCTCTAATGGCAAGTCCCCTCTGTACTGTTTGAGTTGGATGAAGGAGCCTTGTCACACACATAGGAAGGAGACTGCACCTTCTGTTTACACTTTTCAAAGTGATGTTTGAAAATGTGTCAAGTCAACATACACTAATCGAAATTGCTAATCACACCTCATTTCCTAGTCTAGACAAAAAAAAGGTTAGAAAGTATAGCATGGGGTAACAGTCAGGCAATCGTACACAAATAAAACTGAATGAACTCACAAAAGAAATGCATATATGGAGAAATGAGAAGTGCAAGAGTTTATTATAGAACATATAGAGCATTTTGGGGGAATTGCTATCAAGAGAAAATAGTGCAATGGAATGAAGCTCTACATATCAGGGACACAGCTACTTTTACTGTGACTTGTTTTTAGGACAACTGTTTTACACGGTTCGATTTATGGGCACTGTTTTTCTGAACACTGTTAATGGCTTTGGAAGCTTTGCTTGAGGGGAAGAAGGGAAATTCAATAAATAAATCCAAGATTACTAACAAGCAATGGTCTTGTATTTGTATATTTGGACCCTCATATTCCAAGAACAAACTAAAGAACACTACAAAATATTGGCAAAATCCTTCCTTATCAAACTAGAAAATCCAGGAGTGTCATTTGATCATATCACAATGACAGCACTTCCTGCTTCATGATGTCACTTCCAGTCATGACATCACTTCTGGTGGGTCCCAACACATGCCATTCGAAAAAGTGGGTCTCAGTGCAAAAAGTTTGAGAACCACTGCTCTAGATGATCAAATGCCCCATAGTTCTTAAAGGGTTAACCAAATTTGTGTTAAGTTATCTTTGTGCAACGTAATGTAAACAGGGCTGTGAAACTAGTGAGATTTCTCTATATATTTCATTGCAGGAGGCACAGTTTCTGCTTGATAAGTGCTGAACATGTTGAGTGGGCTTGGCTGATAACTGAACTGGATGAGGCTGGGTGCTTCTGATGTGGTTTCAGTTTTGACCAATGATTTCTGTGTGCTGAAGTGTCAAAAAGGGGGGGGGGAAGCAATGTGTTTAAAGTAGCAGTTTATTGAAATGGTGACACCTTATTTTTTGCTTAAAAATAATTTTGAAAATAGCCATTACAAAGAAGGAAGGACCCTTGTTCTAACGGAACTCATACCTCTCTACCATTAAAGTTACATGATCAAAATTGTCACAACAGAGGCTGTTGAATTCTAACTTCTCAACCTACTGACAGCCAATTCAATTACTGCAAATGGTTTCCAAATTTTCATAGATAAAGCTCTTATTCTCAGGCCCTCTCCCATATGATTTATAAAAATTTTTTTTCTAATTTCCATCCAAGTATCAGATTAGTGCTAGTCATATTTTTGTGATAAATGGTTTTACACTAGCTCCTCCCCCCTGCGCGCACGCACACACGCACGCACACACGCACTTTTGGCTACAGTCTGGCAACATTTAATAGATTTCCTAAAAGAATATGTTTTGTAAATTACCTCCTTCACATAAACTTGGTCCCCTGCAATTTCTCTTAGGTGAACTGTATACTCCAATATTTTGCTTATTTAGTGTTGTAATTAATCCATCATATTTTAGCTTGTACTTCAGTTCCATTTTAGAATAAGAAACATGAATTCTGTTATAAATTGTTGAATATTTCACTTACAGTTCCCAAAATATGAGATGGGCTTAAAGAAGGTGATTGGCTGCTGGAAAATGCGCAAACTCCTCCCTCCCATATTTTTTTTCCTTATGTGAAGATTGGTCCAAGAAAAGGAGCACTTTCCCACCTCTTTCTGCTGATAGCAACACAGGCAGGTGACCTATACAGCTGCCCTATGTATACACTACTCGTACTGCCAACTGGTTAAATGGAAAAGCAATATAACAACCTCCTATCTATTCGTATTGTGCATGCAGATCTTCCCCAAAGCAGAGATAATTGCCTTCCTTTCTACTGTTACCATTCATTTGCCTCTTCCCAATCTTAGGCAAGAGTGATCATACCCTCTCCTTTTTACCTGCGTTATTCTGGGAATAATTTATGCATGAATTTTCTTCCCTTCAGGAGGCTCATTGTGAATGATAAAGCTCGAGAATCTCTGGTTAATATGATAGCTGTGAAAAGGGTGGACAAGGTAAAGTCGAGGCAAGTTCAAGAGTTGCCTTAAACAGGCATCTTGACAACAATGACCAAAAGGAAAACACTGCTGGAACATTCTTTTCCACACAACCCAGAATGCACAGTTAGTTCTTCCTTTTTCCAAACCCTTTGCTTCAGGGAAACCAGAAGCTAAAACATTCTCTCCTCACCCTCATCAGCTATTCAAAGGAGCATGCAGATTCTGAGTCATATAAATAAATCACTGTGGGGTGACTTGAAAATGTGTAGGTGAGTGTTAAAATAGCTTGCCCATATGTTTATTAGAATGGAGACGAGAGGACGGATCTAGAGAGATTTATTGTACACGATTGCTGTGCTTGGCCATCAAACAATATTAGATTAGCTAACATTCTACTGGGGTACATGGGAGGAGGAAGAAAGCTGGCCTAGTAGTGAATAAACTGGACAAAATCTTACCTAAGCTACAAGAAATATAGTATAATGTTGGTTTTAACAACTATAATTTTCTTCCTTATTACTCTGAGCACTCAAAAACATCAATGTGACGTAAGACTTCCCCTTATCCTCTTGGTCACAGAGGAAGGGAAGAAGGTATGCTGAGGTGCTAGAACAATGGTTCCCAAATGGTGGGTTGGGACCCACCAGTGGGTCGTGAGCCATGACCAGGTGGCTCATGAAGCACCTAGAGCAGCCATATTGAAAATATGGGAAGATGGGACGCTAGAAAAGCGGAGGGCTGTATAATTGTTTTGCTTGTGTCAAGGGTAGACATGGGTGTCAAGTGCCAATTGGTTATAGCAATTGGGTATAATGTTAAATGAAGACTAAGGGCCCAATCCTATCCAACTTTCCAGCTCTGATGTTAAATGAAGACTAAGGGCCCAATCCTATCCAACTTTCCAGCTCTGATGCAGCTGTGCCAA
>JAJKFI010000049.1:6540226-6639265 GCA_029204185.1 Lerista edwardsae | reverse complement strand
TGGTAGAAATACTTCCTTTATGTTATTATTCCTGTATAAAGGAAGTAACCTTTAAATGAGCTCAGTTAGTTAACACAAGATATGTGTGCACACATGCAAACATATAAGTCCAAACACATAAAACACATAGAGTGCTATTTCCTTACTGCAGTATACAGTTCGCCTCTATGTAAAGGTGTTACAACTACTGCTAGTAACTGCTCTGATCTTTGATCTCATATATATCTTGTAAGTGACCAAAACTTATACAATAACCACATACAGGTCATGCATGGGACATGGTAGTTTTGGCATTTTTCAAATGCTTTTTAGCAAATACGGTAGTCTGGATCACCACAGGTTAGTCATTAGACACAATAGATGTGTCATATGACAAAACACTGAGATTAAACACCCCTTTTAACCAAATATCGTTGTTTAACAGTAACAATGTAGACTTTCCGCAGAAAATAATATTTCAAATAAATAGAAAGCAAAATTGTAATTTAAAAAATATTTCAAAATACAACTTGAAGCAATGCACTTCTGAGGTAGCAGCACCTCAGACTCCTCAATCAATACCACCAAGGCAGTTTATGAATTTCCAAAAAAGAGCAGCTTACAATATGATGTAGTAAAAAAGTATCATATGTTCTAAAACTCCCCTTTGTTTTCCATAGCCATGTATACACAACATTTTACTTACACACACATACTTGTGTGATCCATGTATGAGACAGATCTAAACTAATACAAATGTTTGTTTTTCTTTTGTTCTAATAAACCATTGTGCCAGTCTGAAGTAATGTGTTTAATATTTCAGCTGTGAAGTGTCAATATCCAGTTCTATTAGTAAGAAAATGGGTGGTATCCATTTTAAAGACTGCTCAGGTTCCTTGAAAGTAGACTTCTGATTTCTAGCATAGTTTCAACTTCCAGTAAGGTCATGTTAGAGGATACTGAAAAGTTTCTGAACTAACTTATCATATTGTCTCTAAGGATCCCAAGTTAACATTTTAATTAGCTCTGAGCACCAGTTAAGGCTGCTCAGAAATGAAATCAATATCAAATTAAAAGTGTAAATTGTCAGAAAATTTTCAGCTATGCTAAGCAATCTAATTAATGTCAGCAGTTGCCATATGGCCTAGATCCTACCTCTACTGAAATCAACGAAACATGTTGCCAGTAAATTCAGTTCAGCCCTGCATGTTGGAACGTGCTTTTTTAACAGATATGATGTAGTGTAGTCCATTTTACAAAGTTTCTTGAACACTTAAGGTTTCAACTAAAAGGCTGTGGGTGCAATCCTTACCAACTTTCTGGCACTGGGGTAAGGGCAATGCAGCTCAGAGGTAAGTGAACAAACAATTGCTTACCTTGAGGAGGCCTCTGTGACTACTACTCCACTGCAGGATGCAGCACATGCCCCACTCGCACCATTATGCCAGTTCTGGAAAGTTGGTTAGGATTGTGCCCTAAGTTTATCACTACAACCACAAACAGCTACATCTGCATCTGGTTCAGTACTTCACAAATCACACTAGGCTCTGTATGAAAAGCAGTCATTTTCATCTCAGGTCCAATTTTTATAGCACTTGCAGAATCTCATGGAAACCTGCAAGCAGCTATCAAGATGCAAGAACAAAGGTATGTTTTATGACACAAGATAATCTCTCTAAGGTGTATGCACCAGTACGCACAGCCATGCAGCTACCAGGGAACACTGGACACAAGCTTTGAATGCTTTAAATTGTTGGATGTTACCTTAATAAAAAAGGGGTTTCCTGAATCAAAGCAGTGTACCAAATTACCGGTATTTGTTCCTTCCACATTCCGGATGATGGAAATTGTCCATCACTTGCACTTTCATCTGCACTTAAATTAAATTTCTACTGGTTGTCCTATTGAGAAGTTGAAACACACAAATAGGTTACTAGTGGAAACCTTATGGTGCCCATCAAACTTTCAAATGACTTGTTTCCATTGTATAAGCACAAATTCCCTGACAAATGATATTTAAGAGGTGAAAGTGTTTCTCCATGATATCCTAAATATAATTGGGTTCTGAATAGATGGACTCATTCTATACCTTGTACAAAAACTTCCTTCTTTGTATGGTAGATCAGCATCAGAAAAGTTAATTGTTTTACTGTATCATTAATTATGTTTAGATTCCACCTTTCTCTCATAATGGAATTCAAGGCAGCATACATGGAGTGCCTGATGCTTTCCTGTTCTGGCAGCAGCCAGAGTCAGCCCTTCTCAGCTTCAGCTGCATTGCTACCTCACATACCTCTTATGCCACTACGATGGCAACATTTCAGTAACTGTAAGCCACCTTAACACAGTGGTTCGCAAACGTTTTAGCACAGGGACCCAATTTTTACAATGACAATTTGTCCAAAACCCACCAGAAGTGATGTCATGGCCGGAAGTGCCATAACTGCGACACCAGAGCCTGCTGCTTTCCTGAGAGTGCAGCAATAAATTGGGTTATTTCTTAGCCATTTTCCAATAGCAACATGAATCAGAAAGAAAAAAAGCCTCTTTACAACCTTGACACAAGCAAAGCAACCACACAACCCTCCCCTTTTTCCAGCATCCCATCTTTTCTATATGGCTGCTCTAGGTGCTTGGCAACCCACCTGAAATTAGTTCATGACCCACTAGTGGGTCCCAACCCACAGTTTGGGATCACTGCCTTAACATTTATTTTGGGGCCCCATAAAAAATAAGCATGTTGGATGATAATAAACGTTATGCTGTTCATCAAACATGTCCATACTTTTCAAAAGTCGTCCCATAAAAAGGAAGATGTTCTTGAATGTACATCATACACAGTGAATCACACAGGTGAACCATGGCAGAAAATATTTTCCTGCTACTCATCTAGAATTGCATGTGAAAAAGTCAGGTCACTTCACAAGTTACAACATTCCTATACACAAAGCAATTTTATGTAGGAAATAATGCACAATCCATTTACAAATCTTTGTGTGCAACTGTCCCATGTGGGGTTTTGGCTGGGGACAATGGCAGTTTTGCTGCTATATACATAATGCAGCAACATCCCCATCTATGTAGTTACATTCCTACACATTCATTTTATGTTTTTGCATACAGACTTGTGTACAGTATGTTGTTATGGATTTTTTTTTTTGCGTTTGGACTTCTGTCGTATAGGAATTTTGTAATAGGTTCACTGAATAGCAGTCCTCATATTTTGTTATTACAGGACAATGTCAGTGGCTGAAGTCAAGACAAAATCATGTTTAAGAAGGTTGAAGTTGGTGTGACAGAGGCATTGTTGCCTTTGGTGTAGACACTCATTTCTTTTTGTCCTCTTAGCACTTCCATTCAAATGGGTTTCACTGCTTTTTGAAGCTCTACAGAACTGTGCAAAATCTGTGCACACAGATGATCGTGGAATGAGTGGGCACATGCTATGAGCAACAATACCTCAGTCATACCACCTTCAATTCTCTGGAAAAAAAATATTATTGTCTGTATCTCGCTTGAATGGGAATTTTCCATAGTCTGCACTTTGTTCACCAAAAAAAATAAAAAATAAAATGAAATGAATGGGCAGGAACCGAGGAGAGAAGGTCCAATGTAATATGGCCTTTCATGCAGCAATATTGTTCCTTCCCCCGTGTGGACTGCACCTTCCTCGTGTAGCTTACAGGCATGGCAGCTGTTTGAATCTGCAGCCACAATGGGACTGGGGTCTGGGAGTCACATGCTGTAAATGAACACATCTAAGCCCTCAAGAAGGCCTACAAGAAGACATGCCGTAAGGCAAACCCCATATGTTACCTCAAAATATGTGCACCATTGTTCTGCTTTTTTTCTTCCTCTTAAGAAAAGCAACTTTGGAAGCTTTTGAGCAGAGAAGCAGCAGTGAGAGAGGAGCACTTAACCCTTTTTTTTACCCACAATTTTTCTACCTCTATATTTTTTGCCCACAGGACTTGAGACACATAGTTAGGCTTGCAAATTGGGTGCAATTGTGAATTGAAAAGTAGCAGGTAGAGAAATGGTTAATCATGCCCTTTCACCTGCTGCTTTTCCATCCTCATCCCAAAGCAACTTTTCAAAAAAGAACAAATGGGGCCAGGGCCCTGCTATGTGCCTAATATGTTGCTTGCTCATAGGAAGCAGATTATATAAACTGCAACTGTAGTCTGATCCATTATGTACTATCAGCCTGAAGCAAATGTAGACAGTATTTGCGTGAAAGCAAGTCTTCCCATGTCCAATGGCATTTACTTACAAGTAAACACAAAGTCACAAGTCATTCATTCACATTTGTTAAGAAAAACAAAAATTGAGTACGATCAGAATTCTACGCAGTGTTTTGCCATTTGTGGCAAACTGTCGCAAAACTTTGTTTAACAGAAACATATCAAATGTGCCAGCGTCCCATTCACGGTGTTCCATTTATGTATCATCAAGAAGGCAAGATAGCAAGAAAGCATCAATGGGATTCTGTCCTAATTCACCTTTTTGTGAAAAACCGTGGAAGGTGATGCTTGTATTTAGTACAGAAGCCAGTGCAGGTGATACGGCAAATGCAAGAGCACCGCCATCTCTTTTTGTCAATACTACTGTACTTTCCAACTAAACACTAAAATATTTAACTTCTTGACTTTTTGATTGTTTTATATTGTACTCTGGCATCACTCAATTGTACTGCTTGCTAATGAAAAGTGCCCTAGTTTCCTTTCTCTTGCTTATCTGTCTTGTCAGGGAAAGTAAAAATGTAAAATAAAGGATTGAGACAGTGCTATGAAGAGCCACAAATAACTACCGGAAAGTATCAAATGCAGGTGGTGTCCCTAATTGTTTAGCCTCCTTGTTTCACACTGATTCAGAAGTCAACTGTGTGCATTTAAGCCTGTCAGTCAAAGGAAGGAGTCCAGTCTCTCCTTCAGCAGCTACAGTTTTAGGGTGCAATCCTAACCAATTTTCCAGCACCGGGATAAGAGCAATGCAGCTCTGACACAAGGGAACAAATATTCTCTTACCCTGAGGAGGCCTCCGTGACTTCCTCTCCACTACAGGATGCAGCACATGCCCCACTGGCACGGCTATGTCAGTGCTGGAAAGTTGCTTAGGATTGCGCCCTTAAACAGCTTCCCAGAGGAGCAGCAGTGTTAAGTCTGCTGCAGCAAAAACAAAGAGTGCTGTGTGACAAACACATTTACTGCAGGAGAAACATTCACAAAGTGGAGCCCACTTTATCACATGCGGTTGGCAGGTCGATATCCATCTATTGGTTTATTCCTGTTCCCTATCTGTTACAGGGGGGCTGATTCTGAATGTTGTTCCTCCAGTGTTCCATTAGCTGTGTGCCTTGTCTACTAAAAAAACGAACAGCTAGTCCCAAAACACACACACACACACACACACACACACACACACACACACACAAACCTGCGCCTTCCCAGCTCATCCACGAAGGCAACCCCTGCTAATCTTTGGTCCCCGCTACACAGTACAAGTGCAATCTCAGGTCTTGTTCAGCCTAGACTGTATCAGCCTGGCTTAGACAGCCGCAGGTGTGAGGGCCAGGCAGCATAGCATGCAAAGACGGAGTTGCATCAGTGCTTTGAAGAAGCTCACTGGACTCTGATCATTCCCCACCAGTCACACCAGTAAGTCACCAAGGTTTAATCTTTAACTAGCAAAATGTGCAGGGCAGAATGTGCCTGATTTGATTTCATTCTGGGAAAGCGAAGGAAAGCCAAGCCTACGGGGTCTTAAAAAAAAAAGCTTATCAATATGTGATCTCTGGGCATGTCCAATAGAAGCTTTTGGGGTTAGGCAACACAGTACACAACGGGGCATCCTCAGACAAAGCAGGTGTCTTCTCCTTGCACTTCCCAGAGCAGCCTTGTGCAGGCAGTGAAGAACTGATGGTGCAGACCGTGCTGTTTATCCAGGTACTGCTGCTGCCCGTCAGTGCAAGTGGGTGGCCGTGAGATAAACCTGGGCTACATCTTCAGGGTCTAGCCAATCTGCAGACATCCGATGCGCTGCACAAAACAAGTGCCGCGCAGACATGTTCGAAGTTTCAGCTTCATGTCATCAGTACAGCCAAGCCCTGCACTGGCATCTTCTCCAGCTCCAAGTTGAGGAAGGCTCTAATCTAGACCATACGGGTCAGTCAAAAACAGCCTGGTTATAAAAAGAGCTTTAAACGGTGGGTATTTTTCCCGCCCTTTCACGGCGTCCTTACGGCAGACTCTGATCAGCGATTGTTGCCTTTGAAACAACCAAAGGCTAACAGTGCACTAAGTGGCGCGAGTAGCTGGTCTCCAGTAGCAGAGACATTCCGGCACTGACCAGGAAAAGGTCGAAGCGCCGCCACGGGACGCCCGACGGTGACTCGGCTGCATTCGCCTGCCTGGGCAGCCCCCAGCCAGCCCTCGCCTTCCCTTCCCAACTTTTCGACCCGTCCTTACCTTCCAGCCGGCCGAGCTGTTGCTGTCGCCCTTATCCTTGAAGTAGGGCACGCAGCGCACCATCCACTCGTAGATCTGGGAGAGGGTGAGGCGCTTCTCCGGGGCGCTCTCGATGGCGCGGGTGATGAGGTCCGCGTAGGACATGTTCCCCCACGCGTTGCGCC
This sequence comes from Lerista edwardsae, assembly GCA_029204185.1. Taxonomy (NCBI): domain Eukaryota; kingdom Metazoa; phylum Chordata; class Lepidosauria; order Squamata; family Scincidae; genus Lerista; species Lerista edwardsae. Next base: position 6,632,655 of record JAJKFI010000049.1, on the reverse strand, counting down.
GGGACGAGCACTTCCTCGGGGCCGCCGCCGCCGCCGTTCCCGCTGCCCCCCCTGCCTGCTGCTGCCCGCCGCTCGGCGCGCTGGCGCCCTGAGCGGATCCCTCGCTGGGCAGCACCGAGAGGGGCACCAGCAGGCGGGCCGTGTCCTCCGGGGCCAGCGCCTCGCCGCCGCTCGGAAGGGCGATGGTCATGGCCGAGCTGCCCCCTTGGTCCTCGTCGTCGGCGTCGTCCTCCTCCTCCGGGATCATGGAGGCGGCGTCGGTGGGCGCTTCCCCGCCGGGCTTGGCCGGGCTCGCCTGCAGCTCAGGCCTCTGCAGGGGCCACGTACAGGAGCGAGGGCGGCTCTGGGGCTCGAACTCCGGGTCCAGCTCCACGTCCAGGGGGGATACGGGGGCGGGGGGAGACGCCTCTGCCATCTTGGCCTCTCCCCCGCTCTTGGCGCCGCGCTGCCGACCCGCTGCTCGTGGGGATGTCAGGGGAGAAGACCCCGATCCGCACCCCAGTCCCTCCTCCGCCTCCTCCACGGAGCGCTCAGAGAGGCTGAGCAAACATGCCACTCTCCATTAGAGTCCGGCGGCGGCCGCCGCCTCCCCCTCCAGTTCACAAGGAGATCGATCGGCAATCCGCGGGACTCGAGCTGCGCTCCTCGCGTTCGGATCCTCGATGACCCACGAGCCCGTCTCGCCGCGGCGGAGTTGCCAGCTATTGCGGCGGCGGCGGTGTGCCGTGTGTTTGTTTATATTTCACCCCGTGCAGGATTGCTCCAATCGCATCGCGCTGTATCCATTAAGGAGACCCCACGCTCGCTGCCCCCGCCTAAAAATAAAAGGCGACCGACCAGCTTCTCGCTTGTTGCTTTGGCGGATGCCTTGCCTCCTTTTTTTTCGGAAGTCCCCCAAGCACCACCGGTGACTTTTCGTGCCCTCCTTCCACACACCTTAACTGGAGCTGAAGTCTCAAAACGCATCCGATCACACGCACGCCTTCGCGACAAATCCTCCCCCTCCAAAAAAAAAAAAAGAAGAAAAAAAATTAAAAGGAGGAGAGAAGAACAAATCTTGCCAAAAGAAAAAAAAAAAACCAAACTCAGAGTCCGTTTCCTTTAAACAAACAAAAAAATCCTCTTCTCCAGTGTGGTAGAGAGACTGAGGGGGAGAGAGGCGCTCAGCACCCAACCGAGTCAAATCGCCGATCTTCCAACAGGTCCAGAAGCCCGAAGTCCTCCGCAGGGCTGCCAAGATGATGGTTTTTGTTCCAGCATCAACACCACATTCATAACCTCCTCGCTCCTGCTGCTGCTGCTGCCATCTTGACAGTTTTTCCCCTTTCACTCAAGTCATTTAAAAAGCATCGCAAAAAAAAAGAGAGCGAGAGCGAGAGGTCGCGCAGGCGAAGGAAGGAAGGAACAACCAGCGGCAGCTTCCAGGAGCACGAATGGTTCATAAATTAAACCAGACAGAAGCCCAGATCGAAATGCACGGGAGCGAGAGAGCAGCGCTGCTGCATGGCTCCTGCTCGGCGCTCCAGCTCCTTTTACTTGAGACAGAAAAAGAATTATTATTATTATTATTTGTTAAGAAGACGCCCGATCCTTCTGCAAAGAGAACGCACAAGACGAGGGCTCGGCCAGGAGAAGCAGCAGCAGCACCGCCGTCACAGCCGTAGCCGCAGCTCGCCCGAGCAGCCTGTCACCCTCCTCTCTGCTGACTTCCACATTCCTTCTCCTAACAACCAGCAGTGGCAACACAAAGTTATAGACACACGCAGGGAGCCTCAACCTAACACCATCGCTGCCTGATCCCCGCCCACAAAGTGGGAAGGGCCACCCAGTCCGCTAAGGGGCGAACGCTCAAACTGCGAGTACTACAGAAAGCCCCGTTTGGGGGGGGGGGGGTATCTGTGTCTGTCATCGGCCAACAACAGGCGCAGTTTGCAGCTCCCTCGAAGCAAGACCAGACATCACAACTGAAATGAGATCAGTACTGTGTATAGCTATATATAATGATGCGGGCAGGTACATAGATTTAAAGGGACAATGCATTATTACATACATAATCTGTGTTATACAAATAAAAACATGCCCATCATCACTATTTAACAACTGAACACACAAATTATGCACGCACACACACAGAGACTGCCTTTGCCTCTGACTCAGTAATTTTTTCACAGCTTTCCCCCTATACTCCTTCTTGGCTACAACAAAGGTTAGAATGCAGAGGAATTATGACCATTTCTGACCATTTTTGTTTCATGTACCGTACTAGAACGCTGGGACAACCTTTGCAGTAACAGTAACCTTGCTGGTGTTTTTGTTCTGCTTTAATTATGTCACTGAGGGTGCAATCCTAACCTGGTATTAGGCTTGCATAGTTAGGTGGGCAAGGTTTGGCTGGCACAAGGGCCACGTTAAAGTATGTTTGGACCACTCTCAGAGTCAGAGAGGCCAGCACACAGACATGCACCATCCTCCCTGATTCCGAGGGTGGTCCAAATGCGCTTTACAATGGCCCTTGTGCAGGCCAAACTTTGCTGGCCTAACTGTGCTGGCCTAACTCCAGGTTAGGATTGTGCCCTGAGTCAAGGCATCTGGCAGGACAGGAAGCCAAAAAGATTGGGTCAAGTTTTGCTTGAAAATGTCTTAATTTTCCTGCTTGTTAACTAAGGGCACAAGTTTAGACATGTTTAGACTTATTTTTCCAGTTCCTCTTTTTTTTTTTTTCAGGAAAGTTAACAAATGTCTTTGAAAACATCTCAAGGAAAAGTCTACTAATTGTTCCTGCTTAACAAAATGTTGATCCAGAATCCAAAGGTTGCAGGTATCAAATTATTAACATAAATCAGGGTGGCCCATCCATGAGACAAGGTGATGTGGGCAGATTGAGGGGGGAGGCAACAGGGTGCAAGATTCAAGGTGCTCTTCACCCTGAGTCTGCTGCCCCCACTCCAGCTGTGGATGTGATCCACATTAATGTGCTTTCTGCCTGCTAAAAATGAGCAGAAAGCCAATCATCCACCTCCTTACCTTGCCCCTGGTGCGGTTTCTTCAAACATGGAGGAGCTCCTTCATTCACATGGTCCCTTGAAATCAAACTGGAAGCCCCACACTTCTGCAATTGAGGAAACCATGCAAAGAGCGCAATAAGCAGCTGCTTTTTTTTAATTGTGCAGACCTGTGGTGGCAGTGGGCAGTAACAGTGTACTGGGTTGCACAGCTCCTGAACGTGTAGATGCATAGCAAGGCATCAGTTCTCTACTGGGATTATATCAGTTTGATGCACTAATCCTATGCACATTTGCACAGATGTCCCATTGAAATCAAGGGGGCTAACGTCCAAATAAGCATGCATAACTTTTCAGCCTAACTTTCTGGAACAGTATCCAACAAATGCCAATGTTAAAAAAAAAAAAAATCTTAACAGAATGGGAAAAGGGAACAATACTTTACTATGCAGAAGATAAACTCTGAGTTGTTGTCTGAATAAGTATGGTTGATTAAACAATGATGCTTTAAACAAACCTTTTATGGCTTGGCCTGAGGCACCTGAGGAACTGCCTTCTTTCATATTATCCAGCTCATCTGAAAGGGCCTTGCTGTGTGAAACCCAAGTAGCAGCAACAAGGAGTGGGGCCTTCCCCATAGCCGTGCCAGTGTTGTGAAATTCCCTCCCAATTGAGTGAAGGTCTATGACTTCTCTGCTAGCCTTCCTGAAGGGGCTAAAAGCATTCCTCTTCCTTTTAGCCTTCCCTCCTTCTTGTTCTGCTGGTGGTGTTTTTGTTTTGTTACTTGCTTATATTTTTGGCTGGATGGGGGGCGGGATTATGTTAAAAGTGTTTATTATTCATGCTGGTTGCTTTTACTTTAACTGTTCTTTTTAAAGAAAAAAATTCCGGACTGTTATTGTGATTTTATGCATTTTGTAAGCTGCTTTGGGTGCCCAGGTAACTGCAGGAGAGGCAGGGTATAAATATTTTTAATAAGTACATAAATACTGAAGAACAAATATTTGTTCTATTGTTGGATGCAGCGGAAGCTGTTTTGGCTCCTGTGGGAATCAGGTAACTTATGACTGGGCTGTAAGACATCAACTGCAAGAACTTAGCCTGCATCAATGCAATGCTCATTTTTCCAGGTGGAATAGGTGGTACGAGAGGACTTGTGTACAAGCATCAGGTACGCAGGTGGCTGAGAGTAAGCCCTGTACTGTCAAAAATGGTTGGACTTGCATGAGAGGTATACATTCCAAGGACTGGGATGCATATTTTCAAAACCTTACACATCATTTTATAGCCTTTATAAGGATTGTGATGGCTTGGCTGTATATTCAGGAAAAAGTCAAAAAGGTTGTTTGCAATGATTTCTGAAATTTGCATCTTTGTAACCATTTTTTGTTTTGAACAAAAAGTTTAGTCTGAAGACAGTAAGGGGTTATGAATTTAACAGTGAATAAATTCACTTGGATTTCTTGCAATGTACAGTAACTTGTACAAGAACTTGCCTTCTGGTGAAACTTGCTGTGTCAGGACAGAGTGGATGAGTCTTATTTAAGATCAAGACTTCATAATGTTTGGGGCTGGCAAAGAATGTTCCACCAGGTCATATTGGCTAGTGACTTAGTTGGTGCTTTTCCTTCTGTAGGATGTGGCTTCACTCACTTGCTGGAGCCGAGAACAATTTGCTCTGCGAGTACCTTAGGATGGTGTGCCCCATTTAGATCAAGTCTAAATGACACACTCACCTCATGGTGAAGATACTGGAGTTTGTTTAGCTGCATTATCATTTGAGATTTCCTCCCTGTTCCACCTCAGGAATCCAGCTCAACTCCCCTGTGACTCATTCTTATACTAAAATAATTGTGCGGCATTTGTATTGTATCATGTGGCTTCTGGAGCTTGGTTTTTGTTTGTGGCACATTGTGGTTTGAGTCACTGCTGAAGCTTAATGTGTGCAAAGTTCTGCTTTGCACTAGGATAAATGGACTGGACAATCGTCCGGCCTCTTGGAGCGTTATGGCTTTCTGACTTGCTCCAGTTAGGATTTGACACATTTCATCTCATAATCTCCATTTATCTCTCACAGTATACACATATTTGTTAATATGTTTGGACCTAACCTAGCACACAAGAAACACATAACTGCCAATTTGTGTTTTGTGTTCCATTTAGGGGAACTTGTAACCTACCAAGCCAAATGCTTAGGTACTGTTGTTGGATACGGGGGGATGGGCTAAAAAAAAATCCCAGCCAGGATAATTCAAAACTAGTCAAGGATCCATTTTAGTTGCAGCTATTGTCATATTTGTACTTAGTTCTCATAAATTGCAAATTCCTTACGTGGGAAATCACATCATTACTATTCTGCACTATTTAAATAAAAAATTACTATCTGATCTTTCTTTCTTTCTCTCTCTCTCTCTCCAACACCACCATCTCCATGTCTGTGTATGGTATGGATATAGGCATTCAAATAATCAATTGTTTAATTATTTAACTGATCCGAGGAGATTCTGCTGAATCAGCATTGCTTTCGAAGCCTTGAAGAAAACTTGTAGTGATTTTATTCATCGTCAGGGCAGACCTCCTGAAGTGGCATGCAGGATGCTCTCCCCCCTTACCTCATCAAAATTCTGCTCTCTGGGTTCAAGTCTATCCTCCATCTATCTCACAGACAAGAGGGACCTGCCTGGCATGGGATTCCCAAAGGAATTCTGGGAATTAGAGTTTGGCAGAGATCTCTCACCCCATCCCAATCATAGAACTACATTCCTCAGGACTACTGTGAGAGTGGGAATTATTTTTCACTATTTTAAAGCTGTTCTTTATATATGCCCTAAATACATGGAAAATGCATTAAAACGGGTTAGTTCTCAGAGCCAGGAAGCCATTCTCATTGCCTTCCTGATGTTGCAATCTTATGCACACTTATTTCAGAGTAAGCTCCATTAACCAGAATGGGATTTACTTCTGAGGATTGCACTACACAGTGCTTGTATTTTGAACAATCCCTTCAAAACAAACACACAAACAAACTCCACAGATGGAAAGGTCTACATGGAAAGAAGACAAAGCAGAAAAGTCTTCAGAGCCACTGAACAAAAATGACTGTAATGAAACTTTCCACATTGGAAGGGATAAAAGACTAGAACTATTTTATCTTCAAACAAAGATGAGTAAGAGGATACATGACGTGAGTTTACAAACAATGAATGGGATCAAAAAGATAGGTCAGGAAACCTCTATTCACTCTTTAGTACTGCAGAAACAATGAGATAGACAATGAACCTGAAAGGCCAGCAACTATGAAAAGATGTCAAAAAGATATGAGGGATTTTTTTCCTTCAAAATATTGAATTGTACACATTGTCCCAATGCACTATTGATGCTATTTACTGGGAATCAAGCAACATTGAAAAATGATATGACAATGTTATTTGTCGTCTTGTCTATTTCAAATGTCTAGTAGTAACTACAATTAAAAGACAGGAATTGATCAATTCCATCAGACGACTTCTATATTCCTGTAAAGGGTACTGACTGGGATCTTGCCTCTTGTGCTGGAAGTCTTAGAGCACAATTCTAACGTCAAGTTAGGCCAGCACAGTTAGGCTAGCAAAGTTTGACTGGCACAAGGACCACCGTAAAGTGCTTTTGGACCACTCTCGGAGTCAGGGAAGATGGCACACATATGTGTGCTGGCCTCTCTGACTCTGAGAGTTGGAAAGACTCCAAATGTATTTTATGTTGTCCCTTGTGCTGGCCAAACTGTGCCGGCCTAACTGTGCTGGTCTAACTCTGGGTTAGGATTGTGCCCTCATTGGTATGGAGCCGCAGGTTGCCATCATGTTTTCTGATAGGGGCTGTGACTGTAACTTCTGCACAATTGGCTTGCAAAATGTGAGCAGGTATCTCTTTCCTACCATGGTTTTCAGCAATTGGGAGAACTTGAACAAGCTAAATTGCTGGCTGTTGTGTAACTATTAAAAAGGTCAGAGTCTCATAAGTGGCAATTGTACACCTTTTCCAAATATAAACTTGGTGTATCTACTCAGAAGCAAGTTCCATTGTGTTCAGTGGGTTTAATCAGAAAAGTGAGTATAGGATTGCAACCTGAGTGATCTGCTGACATTCCTTCTTCTGAATGTGCCTACTTCAGGGTCCCTTATCAGTTTAACACACCAAGGTATTTCAGAATAAATATCCTCTGTGACGATAATGCTGTAGTGGACTGCAGTACACTTCACATTTACCCACAAATATTTAAGTGCAGGAATTACCTCACATGTTTACCAGACTATAAAGAAGGAACACTATTTGCCTCATGAGTAGCATAATCCACAATCCCTTGTGCTGGCTCTTGAGTGTCGTGAACACATTCGTGGCTACTTGGAATGAAGTTGAGCAAGCACATGGACATGTGCTGACTCAGCACTGCCAGACATGCATCCAGAGCAAGTAAGTTTGTGCCAGCCTGGGCAGGACAGCACAGAGGGCTGGAAAAGATGATGGGAGGGCAGAACAAAGGTAGTTTTGAGCAGGGGAGGGCTGTTTGGAAAATGGATAGGACCAAGGAGGTGGGTGGGACCAGCCTGGGTCACCTAGGCCGGATCCTAACCTCCAGCCCTGCCCGACCAATGTTACATGGGCCACTCGGATTTGTGCCCGTGAAATTGTGGGCTTGGACTACATGCATAATACATTTCAACTTCCTGTTCCTGGTGGATGTACCATCACAGCAGTTTCTAGGTTGGGTCAGTCAATCAGTTGATGATGCGTTTTGAAACATTTATCCAACCGCTGGAGTATTGTTTCAGTTCTTACGTAAGAGTATGACAGAACTGACTGATGTCAAACAAAGCAATAATAAGAACTTGCGGTTAAGGAATGAAACATGGTTTGTTTATTGCACTGTAAAGAGATTCTGTCTTTCATTAGGGCTATGTATCCAATCACTGATTATAAACAGTACATTCCAGAATAAATGGTCTGAAATGCTCAGCCAGCTCAAGTTTTTGAAGGGTGAGAAAAGGGAATACACTGTTCCTTGTCTTGGGTGGTGACAGGCTGTGTGACCTTGTCAAAAGTGCCATAACCGGTGTCTGTCCCAGTTGGCCCACATGTAAATAGGGATAATGACACTTGATGAACACCTAATTATAGCATGATTATAAGTTATTAGCACACTGTGTCATCCGAGCATTTTATATATATATTTAAACGCGTTTGACCAGCCTGCTTTGCTCAGGGACTGTGCAACAGCTAATGCAAGCGCTGGGCAAAAAAAAAAAAAAGCTCAGCAAACCGGCTGCAAAGGCAAAGGAGTCGCGTGCGCGCCGTATCACCAATACATCATTACAACGGGGTGTATACAATACAATCTCCGCGAATAGGTCATCGTATTTCCAAGGGCTGGGGGGAGACGATCATTGGTGGAACCATAATTTGAGAGACCAATCTCTGCGCTTCCTGTTACTAGCCTCTAACTTTCTTCCGCTGGTTCAAACACAGCAGCAGAATGGGGAGAGGAAGGGTCCCTTTATTGACATTTCACGAAGAGGCGCGTGCCTGGGTGAACGGGGGGACGACGACGACGACGACCGTTGAACTGGCGAAAGGGCGACGGGCTTCCGAAGAACCCTCTGCACCTGAACATCGTTTCAGATGTGATTCATCCGTAGTGGAGCCCGTTCCAGCCCTTCCAATCCTTTCCCTCAGCCCCCCAGCACGGTTGTGTTTGCACTGCACGCATCCCACATTCGCTTCTTCTTAAAACGTGTCCCAGCCAGCCCTTCCCCAGCATTTTGAGATTGGGCGTGAGATTCGCTCCCGGCCTTCCAAGCCACAATGCACCAGCAATTACAACGTAGTACAACTCCACTCTCCCTCTGCATACAACCATTCCCCCAATTCCCTGCCCTTCTCCGGCTCCTCCCTCTCTCCTTCCCTCCCTCCGCCCGCCGCAGGCCACTCCTGGCCGCCCCGCCCCTGCTCACCAAGCTAGGCTGTCGCGTGCAAAAAGATGATGTCATTCCCTAAATAAGCGCGTGACCACGGGCGCCCGCCCTCTTTTCGCATTGCTCGGAAGGTGCCGTCCGTCTAGACAGCGAAGCTGGTGATTGGTGGAGCTCGCCATCCCTCCGCCGCCCACTACAAAATAATAAACAATCTAGTAAAATTCGGCTGGAAGGTCTAGGCAGGGCGCATGTGGGGCGAGCAAGTGGATTTCTCACATGCCCCAGGCATAGGCGGCGGGCCCAGCCCTTCCCTCCAAAGGAAGGTCCCTTTTCGTGCGCTCGCCCCCAGTTCTGTCCTATGCTCATTCCACTGCTGTTGGCTTGGCTGGCTTCTCTCAGGCACCTCCCTCAAGCAGGCAGGAAGATGCTACAAGGTAGACTGTGAATGAGCAGCAGGGGACATGACTTAAAATAGTCTGTTCATAGATTAGAAAAGAGAAAATAAGGAAGGTGCAAGAGAAATGTAGCCTAGCCAGCATAGGAAAGCACAATATCTAAAAGTGTGTTTCTGAATAAAGAACGTGATGGAGCCAGTTGGTGCTCCTAGGGCAGACATAGGTGCAAAGCAAGGTTATCATAGCAAGTAGCCTTATACCATCCAGTAGTCCACCTATCTCAATACTGTCAGCAGCAATCAGGGGTTTCAGACAGGAATTTTTGTTCACCCTACTTGCAGGCATCAGGGATTGAACCTGGACCCTACTGCGTACAAAGCAAATACAGTCCTCTTCATTTGAATTGTATCCCAGTGGAGTAGGCTTAGCATAAGGTAGCTTATTGATTGCAAACCTTTTGATTGCAAGAGAATAAAGGTGCATAACATGACTTTAAAAAAATGAATGGGGAGGGGGTTTCCAGAAAATTACAAATTAGTTTAAGATTTGTTCTAGGTAAACTGGTGGAAAGAACAATTAAAGGAAGCTTTTTGAAACATATAGAAGAACAACACTTGCTGAAGGAGAATGAGCATGGCTTCTGTAAGCTTCATTAGTCCTCATGCTTCATTAGTCCTCTAGAGCAGTTGTTCTCAAACATTTTAGACTGGGACCCATTTTTTAGACCGGCACTTCTAAAATGGGGTAAGAAGTGAAGTTTCCCCAAGTTATCGAAACACATTTGTTTTTAGGTAAGCTGGAGCTATGGATAAGTAGCAGCAGGGGCTGGCGGGCTTGGCAGCCCCAGGTAGGTCCGGATGATCCCAGTTTCATATGTACGCTGATAGGATCTGAGGTGTGACTAACTGGGGAAGAGATCTTGGGTTCATTGTGATTAAAACATCAACCCAGTGTGAAACAGCTGTGAATAAGAAAACTTTTATGCTCGTGGTTGTTAGAAAAGGTATTAAAAATAAAACTACTACTGTTACAATGCCCTTATGCAGACCAATGGTGCATCACTGTCTGGAATGATGTGAACACTTTTTTTCTTGCCACATCTCAAAAAGGATGTTGTAGGCCTAGTAGCAGAAGCGAGCAGCCAAAAATGATCAGGGGGCTGGAGCATTTTAATCATGAGCAGAGGCTGCAGGTGCTTGGGGCTGCTGAGTTTACAAAAAAGGCAGCTGAAGAGGAACATGATCGAAGCTTTTAAAGCTATGCATGGTTTGGAAATTGGAAAGAGAGATAGGTTCTTCTCTCCCTTGCACAATTCTGGAACCAGGGGTCATCCAACAAAAAATGGGTGGCAGGAGATTTAGACCAGACAAAGGAAACACTAATTCACACAGCACATAATTAATCTATGGGAGTGGTTCTCAAACATTTTAGCACTGGGACCCACTTTTTAGAATGTTCTGATGTTACATGATACAAATGAGAATTGTTGACTGGGAAACTGAGAGGTTAATTTGATTTCTGCTCAGGGTGTACACATTCTGTTCAGCATGTACACACCTTTGAGAGAATAGTCCTTAAAATGCCAATTTTAAGGACTGTTCCATGGCAGTGATGGCAATGAAGAAGGCATCTTTCTCTGCCACTATTGTGTCTGCAAACAGTTGCCCATGGCCCAATCCATTGGATATGCTGACTGTACATGCGTACTACCGGCTAAAAGTGTTGCAAACATGCAACGTAATGTAAATGTAAAGCCGTTTTGCCATTCGCTGTTCCTATGGGAGCTGGGCAGCTCTGGATTGGACTGTGTATCATCTACCCACTCTGAACGGGGTTGTACTCTTCCTGAAAGAATGAGTGCACTATCTTGGAATCCTCCTGGACTCGCAGCGCTCTCTCTCTCTCTCAGCAATGACAATCTGCACCTGTTAAAATTCTCTCTACACAATTGTTAAAGGTCCAAGAGCCCTAAAGGTGAAAGGTTGGCCACCCCTGATCTAGACACGGTAATTTTCAAAAGACCTAGACACAGCTAGAGATAAACCAAATTTACAGTGATGCCTTTGGGAAATCTACATCGTTTCTTGTATGGTACTGCAGTCTTTATGGACTTCCTCAGATGTATTCTTATACATGTGATATTATGGACATCTCATTTGTGATGATGAAAGATATTACAGAAAAAAACAGTATAGATAAACTAGTTTGGACAGAAACAGTATAGCACAAGTATTGTATTGCTCATGTGTTGAAAACATGCACATCTGTATGCAGTGTGTATGTGCACTCTGAGTTTTCCCACATGGCACTAAAAATGCTGCTGTAACATGTGTTATGTAGGGCTGCCTTTGAATAGTGCTTGGAAACTGCAGCTCATCCAGAGTGCAGCTGCCCTGGTGTCAGCTGTGTAAGCTGCATGGAGAAGTTAATGCAGAAGTTTATAGAACATAACGTCTTCATTGGCTTCCATTTGTTGTCCTGGCCCAATTCAAAGTGCTAGTTTTAGCCTTTAAAGCCTAAGCAGGTTGGAATATCAAGAATGCCACCTTCTTCAATGTGAATCTATTTGTACATTAAAACCTTCCTCAGGGACCTGTTCGTTTTAAGTGTATTTCGTTAGGCATCTTGTGGATCCACAGATTGAAAGATTAGGTATAAAGGCATAGTGCATCTGAAGCTTTTTTCTTTCTTTTCTTTTTTTGCATTTATTGTGTCATGTGTGAATGTTGTCAGTATGAGATGGACCACAGGAAAAAACGTTGCTAGTGTGGATTTTGCAATGTAAGTACAATGATTTACGTTTCACCCATGAAAATTGTCATTTAGGGCACAGTCCTAACCAACTTTCCAGCTCTGAGGTAAGGGAACATATTCCCTTATGTGCAGTGTTGTCACCCTACCAGTTCGCTGGGCGGAGTTCCGTCCGTTGCGGGGAGGGCTTCCGCATTGATCGGCAGCGTGATCGCTGCCTCCGGTTGCGTTATGGCGAAAGCACACCCGCTACAGCGGGCGGGCTTCCGCCATTACGCAATGGAATGCAGCGATTACGCTGCCGATCAACGCGGAAGCCCTCCCCGCAACGGACGGAACTCCGCCCAGCGAACCGGTAGGGTGACAACCCTGCTTATGTGGAATAGTGGAATATTCCCTATTTCACTGCAGAATGCAGAACATGCGCCATTGGCACTACGATGTCAGTGCTGGAAAGTTGGTTAGGATTGTGTCCTTAGTCCTGTTCATTTGTTCTTGGAAGTGAGCATGCCAACCCCCTTGAGGTCAGTGTTGCTTGCCACCAAATAAGTGTGCACAGGGTTTCACACCTATTCTGTCACAAACAGGGGCCTGACCTTCCTTTCTCTCTTACCCACGCACGATGTGCTCCTTCACAATGTAATTATGTTCTTGCAGTCAGCCTTTGTTGTTCTTTGGGTTTGCACACTTCTTTGTCAAAAGTTTTCAGGACATCTTTGTCTTACTGTTTGTTGCATCTTAGTTCGTCACAGTAAAGAAATAGTGCAGTTACTTGATAGTTGTCAATGGCATACTCTTAAAACACGCACGCACGCACGCACGCACGCACGCACGCACGAAAAATCTGCTGTGGAAGGAGATGCTTTCTGAAAACTAGCTGCTTGCAGCTGCACCCCACAGCAAAGATCTGTTCTTTTAAAGTGGATTTTCCTTCTTTATAAATTGAGTGCAAAAGTGGGGGAAGGAGGGTGTTTCAGGGCTGACATATGTTCAAGTCGAAGAGGCTTAAGCAAGCATGCACTCATTTCAGTTTGTACACAGAGGCATGGAGTCCCATGTCTTTGCCATAATGATGACACAGACAAGTGGTTTCTGAGTAGAAGAGGGGAAGAAGTAAAGTACAGTATTCAGTCTTATGGTCCTCAGATCAAGGGCAACACGCCTCTGTGAAAGCTGTCAAGGCACTGGCTCTCATAGCTAGGGAGAACTCCTGAAGTGAATGTTTTCTGTGTCTCCGTGTTAGGAAATCTATTTCAAGCCTTTTAATTGGAAAATTAAACACAAATTGCTTTAAAACAGTGGTGCATTGCTTTGAAAAATGAAGACCATATGGTGTCATTTATTACGTTTCAGGGTGTATTCAATCTTTCTAATGTAATGTTATGTACTCACTAATGCAGAAAGTCTTCTGGAGCAGGAATAAAGTACAACAATGTGTGATTTAATGTTGCAGGGTCACCAAATCTGTATCAGGTTACTGCCTGCACCAGGCTCCTGCAAAGAAAACGATGTCCCTGAAACCGTGACAACTGAAAAAAAGGCCAATAAATCTGGAGAGCTTTGAAACTGTGGGTGTATGAATTAAAAAAAAATCTAAATCAGTTATTCATCGGGTCTATAATACAACACTGAGGAAAATGCTTTTAAATTATTTGGTCTGATGGGGTCTAAAGGAATCTTTTTAAATGGTGAAAGCCATGAAAGTGCAATCACTATGCCTAGATTAAAACAAACACAGACAAAAATATCCAAATACATGAGGTGGTTCATACATGGCCTGTGTGCATAAATCAGGGCTCTCCAAACCCTGGCCTGCAGGCCACATCTAGCCCTTCGGAAGATTTTATGTGGCCCACATGGTTCCCCAGCTTCTTGGAGGTAACAATAGCTTAAAACAGTGGTCTTCAACCTTTTTCATGCCGTGACCCCAATATATAAATAAAGTTTGAGACTGTGGAGAATCCGCTGTCAATCCTGTCCCCTCCCAGGACCCTGTCCGTTCATTCCCAGCGCTGTTCACTGTAACTAAATATTCTTATGAGAACAGAAAAAGTTACCATTAAGTCTGGCATTAGTGAGAGCAATTTTAGCACAATTTCTAAGAACATGACCAGGACTGGGACACAATCCCCTGGTACCTGAAGGGCTATATCAGATACCTCCCCCTTTACCTGGTGGTGCTCTAGTCCAGTGGACTGGAACCCTTTTCATTTCTATAAGTTACCCCAATCCCACTGGGGTCGTGATCCCAAGGATTGAAGAACACTGGCTTAAAAGACGCACTTCTGAGTTGACTAGCTTGAGTACATACCATATTCAGCCACTAGAGGTGCTGAATGTAATGCAATGTAATGGGAAGAAATTATTCCATTACATTGCATTACAGTCAGCTCCTCTAGTGGCTGAATGAGGTATATACAGATGGTGGGAGACTTGGGATGTAAATACAAAATTAATGTCTATGTTAAACTTATATGGGACAGAAACTGAGACAAGATGAAATGAGTTGTATGCACATACATTCCTAATAATGAGTAGGTTCATAAGATCTATTCACATTTTTTGCACCTCACCACGTACAAGTGTTTGTTTTTTTTAAAGGATACAGTATTTATATCCTTTTCTGCTTTTTAATAACAAACATTCTCAGAAAAGTTAAAATAGCAGAAGGAGTTTTCTGGAAGAAATAATAAAAGGGTCACTGTCCCAAAGTGGCTTTCAATCTAAAAGAAACCACTACCAATAACCACTGGAAGTGATGCCAAGCTGGGAAGAATAGGAACACTTGTTCTCCCCTGGCTAAATATGAGAGGTGCTTCTTTCATCATTGAGGGGTTCTATAACCTACTTGCCTGGACCATAGTTAGAGCACAATCCTAACTTGGAGTTAGGCTGGCACAGTTAGGCCAGCAAAGTTTGGCTGGCACAAGGGACACAGACCACTTTCGGAGTCAGGGAAGATGGCACACATCTGTGTGCTGGCCTCTCTGACTCCGAGAGTGGTCCAAACACACTTTATGGTGTCCTTTGGAATGGAACCAAACTTTGCTGGCCTAACTGTGTCGGCCTAACTCCAGGTTAGGATTGTACCCTCATTCCCAGTATTGTGCATTGTTTGGTGGTGCCTGCATGTTCATCTCCTGTTCTCTGGCTAGGCATCACTTTTCTAAGAAGTTGGTTGAATTAAACATGGCTTATGTCTTCTCAGGAGTGGAATGCTTCCTTTCGATGACTTCACTTTTGAGGTTATATGTTGAAACTACCTTTCATGTCCAAAGAAAGCTGGATAGGTTGCCCTTCAATATGTCAGCACTTTGTTATCTTGGCTGCTGAGATCATGGAGCAGCTCTGAGAGGAGTTCGCTAACACACAGACACCGCCCCCCCCCAAAGGCACAGGTTTTGTCTGATTTTTAAGCCATACAGTACTTTCCTTTAAACAAGAATTAACCTTGTGATGGTATGGTTATTCTTCATTCTGCCTTTCTAGCAATTACTGCTATAGCAGTGGTTCTCAAACGTTTTAGCACTGAGACCCACTTTTTAGAATATGACCCACCAAAAGTGATGTCATGGCCAGAAGTTCCACTATTGTGACACGAGAACCTGCTGCTTTCCTGAGAATGCAGCAATATGTTGGTTATTTCTCAGCCATTTTCCAATAGCAAAGTGAATCAGAAATTTTAAAAAGCCTATTTATAACCTTGACACAGGCAAAATAACCACACACACACCCCACCTCTTCAGCATCCCATCTTTTCATATTTTCAGTATGGCTGCTCTAGGTGCTTTGCAACCCACCTGAAATTGGATCACAACCCACTGGTTGGCCGTGACCCACAGTTTGGGAACCACTGTGCTATAGCCCATTAGGATGTCACTTATTTGTACTGCTTGTAGAAATTGTAGAAATGAGTTTAGAAATTATTTATGTTTAATAATTATCTGGTGGAGATTCTGGGCTAGGAATGGGGTCAGAAGTGAGGCAACTGCATGTGTTCTTGCTATTTGGGCTCCACAGTTGTGCAAGGAAGTTGAGATTGCAGCAGTGATAATCTGTGCTTTCCATCTTGGGTTCATCCTGTGAGAAGGCTGTCTTTCAATCCAGTCAGAGACCTGCATGTATCATTCATACATTCATAATTTGAGACTAGGCTGCTACACTATGCTTGGTATAAAGTTGCTCTTGACTACTGTCTGGAAGCTTTCATCAGTGTGGAATGTGATGGCTCTCTTATTAACAGATCATGAACAGCACTTTTTATATGTAGTCCAAATATTAGTGACTTCCCATTACTTTCTAAGCACAATTAAACGACGCAGCACAGTGCTGACCTATAAAGCCCTTAATGCAAAGATTCTCAAACAGTGTTACTGTGACCCCTGAAAAATAATAAATAATTTTAAGCAATCACTAGCATGATTGAACTAGCATGATTTCCAAGTTTTGCAACTCCCTCCCAAGATGCTCAAGCTGTTGTCCCCCTTGGCATCATGACTGACAATTTGAGAACACCTGCTGTTAGTGGTTTGGACCTTAAAAGCTTTCTTTTCAGAAGGAAGAACACTTACGTTGCTGTTCTGTACCTTCCAGATACCTTTTCATAATACTGTAGCAAGAGGTGGTGAACAAACGCAATCTATCACTTTGATTTAAAGAGGTGAAAGCAATGAAAGCGACTGGATGTTATTCTGGAATTTGTTGTTCCAGTATATGGTGAACAAATTCCATTTTTCTACAAATCCGTCTATAATCTCTTCTTTCATAGTTATTTCAAGCATAAATCGATTTTATTATAAATGGAATAAACCAATTTTTTCATGTATGAAAAGAGATTCAGAAGTTTTCCATTTGGTTACAACACACTTGTTGTTACAAGAGAAGTCAGCTGTTGCATATTTTCTACAGATCTTTAAAGGAATCAAATAACACCTTTTTTTGAGAGAGCATCCTGCAATACCTACCTCGCAAAATTGTTAGGGAACCAGGTATACCACCCTGAGATCCTGGTATAACAATGAGGTATAACAATGAGGTGGTAAAACAATGTGAAAAATAAAAATCATGGATTTATAACTTCTTTCTAAAAATCTACTATTACAGGGCTCTGCCAAAAGATATGCAGGATATCCACTCTTGAACATCTTCTCTCCTTTGCATGATTATAGCTATTCAGACCAACTGAGAATGCCTTCTGCCATTCTGTACCACCTGTACAGCATCTTCAAACAGCCAGTACCTCACTTCCTCCTTTCTGAAAGCTGCACACAAAATGGTTGTAGCTTTTTTTTCACTGTTGTTAACTACCTTGAGGGCGCAAGCCTAACCTGGAGTTTGACCAGCACAGTTAGGCCAGCAAAGGTTGGCTGGAACAAAGTATGTTTGGACCATTCTCTGAGTCAGAGAGGCCAGCACACAGACGTGTGCCAACATCCCTGACAGAGAGTGGTCCAAATGCGCTTTACGGTGGCCCTTGTGCCAGCCAAACTTTGCTGGCCTAAATGTGCTGGCCTAACTCCAGGTTAGGATTGCACCCTGAGTCTTGAAAAAAAGTGGAATAGAAACAGAAATAAATATAAAATGTTTATAATAGTATAATCAACATTTTTATACTAATAAGTAGCAGATTTTCAAAAGCCCAAAGTGGCAATCAGACTGAAATCATGTCACCTCTTCCTCTAGTACCATCCAGTTAAATTCACCAGTAAAGTAAGGATGAAAAGTGTTGACACCTCCAAGAAGAGATCTACAAAGGCCATTTTGGACAAGAAATGTCACGTCAACACATTATTGCAACCGAGGATGGATAGAAAGAATCAGGTCAATGGGAACATGACACTGCAAGTGATTTTGCGATTACAATTAATAGAAAGATATTTTACTCAACTTGCTGCTTCTTCAAAAGTGGTTACAATTAATTCATTCAGTCATTACTTGCAGATTTTAGAATGTGGATATTTAATACTTTTATATCCTGCTCTTCAGCACATAAGCATGTTCTCTTTGGATATTTTTATTCATGCAGGTCATATTTCAAAATGTACATTACTGATAGAAACATTTAGGTATTTTGCATTGACATGTTAGTAAGGCTGAACAGATTTATATATTCTTCCGCTCTGCTTGTAAACTCTTAATCTAAGCACCCTTTGCTTATCTTGCTGGCAAAAAGGGCTAATTAATGAGTTCATTAAGATTGGTTTGCTAAATCTGAGCAGACTTTGCAAGTCTCCAGAGTTGAACTGTCTAGTGACTCAGATTTATCCACAAGGAACTTGCATTGATGGGGCAAACTTGCACTAACGTAACTGCTAATTACATGGTTTAGAAAATTTAGAGATAGTGACACTGACCAGAACAAAATAAGATAATGAAATCCAAATTTCAAAGGAAGAGAAATTGACATAAGCTTTAAAAGGAGAATGGCTGGTCCCTGTTATTTATTTATTTATTTATTTATTTACAAAGGGCAGCTTAGCCATCAGGAGGGTCTTGGGGTGTGTGGCTTGCCTTTCCCCACAACAATTACTATTTCTAATGAATCACTTGGGGTGAATCACCTGAGTGGGGGATGGGATTGACCTTGGCAATTTAGGCCGGATTTGAACCCCTGTCTGCTTGGATCTATTCCAACGATTTAGTTGGCTAATATAAGATCCAAATAGTCCCATATGTGTGGCTGGTGTACACATGGTTGTACCACAGAGACCTCCTAACCTTCACTGGATACAGCACAGGCCAGTTGGCCTGCCTGTTCCAGCATAGATTAGGATTGGGCTGCCCGTTGAATTGGTGAGTGGGTTAAGTGGGGAGAAACAGTTCCTAAGATGTGAGAGATCATGCAAGACTTCAAAGGTTAGACACAGCGCCTTGAATTGGGACCAGAAGCACACAGAAAAGCCTCCTGACCCCTTTTGGCAAATCTCTGCCATTGAAGAGTGCTGATCCTGATGCCTGAACTCTGCTTCAGGTTTCCCAGCTGTTCCGCACTGTGTGTAACCGATCCAGGCTTCTGTGAACTTGATTATCTCACCGAAATAGGTCAGAGAAGAGAGATTTGGGTTGGTTGTGTTTGGCTTTAACATATTGCCTAAGTTCATGACCTCTTGTATAACATTTTAGGCCAGAAAATAGAGGTCCCTTACATGATAGCCTAGCAAAATGGATATTAAAAATGACCTTCTGCCATATGACATTTGGATGTGCATCAAGGCCGTTCCCTGGCAAACCTTTGTGTTGCTGTAATCCAGTTATCCTGAGTATCTGGCTA
The DNA here is from genome assembly GCA_029204185.1 of Lerista edwardsae. Lineage (NCBI taxonomy): Eukaryota > Metazoa > Chordata > Lepidosauria > Squamata > Scincidae > Lerista > Lerista edwardsae. The sequence goes on along the minus strand of JAJKFI010000049.1, from coordinate 6,613,289 downwards.
ATTTTTAAAGGAATCCATTGTTTCAAATACACTAATATTATTGTTGTGCCTTTCCATAGTCCTTTCTATAATAGAAGTATAAAGCCATTGGTTATGAGCAGATTTAATGGTCTGTGGTGCTGGAAGCAGCTGCTGGATATTGCTGTATCTCAAGTTGCTTGTTATTTGTGTTTTCTAGGGGTGGTCGAGATTATTTTTTCCCTGTAGCATTAGGATCGAACCACATAGTACACACAAAGACTTCAGAAAAAGCTTTGCTGGGTCAAGGCAAAGTCCCATCTAGTCCAGCATCCTGTTTTCCATCTGTTGCTGCTGTGAAGTCCACAAGCAGGAGAGAGAGAGATATATATATTTCTCTCTGGCCATTGCTCCCTCGCAGCTGGTCTTTACAGGCCCACTGCTGCTGAGTTGCAGGGAGTGCATAGCCATGATGACGAATAGCCATTGTTATATGTCCCCCCCACCCCGTGATTTCGTCCACACCACTTTTCACACCACAATCCACTTTTCAGTGGCATTCCTATAGGGGTGGAAATGCTAACTGTTGCAGGAGCCTAAGCTCCTATGTAATGTAGTCCTTCCCCCTCACCTCCACAGCCATTCATGATTTGGAGAGCTGGCTCAGAGGCTTTGCTTGTCTTGGGGGCTATGTTACATAGGATCTTAGGCTCCTGAAAGTAGCATTTTGCCCTCTCCCAAGAATGCCACTGCCCCTTTTAACCATCTAAGTTAGTGGCCATCACTGCATCTTGCAGCAGCAAATTCCACAGATTAATTAGAAACTACCATATTTCCCCGAAAATAAGACTGGGTCTTATATTAATTTTTGCTCCAAAAGATGCATTAGGGCTTATTTTCAGGAAGTGTCTTATTTTTTCATGTACAACCATCTACATTTATTCAAATACAGTCACGTCATCTTCTTCTGGAACATCATCATAACTATCCAAACTCTGAATTCTGGCCTGAATTTCTTGTGACTCCTTTCCTGTAAGAACCATTGGCCCCAATCTCTCATGTCCAGCAATAAAGCTCTACTTAAATGTGCACTTCTTGTCCATGTAGCCTGCTCATAGTGCATTGGCAACACAGCTGTCAGTTATCTTATCCCCGCTACACGTCTCCCCCACCTCTGTGAACGTACTATGTAAATGCGTCCGTCTGGCTGACAATCTTAACGGGCTTATTTTGGGGGTAGGGCTTATATTACAAACATCCTGAAAAATCATGCTAGGGCTTATGCTAGGTTAGGTCTTAACTTTCGGGGAAACAGGGTATGTGAAGAAGTCTGTCTAAATCACCTGCCAGTCATTGGATCACCTGCTATCATTGGATGATCCCCCTTGTTCTGTTATTGTGAGATGAAGAAAAACGTCACTCTTTGCCTCATGTGTACTGTTACAAGTCTCAGGACCTGTCCAATCCTGTCCAAATTTCCAGCTCTGATGCAGTTGCAATGTAGCCCCAACAGTGGAGGCCTCCATGACTGCCTCACAACCCCACCGCAGGATGCAGCACATGTCCCCTTCGCATGGCTGCATCAATGTTGGCAAATTGGGTAGGACTGGACCCTCAGTCATGTCATCCTTAACCATCTTTTTTTCCAGGCTAGAAAGCCAAAAACGTCGTTGTAGCCTTTCGTCATAAGGAATGTGCTATAGCCCTCTAATCATTTTTGTAGCTGTCTTTTTGTACCTTTTCCATGTCTCCCAAACAAAGTCTGGAAGTGACTTTCACTCTTCGAAAGGGGCTTTGTACTGGGCAGCCCAGTTCCACCGTGACTTCCCATGCGGTGATGCAGAGGCATCAACGTGGCACCTACTGTACCCTGCGGGGGTTTTTTTTTTTTGGCATGTCAAGGCCTCCTCCAGTGGCTTGGTAGAGCTGCCAACTGAACAGAAGATAGCTGATCCTGTGCCTAGTTTCAAACACTAGTTTGATCTGTCAGAAATTAGGTGAAAACAAAAATCAGGTGAATCTGTCAGAAATCACTTGAAATGTTCCATGATATTAACACTTGCTAATGTCTGTGGATCAAATTGCTATAAAAGCACAGGGGCAGGGGGTCAGTTAAAAAGCTGGCACTTCTCTGCTTTGATTAAGCTAAACTTGCACTCACGTTTGCATTTTCATTCTGTTTTCCTAGTTTCTTAGTCATGCTATTTTCCTCACCTGTTAAAGTTCACTTAAACCAGGAGAGGATGAATATTTTTTTCCTGGTCTTGGTATTTCCCTTTTCATTCATTCTGGACGAGACGTAAATGTTAACACTTAACCGCATGATATACAAACCCTTACAACCTCAGGTTCTCGGCTTGTTTGAACAACTGTCTGCTTGCCAGATTTTTCAGGTGTTGGCAACTGTGCATGCCTGGGGTTTTTCCACTCCTTTCCCAACAGGCAGCTGTAAAGAACTTCAGAGCCCTTGCTGTATTCTGTATCTATTCGTCACACCTTCATTATATAGCCAAGTATCCCATGTGTTGATTTGGTTTGGAGGGGCATCTAAAAAGTCTCCTTGCAACCCTTCTCATCAAAGGTGTTTGTGTGACGGATGTAGAGCCTGACAGTGGAGTGGAAGGCAGGCAGTTGTGCGGCTGGTGTGTGCGGTAATTGTGTGTACTATGGAAAGTACTCAAAGTGCTGCCCTAACATTGTTCCTTCGTAGACCTCTGGCAGAGATACTGCCACCACCTGACATTTCTTTGGCTGAGAAAGGAAACTCTGAAACCAGCCAGAGCTTGCTTTGCTCATGAGATCCAGAGTATCTGATCCATGAATACAGTCCTTAAGAAGAAAAGGGGGGTGGGAGGAGTGTGAAAGCAGAAGCCTTAACAACTACAGTATGGAAGAAAGGTTCACCATTGGACCCCAGGAAGGGTCTTTATTTTTCTGCAGACCCTGCAGCCATTTCTGCTGGCATGCATAAATATCAGGGTGCTGCTACAGGAAGCAGTGTAGCCAGTGGTGGGTGGTGGGGCGGTAAATACTGCAGGTGCCACAACGCACAGTGTAAGCAGCCCTTCCCACTTGCTGCTGGAGCCATTCTGGGCAGTAATGGCAACGCGCACCGGCATGTTGCTGTCACTACCTGGAATGGCTTCAGCAGTGAGTGGGAAGGGCTGCTTACGTAGCACGTTGCGGTGCCTGCTGTACTTACTGCACCATCTCCCCCCGCTGGCTATGCTACTGGCTGCAGGGCTTCTTAAATCCAAGAATCTGAGCCCCTTACTCCCATGTCCAATGGTTCCCTCAGCCCAGAGCCCCACTTTTCAGACTTCCTTCCTCCATCACTCCATCACAGCCCAGAGCCTGTGCTCAAATTCAACTTCTTTCCATCACTGTTGGGCAAGAAATTCTCAGCCCAGAGCCTGTGCTCAAATTATAATTATATTATAATTCTCAGGGCTCAAATTATACTTTGCAGCAGGTAAGAGAGAAGGGTGGGTGAAGGAAACATTGCAGCAGCCCTGAAGTGCTGCTGTCTGTGAGCTCCCAGAGTGGCACATTATGTCTCCGGTGGTGATCTGGCAACTCCACTAGAGGTCTTGCAGGTGGACAGCCAGCACTGTCCAATGTTTCTAACATTGCATCTAAAATCTATCATGACAGTGGGGGCGTGGTCTGCCCTGGCGACTGGCTGTGAACTCCATTAGCTCTGGAGTTTGCAGCCAACTTCCACCTTTCCTGGGGTCCTCATTAGAGGAATACCCGCTCAGGCCTCTAGGAGAAGGGGCATGAGGCATCAGGCACGTCGGTGGGGCTCCTTGGTAATTGCAAAGCCAAGAAATCCTGCTGCTTAGACGCAGGGAGATGTGAAGCAACCGGCTCTCCACCGGCATTAGCCAGCGCAACTACGATGATGGATAACACCAGGAGAAGAAGGTAGATAATTCGTCAACACCGTGAGTCAACCTCTCTCAACAGACCCCCGTTAGAGAGAGATAAGGATATGAGCTGGAGGAATGCAGGATTACTAAATTATCGGTGTCAGAAGGAACGGCCACAAGAATGAGGAGGGCTGTATTTGTAAGAACTTGGATTTTATTTGGATTCTATCGGGACTGTAATAATAATTGATATGAGAAAATATGGAAATTTTATCTAAATTATTGAAGGATTAAATTTAAATGTAATAAGACGGGGAAAAAGAATTTTGTGCTTTCAAGATGGAGGATTTACAGCCGTCTGGAGGGCTGAACACAAGAGGAGACAGCGTCCATTTTAAAGTTGTAATCGGCAAAATGACTGTAACTATAAGATAACTACGGCAGTTATGAAAATACTAAATTCTAAGTTGATCTCTAAAGGATTTTTTAAAGGATATGTTTATGATTATTAAGCTGTGAAAAGCAGGATACCGAGGATGACGTAACAATAAGAAGTTGCTGGCTCCCCCCCCTTTTTTCTTGCAGCTTTAAAATGTATGAACTATTAAGAACTCAGAAGGCTAAAGAAGAATAAAATAGATTATGTTAAGAGGAAAAAGAAGTAAAAGTAAAATACAAAATATGAGAATTTTTTTTTTTTTTTTTTTTGCCTTCAAAATATAAGACTGGGAAAAAGGCAAAAAGGGAAAAATGTTTATTTTAATAATTGTAAGCAGAACTGCTTTTTAAATGTTGTGTGATTTATGATTGAGTTAAGCATTGTATTTATGAAAAACATAAATTTTAAGTTGGTTTTTAAGAGATTTTTTTCTCTTTTTGTTTGTTTGTTTGTTTGTTTGTTGGGACATAAGTAAATAAAGAGTTGGATATTATAGTAAGGGAAGCTCTGATTGGTTCTCTCTCCCCCCCCCCCCACTTTTAATGCAGTGATAGAATGCATATGTGGCTTGATGCTTACTTGTCTATGAGATTAAGGTATATGAGATTACTTGCTGTGGATAAGAGTTTGTTACACAATGAAAAGTAAGAGTTCATTGGAGATTATGGAACCTGCTGTGGTTCAGAATTGTCAACTCTCTATCCCTGTAATATATTGTCATCATCATACACCAAAAGTGGTGATCCCATTCCTTCCCTGAGGCCAACAGAAGCCAATGCCTCAGGCAGCACATTGGTGGGGGGGGGTGTCCATCCCTGTCTGCCTCCTTATCTCCACTGCTTTTCCTTCTTCAGTTCCCTGGATTGGAAAAGGAAGAAGGGGACAAAGAGGAATGGGGAATGTGGAGAGGAAGAGAGTGCTGAGCTACAACATTGGGCAATGAGAGGAACAGAGGCTGGCACGCCATCTGTTAAGGGGCAGCGCATGGCATGCTGCCTAAGGTGTCAGGAGGTCTTGATCTGACCCTACATGCCAACCAGTAGGGCAGTGCCCTGGGGCTAGCCACAGACAATAAAGAGGTGTCTGTGAACTCAGGGAAACTCTCCAGGTATGCAGGAAAAAATATTACTTTGTTTTTTAAAAGACGCAGGCACACATCCTCCCATGAGAAGCAGAACATTATACCAATGTTCTTCAACCTTGGGGTTGTGAAGCTTCAGTTGTCAGTTGTGACAACTTATAGGAGTGAAAAAAGTTGAAGACCACTGGGCTAAAGCACCACCAGGTACAGGGGGAGGCACCTGTTGTCCCCCTTCAGGAACCAGGAGATGTGTTCCAGTCCTGCTCAGGTTCTTAGCAATTGTGCTAAAACAGCTTTTCACTTGTGCCAGGATTCATGGTAACTTCTGCTCTCTCTCATAGGAATATTTGGTTACAGTGAATAGTGCTGGTAGGATATAACAGGGGCATACCAGGGAGTGGGTGGCGACAGATAAGGTCCCAGGACAGCGGACGGTCCAACGGTGGGTCCCCAGTCTCTGTATCCCCTCGAATAATATTTGGGGTAGATTCAAAGGCCAACCAAAGGAGGAACGCAGGTGCGATTGCCTGTCTGGGGACATAGATTCTTTACCCCATATCCTATTATACTGCTCTGGGAAGCAGGAGCTGCGTGCTAAATTTCTTGCGCCTCTGTTACCTATTAACCTGGGCCAAAATTAAGATTTGTTATTATGGAACCTGCTGGTGGGGAAGGATGAGCCCCGTACTAGACGGGTGGCTGTATTTCTAAAGCTATGTATAGAGCAGTGGTATTCAAACTTTTGTTGGACGTGGTGGCACAGCGAGTTAATCCGCTGTTGCTGGGATTTCCGACCGCAAGGTTGGGAGTTCAAGACTGCGCGATGGAGTGAGCTCCCGTTGCTTGTCCCAGCTCCTGCCAACCTAGCAGTTCGAAAGCACCTAAATGCAAGTAGATAAATAGGGACCACTTTGGTGGGAAGGGAACAGCGTTCCGTGCGCTACGGCGTAGAGTCATGCCGGCCACATGACCACAGAAACTTGTCTTCGGACAAAACGTCGGCTCTACAGGCTTTGAAATGGAAATGAGCACCGCCCCCTACAGTCAGTCACGACTAGACCATTCGGTCGTGGGGAAACCTTTATATTACCTTTTTATTCAAACTTTTTAGACCAAGACCCACTTTTTAGAATGGACCCACCGGAAGAGATGTCATTAACCTGAAAGTCATGTTGTGACAGGAAGTGACATCATCAAGCAGGAAGTGCTGTCATTGTAACTTAATAAAATGACACTCCTGAAATTTGAACTGGCATTCTTGGACTGCAGCAATTGCAGAACTATGAAACATCCCTGACAGAAAGCAAGATTAGGACAAAATACGATGTAAAAGCACTTAACTAAAAACATTTTTTTTAAAAAAGAAACCTTGAAAATTCAAGCTGTTAACACTCACAAAAGGAATATAGCAAGAGTAAGGTCTGCAGCTTCCAAGATGGCTGCTCCCAGCTTTCCGCGACCCACCTGACATCAGGTTGTGAACCACCAAGTGGATCCTGACCCACAGTTTGAATAACACTGGTATAGAGGATAGTCATAATATTTGTTCTTAATGTGTGTGTCATGTCCTCTGTATGTTGTATTGTTGTGTGTTAAATTTATTAACGCCAATAAAGGTTCAGAATCAGAATCAGAAATATATTTATTTAAATATTGGGGTCATGTCACGAAAAAGGTTGAAGACCACTGCATTGTACAGTTCAAACTTCCGACAGGGACAAAAGTAGAAAGAGGGAACTGGCCTCAGATGTGAGCAACTTGCTGTGTAGTCGCCCACCAGGTTCCCCCATAGCAGCACAGTGCTTATGTTTTGGGCTTGTGACACATAACAGGGGGGAGGGTTTAGGCTATTCAGGCAGGAAACCAGCTCTCCCTCACCTACCTTTCCAGCATATTCACCACCACTTTCTTCCTCCCAACGAACTCTTCCAGGAGGGGGGAGAGATGGGAAGTTGGGGTGCCCTTTGGTGAACTCTTGAATTCCCAACTTATTCACTCCAGTGAGTGCAAAAATCTGCACAATCCAGGGCAATGGCCTGCATTACACTAGGAGATGCTTGACATAAAGGCTTACTGTGATGCTGCTTAAGAATCTCTGAGCTAATGGACCATCAGATAGGACATGAGTGCACTACAGATCAGTCCAAAAAAAGGAGTATGAAAGCAATCCACTATCAAAAGTGCTGGTTCTCTAATACAGTGATTGGATTCTGCCATCTTGTGGCCTCACTGAAACTTGCAGGCAAACTCCAGTTTGAGAACTTGAATATTCAGCAGCGGTATTTGGCTTTCTATTCGTGATAATTGTTTGTTATGTGTCTTTGGTATTTAATTGACTTATTGTATTATTGCATAAACTGCCTTGAGCATTTTAATGGAAAGTCAGGTTAATTAAAAAAAATACATATATAGACCCTCCCAGGACACAGTCTGATACCATATGAGCAAATTTATTGAAGTTAGAGGTAGATCAATCTGGGTTTGCTGTGTGCCTCAATGAAAGCATTTAGGAATCCTTTGTACATGGCCTGGAGTTGCACATAAGAAAGTGAAATGTGAATGAAATAAAAGTAAAATAAGCAAATTGCTTCACATTTAAAATCACTTGGTGACAATTATTTCAGAACAAGAGAAAGGGAAAAAAAAACTTTAAGCACCACCACAATGTGATAAATAGCTGCCTTGGGTCCCCTTCAGTGTGGGAGAGAGGTGGGATAGAAATACAGTAAATAAATAAAATAAATCTCTGTGAATGCGAGGGATAACTAGCAGCCTAATCCCACTTTTTGTGTGATGATCAGCAGTGTCACTATGGTGCCTGCTGAATCCTGTGGGGGAATTTTGGTCTCCTTGTGGAAAGGGAACATTTGTTCCTCTTTTCTGGGGTAAGTTCATGCAGGCCTGCCGGACCTACTTGGAGTCTGAATCAGAGGATCGGGGCCAAGAAGTGGGTAAGGATGTCAAGCAAGCAAGCAATAATGTGACATGTAACAACTATTGTTCATTTCTGTTTTCATTCCTTGTAGAATATTGTGTGGATATATCTGCAGGGGCAGGCTAGAGAAAGAGTGATTAGAGAGGATAATATTTGGAACCCAAAACCTTTCTCAAGAACTCTGATGGTAAATATCTAGAACGTCTAAAATGCAACCCGCATCTAATAATACTAGGCAGATCTGCAAGGAATGGCTATAAATTTGGATCCCAGTGTAGTTTTTAATCTGTCTTGATTTTTTTCCTATGATGCACAGATAATATATGAATGAATGAACATGGTCTAGGAAAGTGTTATGAAAGCCCATCTCATACCTGCCAATAGAGTTGGTGTGGCTGACAACTTCTTTGGTTCATAGTCTGAGGGCTAGGGCCTAACAACAAATGAAGGATTGCTGTGTTTTCAGAAAGCCACATTGAGGGGCAGGATTTGGCTAAAAATGTGCATCCCAAGGTTGGGATGCAGATTTCATTGTTTGTGTGGACTGAGATTGGGCAGTTTCTGGCCGGCTGTAGTGTTTGTGTGAAGCTTGTAGGGAGAAACACTGATCAACTGAAAAGGCAAAACAGAGGGGGAAGAGTAACATTCTTTAGCTGGTCACTGCTTGTTCTAGGTCAGCTGTCTTAAGGCAATACAAACTAACTTTCCAGCACTAGGGTAAGGGCAGTGCAGCTCCGAGGTAAGGGAACAAACATTCCCTTACCTTGAGTAGTCCTCCGTGACTACTACTCCATTGCAGGATGCAGCACATGCCCCATTGGCACAGCTAGATCAGTGCTGGAAAGTTGGTTAGGATTGTGCTCTTAGAAGGCACACCACCTCTGTTAGCACATGGAAGGATCAAAGGAGTTTGGTGTGAAAGTCTCATCACAGACTGGGGGGGAGTCTAGGGGGGATAAGTATTCCAGGGTGCCACCCAGTGGGGGGCAGTGTTACCATCATTTTTATCATTTTTTTCATTATTATTATTTTTGCTTTTAATTTTTTTTCAAGGCCTTCTGAGGCCTCCGGAAGGCCTAAAAACATCAGTTTTTTGCAAACTGCAGATGCACTGAGGGGGGGCATTTTGCAGTCCTTGTGGCACAGGGGCGTATGTGGAGTTGCTGCTGAACTTGTCTGTAGCTCCAAACAACATGGATACTGAGAGACATGTTGTGATTACCTGTACTGTATGTACTATGTAGCACAGCATATGTGCTGTGTTAGGTTTCCAGCCAGAGGAGAATATGAGCTACACCGATGCAAGTACAAGCTACTGGTTTCCCTGCTGATAGAGAAGGTTGAGGCATGCTTTTCTACATTATGAGTCATGAGGGAAGACAAAGGGTCCCTTAAAAAGGCAGACAAAGCTCTCCAGGAAGGAGGTAAGGACAGAAGGGGCTGGTATCTACGCTACTGAGGAAGAGGAAATCCCATTGGAAGGTATGGATACATGGAAGCACCTGCCACAGAGGAAGACGAGAATCTGGATACATCCTGTGCCACTGGCAGAGACTCACGGAGCCCCGAGTGCGCCCGGGGCAGGGCAATGTAACCGCACCCCCCAGCCACACCTCCCTGTGCCTGGGATCGCTCCATTTTGGAGTGATCCAGAGGTAGGGGAGGGCAGGCGGGAGGGCGGGAGGGCCAAAAAGCGCACGGGTTCCTCCGCGCAATGGCGCCTCGCCGCTGCCGTCACCCATGGCTCTCGCCACCCCCTGCTATACCTTTCCTCCACCTCTGGCCACTACACCTTAGCAACTTTCAGTATGAAGGATGATTCACTCCCATCTGTGTAAGTACTGCCAACCTGAACTCTGTGGACCAGAGTGTGGATTCTGCTACTATAGATGGGAGGGAACCACCATCCCAAGGTGGAGATGGGATTGGGCGGGGGGGGGGGGACTCCAAACAGATAAGGGCAGAAGCAGCAGTGAGCAGACCAGACACGTTATTTCTGGAGAAGTGTTATCTTTCTGGTGCATGTATCTGGGGTGTGATGGAGAAGTTGCTGAGACTCCTCAGATCCCATTTCCTACTGGGCCCTTACCAAACTGGCACTGGTGCTCACATTGGTGCTGTCTCATGAAAGAACTTTCAGATGTATTGAAAATCCTGCTCGGTTAATCAACATGAGAATAGGAAATAGACCAAAGCTGGACCTTGCCAAACAGGAAACAGTGCCTGGACAGTTCACTGTTAGCAAGGCTTGGACTGCATATGCAGGAGAATGTGGTCAGAATGAAATGGTGGAATGCTGAGGTGGTAGATTGGACTGTATTACTTAAGGCTGCAAAGTGGGTATTCCAATAAGGGAAGCTGTTCCATATTTTTAAAAATCCTGCAAACAAAAAACTAGCACATTGGGAGGGCAGGGCTATGTCTGTGCACAGCCTTTTACCAGCTGTGGTGGTGTTTGCTGGCAGTTGTTAACACAAAAAAGCATGCAAAAATGTGCTCACCTCTCCTCAGTCTCAAGTTGTTGCAGTCCATTCCAAGGCTTGATATGAGGAATTTAGTGTTTAGTGTAGCTATATGCATAGACCAGACTTCAAAAAGGTATCATAGTGAACATGAACCAGCCTTGGTCCACATAGGTTGGTACGGTCTACACTGACTCACAGCAGCTCTCCAGTAGGTTCAGACATGTGCCTTTTCCAACCCTGTCAAGGACTGCAGCCGCAAAGCTTGTCCACTGAGCCACAACCCCAGCTAAGTGCAATTGTAGTTGCACTGGCAATGTAGCAGAAATGGCCACCTGGCACACCAATATCACCAGTTGCAGGGGGCAGGCGCAAACCCCAGCCTGCTTGTTGTCACAGCAACACCCAGCGACACCTTTGACATGAATCTTGAGATGGAACAGGCTCCAGCCACGCTAAACTTCCGTTTGGGCCCAGGATGTCCCCATTTCAATTCTTTCTAGGGCAGCAGCAGTCACACCTGTAGAAGTTACAGTAGTTCTGGGAACCTTTCCATCCATCACAGGAGAAATGCATAATGTGTGTGAATATAGTTACTTTTGATGGCTAAAACTGCAGTTCTTGATCCTGTTACTTTTGGGTGGAATCACTGAAGCTGTGGAAATGTTTCTAGCATCAAGTGGATTGTATCTTGACCTCAACAATGGGAGAAACCAACAGGCCTCATTTGTTTTCTTGAGCTCGGTTGCAGACAAATTGAGCTGAACACTTGGTGGTGCTAGATGCTGACATATGTGTGTCTATACCCATGTCAGTATGTTCTCTTACAGTTGTATTCAGTGATTGACTGTATATTTCATGTGTTATATAGTAATAGAATCCTCATTCCTTTAAAAACAACACTGTCCCTAATTTGTTTGACTTTAGTTCTTTGTGAAACTCAGCATTTCTTTCAGTCTTCCTGGTGTTTCTCTAATCCAAGGTACAAACTGTTCCAACTTAGGAGGGCACCAGATCCTTACAATCTGGCTCATCTCTTTAGGTCTTTGGAGAAGCCTCTTTTACAGGTGCCATCACTTCGGGAGTTGCAAGGGACGGCTGGAAGCGATAGGGCCTTCTCAGTGGTGGTACCAGCCCTATGGAACTCCCTCACCCTTGATTTAAGAACTGCTTCCTCCTTGGAAAACTTCCGGTGAGGCCTGAAGACATTTTTGTTTAGACAAGCCTACTCTGTTCTCGGACTTTTAAATGACATCTGGCTTTTACTTGTTTGGAGCCCAATCCGATTTTCCAGCACTGATGCAGCTGCAATGCATCCCTGAAGGGAACAAATGTTCCCTTACCTTAAGGAGGCCTCCGTGACTGTCCCCTCACTGCAGGATGCAACGTGCACCCCATTGGCACAGCTCTATCAGTGCTGGAAAGTTGGATGGGATTGGGCCCTTAGTCCTTTTTTAAAAGCTGATGGCTCCTACATTTATGTTTTGCTGCTTTTATGTTTTGTTGTAATGTAAAACATGACTGGCAGCTTACATTATGTTTTGTTGTAATAATGGTTTTTTAAAAAAAAGATATTATTGTTTGATGGGTTTTAGTTTACTATGTAATTTACTTTTTAAATTGTGTTTTTATCTGATTTTGTAAGCTGCTTTGAATCCCTTTGGGGAGACAGACAGGATAAAAATACTGTAGATAAATTATAATAAATTCAGGGTCATCCAATGAGATTGGGAGGAGATTCAAGAGACAAGAAGTCAGCCTTTCTTCTCTTGCAATGCAGTTTTGTTCAAGTGTATTTAAAAGCAAAACACATGGTGTTTAGTGAGATTTACATCCAGGTAAGTGTGCGTAGGATTGCATCATTGATCCGTCGAATTTGGAACAAGACAAATGCTCAGAGGACAAGTCTACCAGTGGCTGCTAATCATGAAGGTTATATGCCGTCTCCAAGTTCCATGGGGCTGTGCCTCTGGTACTAGCTTCAGGGGACCAACAGGAGACGAGTAGGCCTTCCATCTCTTGCCAAAGGCAGTTGGTGGGAAACAGGTTGCTGAACGAGATGGACCTCTGGCCTAATCCAGCAGAGCTGCTCTTATGTGCTGACATTTTCCAGCGGCTCAGCCAAGGTGTTTTCTAACCCTCCAGCTGCGATTGGAATATTCCGGTGGCCCATTGCTATAATTAGAATCATAATTCTGGGAAGAGTTGTGTACAATTACTGTTCATGTAGACGTGAGCATGCAATGAGTCTTTGAATTCTGTATATGTCTGTGTCTGACTGATGAGTAGCCATATGTGGGAGCACATTTCCCTAGTGTGGGAGAAGCACCTTGAGGGGAAAGGCCGTGCAAATTGTGATCAGGCCTTTTGTGTTGAGTGGGTTCATGGTGGGAATGAAGTACAATGTAATTATTCCTTCTGTTACGCGAGCATCCTCAGGAGGCTAATGATCTCGGAACTATATATGAGGAAGATCTGAAGTAGAGAACTACAAAAGACCGAAAGGCCTATCTATCTGAGTTGCAGTGATCCAGATGAGGCCTCCATGGCCCGCTGTGCAGTAATGCTGGGAAGCAGCAAGCACTGACGTCCTCACACTCTCGAATGTCTCCCAACAGAACAAACGGGGCAGTTGCTGTCACCTGGAAAGGAAATGGCCAAAAATGGGGTGCGCTTTGTCACCACACTTCCCTTTGGGGGGAAGCCCAGTATCCAAGCTTCCCTCAGTATGTCCATTGCTTGTTGGCTAACCCCAACTCCACAGAAGCCCACTTGCCCTTTGTTGTGTTAGTCTTGACAGGTCTGTCAATTAGTCGCTCTTTCTTCACAAACATCCAGTAACACCAATAGGTGTTGGCAAAGCCCAGCAGGGTGCCAGTGCTTTCTGCCCGGTCTATGGTTTCAATTATGCTAGGGCCAGGTTTCCTGGTTCCCACACAACAGATGAATGAAGTGCACAGAAAGAGCCCTCTTGGCCATGCACTCCAAACGCAGGCCAGCTCCCACCATGCAAGAGTTTGTGAATGCAGTAGGGATCACGCCTCCAATTGGTACTGCTGGCCAAACACTCATGTCGTCTTTTATTTGTAGCATCAGAACCTGGCCATATGGTCAAAACATGCAACTTACACGGATGGGTATTGTCTTAATGACTACACTGTTTAGGAGAACCATCATTTATTTGACAACAGGGCACCCCCAATGGAGAATAAGGCACAAGAGCTGGAAGCACAAGCTGGTGGCATTCCCTTGAGACCAGAGAATCCAGCTGTGACACTTTTCTGGCAGGACATTTTTCTGCCTCTTCCAGGGAGTGCATCCCACCTCCTATTGACTTTATTGGAAAGCCACATGTTAATAGAGCTGAATTACAGCCTATATTACCTCTAAAGCAGGGATTCTTAACCAGGGATATCCCTTGGGGGTATGGCAACAAAATGATGGGAATATGGAATTCAACCCCTGAACAATAAAAAAATTAACCAATATCAATGTGAATTGTTCTGTTCCCCACTATCCATATGTAAAGTAAAACCAAGCTACTGACATCTTTTCAAAGTCTTTCTGATACCTAATCAGATTGATGATTATGGTGATTTTGACAGTCAGATTTTGAAGTCCCTTTTGGGACCAACAACCATGGTTTCATTGCTTGCTATCTCATTTATTTCTGGCACAGTACTTAACCCATAAGCTCTGCCTTGCAGTGGTGCCTTCAATACCTCTCTGCAGCCAGACTTGAGCCCTCTTCTCATTTACTTCGGGACTGTTCTTTCCTAGCCAGCTACCACGTGACTCTGGGACACTGTTGTGGCTTCTGCTCTTTCTTGTTCATGTGACCATCTCCCTTGAAAATTTTTTTTCTTCCCTTGCATGTTACTGTGTCATTTGCACTGCTCAGATACAGAGGCAGATCTGCAGGGAGGGCAAAGCTCTAAGTGTTGCAAGAAGCCTTACCCTGTCATGTAAATCCCTCCCTTGCTGCTATTGCTAGTAAGCAATGCCAAGATGTTGCTTTTCCCTGTGACGATTGGCTAAAACGGTGCAGGAGCGGAGTGATTTCCACTGCAAGGTAAGGCTTCTTGCAAAACTTAGAGGTTTGCCTTCCCTTAGATCTGCCTCTGCTCAGATAGAAGCATGGTTTCCCAATAGAACACAAAGCCCTTCTTCTGGCAAGCTCCAAGGAGTTCTTCCTGTATGCTCATTACCAGCTGAACTGTGGCGTTTGCTGGGATTAGAACACAAAATACTTTGCATAGCCTGGTCTACTTCCCTGGCAAAGGGTTTGTTAGTTGCCGAGTGCCTATGTTCATCCTGTGAGGGGACACCACTCCTTGCTTGCAGGGAGCCCTGGAATGGACTGCTATAGACCAGTGTGTTTCTAGGAGACCTGAGGCTCCCGGAGACCTTGTCAGGGGCTCCATGAGCATCCCCTGAGGCCATAGTTGTCAAATTTACCTGCGATCAGCACTTCACAAGCACTTACTTCCAGGATGTGCCTGGGGGAAAAAGCTTGAAAATCAGTGTAAAATCAGTCAGGGAGGGTAGGCCCAAAACACATTGTACAGGGCCCTCAGCTAATGGAGCAGAGCCTCTGCTCCATGATCTGTCATGCTTGTACTGCCGAGCAGCTCAGTTGGTGCACGTCCTGTGACACCCCTGGAAACTTGTTGCAATGCCCCGGGGCAATTTGGGAACCTCTCCCCTGCTGCTCAGTGCTGTGACATTCCGCACACGGGCCGGCACTCTGGGGCTCCCTGAGATTCTGTTTAGCTGTGGAAAGCCGTGGAAACTGCTAAAACTGTTTAGCAGTTTTGGTTCTGGAGACCAAAATGTTGGATAATCAGTTAGGTAATCATCTACTGGCATCCTGGTCATTATGCCCCAATGGTCTGTACAGAGGTGGTCACATATGGTACCTTTATGGCTCTCAGGTTGTATGGGTCTTAGGTAGAGCAACACCACAAATTGATGTGTGCCTCTTCCTCCCCCACCTGGGTGGGAGTGCTGGTGAGCAACACCTCGATTGGCTTGAGTGGTGGGAGAAATTATGCAGTGTGCAATGTCTGTTGGTGTTTGTACAGTCTATCTTTAGTTTTACTTGTGTAGTACTGCTTTCTCTTGAAGCTAAGCTGAGAGTGCATTGAGTTGTGATTACTTTACACCAACATTATGCAGACATTTTAAAAGCCAGCCAGTATAGGGCTCAGAGATTTTGTTCTGAGCAGACTTGCAAGCCATGACCTGTTCTGTGAACAAATGCATGAGAACAGCATAACTTAAGGAAGTGTGGGGGAGAAGGAAGATCTTCCTTCAGAGCTTAGTGAATGGTCCATTTTCAGTACCAGGAGAAACCTCCATCCCACATTCCCCTCACACCTAATAACAGTTTATAATGGATCCTGTTCTTTTTGCTGATCTTGTATATATCCACTTAACTGCATTTTTTACTCTTGCTTCTCTAAATCCACTTTCTGCTTTGGACCCACCTTTCTCAGGAGACTGAGGTTACATGAATTGCCAACAAACAAGGTTGGGTCTTTCTTACTGGGGAAATTGAATAGCCACAAAAACAATTATACTTAAAAGATCAGACAGCATACTGCAGACAGACCTACCTGATACAAAAATAGGACTGTATGAAGGAAAGTCTGATGTTTCAGTAGTTGACCAAACTACTAGTAGTTCAGTAGAAGACCAAACTGAGAAAAATCCAGGGTAGTCTAGGGCTTGAAGTTTTACACCCATTTATAGTCACAATGGTAGAGATGGAGAAATATGGATTTAAGGCACCTGGTTTGAGGGTCTTGTTTGCTCAGGTTTTTCAAGCATGACCCACCCTTCCAGGGCATTAAGCACATGTGTTTATATGTGCATTCTGCCTATCCTTTCACTGTAGGTCATAAGCTCGGAGGATTGTAATTCTTCAAATATGACTTCATATTGCACTGAAGAAATGAATTTCACATATAAACAGACACAAAACTGCTTCCACTTAGACTCTTCATTGTTAGCATAAAAAAACGTAAATGGCATGGAAGTCAAGTGCAATACTGGTCATGCTTCTGTACAAAGTGCATTTATGATACAGCCAGAACGTCTCTTTTTTTATAACTACTCTTTGTTCTTGTTAACTGTTCAGCTATGATGGCTTCCTGCTCCTGTCCCCATCATTCCAGTACTGCTCAGTCTGCATTTCAGTGAGGCGCGAGATGGTACGCTGGAATGCAAAAATCTCCTCCTCTCCCGTAAACATAGACAGTGCTTCTGCAGAGGCCTAGAAAATTTAAAACAAATAAAGAGATGTAGGAAATGCTAACAGGAAATCAGAATTTGAAGGTGCCTCTGTAGATGCTGTGGGCCCACAGAGAGATTGCCCCTCCCTAACACCCACCCTGGTTGTGTGCTGTCCACACTCCCACTTTTTAATCAGCAGTTCATGCTTCACTGGAGTGGCAGTGCTTGGAAGTATTAAAAGGAATCAAAGGGCAGCACTTGTGGCCAAATGTGTGCAAGGATTTTGTTGGCTGACTTGCAGGTATTTTGTGGGTGTTCTTTGTGTTGTGTTTGCTGTTATCTAGCTGACTGTCATGGCTGTGTGCTTGCTCCCTCCCTCCCTCCCTCCCTCCCTCCCATATAGACACATTTTCAGTTAAATAATGGTTAAATGGCACTTTTGCTTTTAAAAAGTAGAGAAATTTAGAAAGTATACAGTAACAGCGATGAACAGTTTTTCCTAATATTAAAAAGTATTCCTGAGTTGAACTGTCCACACTGTCAAGTCCTCCTAGGTGACAGTTGTTTTGGAACACTCCGGTGAGAGTCACAGTCTCTGTGCAACAAGTGAGTTGTAGAGACAATAATACAAGTTGTAGAGACAATACAACTTGTTTACTCTGTGTGAACAAACAATTTTCATCCTATGGATGCTGCTGAAGATGGACACAGTAACCTGTGCTAACATTGCTACTGATGCCTCCATTGCTTTGCGACCTGCGAGGCAAACTCTTTTCAAGTCCGTACCAGAAAAATGCAAACCCCAGCTGGCATGACACAGTTGGTGCCATGGGGTCAAAATGCCATTAGGAGGAATCCATCTCTAGTCCTTCTGCCTTCCCTCTATTGGTGCACCATGTAACAATTTTGTGGAACTCTACTGCATCACATAGAAGGTGACAATGTTTTTGGAAAGACTTTTTGCTTAACCATAGACAATCAAAGAAATTTAGCCTTACAAAAATGTAGCCCAAAAATCCCACAAAAGTTTCTGGGTGTGAATTCATACAAATGTTTTACTCCCACCATAAGGCAACTATTTTCATGTCATGGCAAAGTAGAGATTGAGCC
Organism: Lerista edwardsae; assembly: GCA_029204185.1. Classification (NCBI taxonomy): domain Eukaryota; kingdom Metazoa; phylum Chordata; class Lepidosauria; order Squamata; family Scincidae; genus Lerista; species Lerista edwardsae. The sequence continues at coordinate 6,595,195 of JAJKFI010000049.1, read as the reverse complement.
AGGTATTTTGAAAGATATAGTATGTTTGGCTTGGGGGACAGTACAAGACAAAGATTCCTGAATATGTACAGTCTCATCAGCCAAATACTGGAGTGTTTTCATATGACTTACATGTTTCACCATAGAATTAATGGTGTACATGCACATTTAAGGAAAAAGAATACTGTGTTTTTGCCACGTATATTAAGTGTTCATCAATAAGACACCTACACTATAGATATTATCATGGGACAGTAGCAGTCTACTCTCCAAAATGGTTTACTTTGTTACTGTAAGTAGCTGTGTTTCTAGTCAAGAGATACATGAGGGGAAAAGTAACCACACACACACACACACACACACACACACACACAGCAATCCTATTGCACTTCTTGCATCAACACTGCATCATAGCGCCAATGTGGGGGTGCCAATCGACACCCCGCATTGGCGCTCGAGCAACAGGACCGGTGCTGCAGGCAGCGGAGGCAGAAGCGCGATTGGCAGCAGGAGGGAGCTTGTGGGCGGGGAGAAGGCGGGGAGAGGGCGGGCTTGGGAGGTGGCCATACAGCCACTTCCTAAGCCTGTTCGGGAGGCCGCGCGGCCCAGAATCGAAAAAGCCTTGCTGGATCAGGCCAAAGGCCCATCTAGTCCAGCTTCCTGTATCTCACAGTGGCCCACCAGATACCTGAGGGAGCACACAACCTGATACTTGTATCCTGCTGCAACTCCCCTGCATCTGGCATTTTAACGTAGACTATTACTCTTGCACCACCCCCAAGGAAGACACCAGACTGAGGTTGGGGTTCAACTTTATTAAGCACAAATGTAAATCATGTAACCTACTGAACAACCATCCCTCCCTCGCCAGTTTGGGGTAGGCAAAAAAATTGCCATTCATGGCCAATTTGGATGACAGAAAAAAATTCCTACCAGGCCCTCATGATGAGCGACCAGGTAATCTCATACTGGACGTACCCATCATAGCTTGTAACCTGTAATGGAGTTTTCCTCCATAAATCTATCCAATCCCCTTTTAAAGGCATCCAGGCCCAATGCCATCACCACATCCTGAGGCAAGGAGTTCCACATTCTAATTACACGCTGGGTAAAGAAATATTTTCTTTTGTTTGTTCTAACTCTCCTAACACTCAGTTTTAGAGGATGTCCCCTGGTTCTGGTATTGTGCGAGAGGGAAAAGAGATTCCCTTTTTCTACTCTATCCACTTCATGCATAATTTTGTATGTCTCAATCATGTCTCCCCTCAGGCGCCTTCTCTCTAGACTGAAGAGCCCCAAACACTATAACCTTTCCTCGTAAGGAAGGTGCCCCAGCCCAGTAATCATTTTGGTTGCTCTTTTCTGTACTTTTTCTAATTCCACTATGTCCTTTTTGAGATGTGGAGACCAAAACTGTACGCAATACTCTAGGTGTGGCCTTACCATTGCCTTGTACAATGGCAATACAATATTGGCTGTTTTATTCTCAATCCCTTTTCTAATTATCCCTAGCATGGAATTTGCCTTCTTCACTGCCGCTGCACACTGGGTCGACATTTTCATCGAACTGTCCACCAACACCCCAAGATCTCTCTCCTGGTCTGTCACTGACAGCTCAGAACCCATTAACCTATATGCGAATTTTTGATTTTTTGCCCCAATATGCATTACTTTGCACTTATTTACATTGAAACGCATCTGCCATTTTATTGCCCATTCTCCCAGTTGTGAGAGATCCTTCTGGAGCTCTTCACAATCCTTTCTAGTTTTTACCATCTGGAAAAGTTTAGTGTCATCTGCAAATTTGGCCACCTCACTGCTTATGCCTGTCTCCACGTTATTTATGAATAAGTTAAAAAGCACTGATCCCAGGACAGATCCCTAGGGCACACCGCTCTTCACCTCTCTCCACTGTGAAAATTGCCCATTAATCCCCACTCTCTGTTTCCTGGCCCTCAACCAATTCTGAATCCATAAAAGGACCTGCCCTCTTATTCCCTGACTGTGGAGTTTTTTTCAGCAGCCTTTGGTGAAGGACTGTGTCAAATGCTTTCTGAAAATCCAGATATATAATATCTACTGGTTCACCAACATCCACATGCCTGTTGACCTTTTCAAAGAATTCCAAAAGGTTTGTGAGGCAAGACTTATCCTTATAGAAGCCATGCTGTTTCTCCCCCAGCAAGGTTTGGTCTTCTATATGTTTTAGAATTTTTTCTTTAATGAGACTTTCCACCATCTTACCTGGAATGGACGCGAGGCTGACCGGCCTATAGTTTCCTGGGTCTCCCACTCCTACCCTTTTTGAAGATTGGTGTGACATTTGCTATCCTCCAATCCTCTGGTACCGTGGCAGTTTTAAGGGACAAGTTGCTTATTATAGTCAAGAGACCAGCAACTTAATTCTTTAGCTCCTTAATAACTCTTGGGTGAATGCTATCTGGGCCCAGGGACTTATTTATCTTTAATTTATCAAATCTAACACATCCTCTCTTTTAACTTCTATCTGACTTAGTTCCTTAGTCAAAAGGGACTGTTCAGGCAGTGGTAACTGCCCAAGGTCTTCTGTTGTGAAGACAGATGCAAAGAATTCATTTAATTTATCTGCAATCCCCAGGTCCCCTTTTATCCCCCCTTTCCCTCCCTCACCATCCAGTGGGCCAACTGCCTCTCTGGCAGGTTTCCTACCAGAGGTTTCCTACCTATATATTTAAAATATATTTTTTAAAAAGCTTTTATTATTCCTCTTTATGTTGCTAGCCATGCATTCCTCAAAGTCTTTCTTGGCCTCCCATATCACCTTCTTACATGTCTTTTGCCAGAGTTTATGGTCCTTTTTATTTTCTTCATTTGGGCAAGACTTCCACTTACGGAAGGAAGCTTCCTTGCCCTTTACAGTCTCTCTAACTTTGCCCATTACCCATGCTGGCACGCTCCTGCATTTAGCTGAGCCCTTCTTTCTTTGTGGGATACACTTCCCTTGGGCTTCTACTACTGTTATTTCAAACAACCTCCATGCTTTCTTGAGTGTTTGGACTTTTTTCACCTCCCCTTTTAACTTCATCTTAACTAGTTTCCTCATTTGTGGGAAGTCTGCCCTTTGAAAGTCAAGGTTTTTTGTATCAGATTTATTTGGCATACTACCCCTAACATGCATGGCAAAACAGGTCGCAGCATGATCACTGTTCCCTAATGGCTCCGTAACATTGACATCCCTAACCAGGTCCTGGATTTACACAGCATTATATCGAGTCGCCTGTCCTCTGGTGGGCTCCATGACAAGTTGCTCCAAGGCACAATCATTTAACGTGTCAAGAAACCCTGTCTCCCTTTCTTGACTGGAACACGAATTGACCCAGTCAATATGGGGATAATTAAAATCCTCCATGACCACAATCCTGCCCGTTAGATGCCTCCCTAATTAGTTTCCTCATCTCTAGGTCCCTTTCAGGTTTTTGATCTGGGGGGCGATAACACCCACCCACTGTTACATCACTCCTTGGACCTAATAGTTTAACCCACAATGCTTCTGTGGTGGAGTCAGACCCACCTTCAACCTCTACGCTTCTGGAATCTATCCTTTCTTTGACATAGATGGCCACCCCACCTCCAACATGCCCCTCCCTGTCCCTCCTGTAAAGTTTATAGCCTGGTATTGCGGTATCCCACGGGTTCTCCACATTCCACCAGGTTTCTGTTATGCCCACTATGTCAATATTCTCCCTAGCCACTAAACATTCCAATTCTCCCATCTTTGCTCGAAGAGTCCAAGCATTAGTATATGGTATATTATATTATACTATATATTTAACAGGTTATATTATATTATATTATATTATATTATATTATATTATATTATATTATATTATATTATATTATATTATATTATATTATATTATATTATATTATATATTATACTAATATTAGTATATTAGTATAAGCACCTGTATATGGGGTCCCCAAAGAAGGACTGCTTGTTTCCACCTGCTCTACAGTCTCTTGTTCTGCTAAACTCACTGTCACTTCCCATCACGCTTCTACTCCTAATTCCTACACTATCATTACCTTGTTCTTCTGTCACCTCGCCACCCTTATTCCCTAGGGTTGAGGAGTCCTGAACCGGATGCCACTTGGCTCCTGTCAGCTTTCCCCCGGGGTTTAGTTTAAAAGCTGCTCTGCTACCTTTTTAATATTACGCGCCAGCAGTCTGGTTCCATTTTGGTTCAAGTGCAGCCCGTCCTCCTTGTACAGGCTTGGCTTGCCCCAAAATGCTCCCCAGTGCCTAATAAATCTAACCCTCCCGACACCACCATCTCATCCACGCATTGAGACTTCTAATCTCCGCCTGCCTACCTGGCCCTGCGCGTGGAACATGCAGCACTTCTGAGAACGCTACCTTTGGGGTCCTGGTTTTCAGCTTCCTCCCCAACAACCTAAATTTGGCCTCCAGGACTGCCCGGCTACACTTCCCCATGTCGTTGGTGCCAACATGCACCACAACTGCTACCTCCTCCCTAGCACACTCCTCCCCAGCACAACCTATCTAGACAAGACGTGATGTCCACAACCTTTGCACCAGGCAGGCATGTCACCATGCTGTCCTCACATCCATCACAGACCCCCCCCTCCATATTCCTAACTATAGAATCTCCCACTACAAGAAGCCCCCAACCCCCCTCCTGCCGAGAAGTATCCTTAGTGCGACTGGATACGGGCCCGTCACCTGAAGAAGAGGTCCCCCCCAGAGGATTGTTTCCCTCTTTTCCAGAGGGACCTCCTCCAGCCCTGAGACTTCCTACCCCAGAAGCCAAGGGGCTGCCCCTCTGAGGGTGGGATGAAGCCTGCAAGTCCCCGGAAATCTCACCATGGTCCCTCTCTACCTGCCTCTGCTTCTCCAGGTCTGCAACCAAGGACTCTAGGGAGCAGACTCGTTCCTTGAGTGCCTGGAGCTCCTTGCAGTGAGGACACGCCCATGACTTATGTCCAAGAGGCATATAGTCATACATACGGCACTCGGTGCAAAACACTGGATAGCCCCCACCCCGCTGCTGGCTGCCTGCCTGCCTGCATAGCTGTATTAGATGTGGGAACTGGCTACTCCTCTTCTCACAGAAGCTGAAGGGCAGTGTTTTGGGGCCCTGGCTTCCTCACCCTGCTGCTGAACTCGCACAGCTGCTTAACTCACCTACCTGGCACTTGGTTCCGAGGCACTTAGTTCCAGAAGGAACTTAGTTCCAGGACGCACTCACAGCTCGTGAAAGTTTAGGAGTGAAACTTTCACAGCTCGTGAAAGTCACAGCTGTTTAGGAGGCGCAGATCCGAGGAGCCCATAGGGGAGGCCGGAGCCTCCCCTACACTAAGGGAGTGCACGCTCCCTTGCCACGGGGAGGCTCCAGCCTCTCCTAAGCAGCGTTGGATATGGCGCTGGCCCGTCGGCGTTGCCAGTCCGGCGCTGCTTAGGATTGTGCCCTCAGTATTTGTTATGGAAGGTTCTCTCTTCTGTTGAACAATAATTTGTTTCCACTGTGGTATCCAGAACAAAGTAAGTGTAATGTACAACATTAATACCTCATCTGGCCCAAATGGATCTGAAAAACTTGTAGTAAGGAAGAGTCTCTAACCGATTATTCTTAATTCGTTAGAAACACGTACTCTTAAGAAAACTAACACCTCTGGAATTACAGTAAAATTTATTGGTTCTCACTATCTCCTCACTAACCGTTTATGAATAGCATTGCATTAAATTATGATTGAAGAAAAGGTGCTACATTGATCCTGCCAGAAAGCAACAAAATGACCCATTATATCCTCTTTCCCCGCACTTTGGTTTTCTAATATTGCCAATACTGAGACCTAAAGCAATTATGTTCTTTTGCAACAAAGGTACTAATGTTCATAGTGCTTACCTGGCTCAGCCCCAAATCATCCATCAGTATCCTGCTTTCGTCCAGTCCACTATTATGGGGTTCTTGAAGAAATATGCTCTGGAGTGGTGCTGATGCAGAGCAAATGATACGCACCTGGAAGAGAGAGGAAAATGGCCGTCAATGCAATCACTTATGGCTTCTTTGCCTGCATCTGAATTTTGTGGGGTTGTGTCATTAAAATAAAACCCTCCACCCTCCACAGGGCATCATTTTGTATATAAGCAGCGGTTCGCCCAATAACAGCCAAAATGATTTTAGAGCTTCACATAGCTGTATATCACATTGATATAAGAATATTCAATATCGAATGTAAATGTACCATTAACTCTTTCAACCATCAGCCAATAACTCAGTTTTAAAATGTTGCAGTCTCAAAATAAGTCATTAACTTCAGTTCACCAGACTTTTCCCTCCAGAAGGATACATATTTCCCGACACTGTTCAAGGGTAGCCCCACATAAAGCACATTGCAATAATCCAGCTGTGATGAATAGTGCAATCCAGGCATGTCTACTCAAAAGTAGAATCATAGAGTTGGGAGGGACCTACAAGGTCATCTAGTCCAACCCCCCTGCCTGTAGCAGGAAATCCTCCTAGAGCATCTCCAGCAGGTGCCTGTCAAGCCTCTGCTTGAAGGTCTCCAGTGAGGGAGAATCTACTACCCTTCTTGGCAATCTGTTCCACTGTCAAACCGCCCTTATCGTCAAGAAACAGGACACGTAACACCTATGTAAGCCCCATTAATCCCAGGGTAGATGCCTAAGGCATGTTACATTGGCCAGATCTGCTTTCCTGAGAAATGGGAGCCATTGACACAGGGGTGCTCCTGGGCAGGAGGGGCGAGGAACCATGGTCCAGGTGGAGGCAGGAGGGGTGTGTATTTCTAACAACTTCCCTCCTTATATTTTTATTACTAAGAGATAAAAAAAGGCAAGAGAAGTCCAATAAAAAACTGGAGTGGGGGGGGTCAGACAATGAGAAGAGGGGGGAATTGCACTTTGTTGCTCTCTCCTGTTCTGTGAGTTTGCCCTCGTTGGGCAAGCGGACCTTGGGAGAGGCCAGCACAGGACGTATTGAGATGTGGCTTTGGTCCGTCCCAGAAACTCCTGCCCCATGTCACTAGTGCTAAAGCCACACAAAATTCTAATCGCAGTCAGTTAAGGTCTGTAAGAAAACAAGAAAGTATTGTGGAGCTTCCCCCAGAGCTCCTTTTTAGAGCTGGAGAGTGTGGGGGGAATAGCTCCTGCCCCTTTCAGTCCCTTAGTCATTGTGAAGCTCATGCACTGGGCACAGCAAGACCTGAGTATTAAGTGCTCAGGCCTTCCTAGTGGCTAACAGGACACATAACACTTCTGCAACCACAAAAGACTTGGCATCACAGTGGACAAGGTGGGTTATGGTGGAGGAAAATCACCATATTTTCAGTGACAACCTATTGCTGTTTTGACTGTTGGGAAAAAGTAAGAGCAGCACAGCTGAAGTGCTATGCCAAGGAATGGCAGCTAGATCCACCACAACAAAGGAGTAACTTCTAAACATTTACCAAGCAGATAAATGATCATCTGGATAGGCCCAAGTACCCTTGCTGAATTGGAGGTTGGGTTTTTTATGAATTTCCTTGCCGGGACATTCATGAAAAAATGTTTTAATCTCAATCGATATTTCCTGATTGCATAAATATTTAAGTGTGTGCCTATAATCACACATAGGGTGAAGCTTAATGTCTTCCATTACTTTTTAAAACATCAGCTTAAATACAAAGAGCCTTTTTTAGTTGTTTTAATATTGCTGATTTTGCTTCTATGATTGAAACCTTTGTAAATCCGAGTTAAGTACTGCATTTATCATTACTATTTCATTAGAAGTTCCATGATTCAGACTTAAAGCTGAGAATGGCTGTTTCTTCCAAAATTAATATAACTTTGGGACAAATTCATTAACACTTTACTGGTCTGTTCACTTTGGATGAATCAAGACTGAAATATGTTTGAGGCTATTGGCAAATGAGGTGTTTAGATGAAATAAGAGAGAAGCTTATCAGGATTTTGACAAAACAGAAATAAGTCTATGGTAGATGTTAGCATAGCTATCATTGGTCTGCAGAGACCCATGTGACTAATCTGTCACCATGATAATTTAGCCTGGACAGAAATTATTTACACTGGAGAGGACAGTTGTAGAGGTGTAAGAATTTTCTCATATCTAAAAAGATCTAAGAAGAATGAGAACAACTGATCTCCTTTCCTTGGAGATTTTCAGAAAAGGGTTTGATAAGCATATAGGCAGGGATGCTTAACTACACTTAATGGAAAGGACCACCAATAAATATTAGTCACAATAAGTCAAACTTCCATATTTAGGAGGCAGTATGCAGTGTGAGAAGAGCATCTGCATGACCTTTTAAAAAGTTGGGGTATATCATCAGTTACCTCTCCCGCCTGTAGACATGCCCTGATACTTTGGTGCACATTGCTTTTATTTCATTCTTCGAAGAGTCTATGTTTCTGCCTCATCAGCATTGGGAACACACATTTCTTATCCCTACTACGCGTGCGCGCGCACACACACACGCACAGCACTAATGTCTTTCAGAAGAGATGGATGGGACAGTCACACAATAGCTAAAATTAGTTGAAGTATAACTTGATTGTCTAAGATCAGCTCCTCGGAACTGGGGAAAAGCACTTGCAGCTCCTCATAGGGCTGTTTGACACATTACACAGAAACAAAGCAAGGGTTGTCATACTGAACAGGAAGCTCCCTGGCAAGGGCACTTGCATGACTCATGTGTAGTCAGATACCCATTTGCCACATTCACGCTGACATTTTTAGGTATGCAATATAATGTGTAAAGAAACCCAGATAGAGACACATACATAAGAATATAGACACCCTGCTGGCTGGAGGCAAAGGACTATAGACCAGTATCCTGTTCCCCATAGTAGTTCACCAGCAAGCCTTTGTTTTCTGTAGCAAAGACAGATTTAGCTTCTTTCCATTCACAATAGCATTTTAAAGCTTCCTTTTTTATTCCCTCATTATGTAAGAGCCCTACCATCCTGGCAGATTTCCTGCTTTTGACAAACTTTTTATTGTTTTCAGCTGTACGCACCTCTGCTTTTTTTCCTCATCTCTTATTGTCAGCTTAAATTTATTTTGCCATAGTTTGTGTTCCTTTTTGTTCTCATCTGGGCAAGTCTTCTATTTTCTGAAGGAAGCCTTCTTGTTTTTATAGCTTCCCTGACTCCACTTGTGAATTATGCTGGCATCCTCCTGGTGTCCTTCTTACTCTGCAGTAAATTTCTAGTTGAGCTTCAGTTAATAGAGTTTTAAATAATGTCCACGCACTCTAGAGTTGACGTTCTTGGCTATCCTTTCTTTCAAAATAAAAAGCATCTTGGACTTCTTGAAAATGTTCTAGTTACAAAGGTGCTGAACTTGATAGCACTGAGGTCACTATCAGTTCAACAACCCTAATGCCTGGACACTACATTGAATGAAGTCTAGGGTCACCTCCTCTTTGGTTGGTTCCAACACCAACTATTCTAGGGCACAGTACTTTCTTTAGAATGTGTATCTTGGAATAACCATATCCAACTAGTTCTCTTAAGTCCAACAGATTTGTTATTTCCACTATATCTATGTTTGTCTTTGCAACATATACTCCAGTTCCCTCACCTTGGCTCAGAAGCTTTTATAATTGCAGATAAACCACTTATATTGTACATTACGTCCTCTTCCAAATGTTGTTGGGGAAGACAACAACACTTTCCCTTTTACTCACTTTGACCAGGTGTTTTATCCTACTATTGTACAGTATATGTTGATTTCCAAATTGTACCCTATCTTCTTCAAAACAATCTAGGACATGTACACTCTTATCCCTTGTTGTTGTTCAGTGGCTAAGTCGCGTCCGACTCTGCGACCCCATGGACCACAGCACGCCAGGCCTCCCTGTCCTCCACTAGCTTCTGGAGTTCGCCCAATTTCATGTTCACTGCTTCGGTGACACTATCTAACCATCTCATCCTCTGCCGCCCCCTTCTCCTTTTGCCTTCAATCTTTCCCAGCATGAGGGTCTTTTCTAAAGAGTCCTCTCTTCTCATGAGGTGGCCAAAGTATTGGAGCTTCAGCTTCAGGATTGGTCCTTCCAGGGAGCAATCAGGCTTGACTTCCTGGAGGACTGACCGATTGGATCTCCTTGCAGTCCAGGGGACTCTCAAGAGTCTTCTCCAACACCATAATTCAAAAGCATCTATTCTTCGGCGCTCTGCCTTTCTTATGGTCCAGCTCTCACAGCCATACATTGCTACTGGGAAAACCGTAGCTTTGACTATGCGAACCTTGGTTGGCAGGGTGATGTCTCGGCTTTTTATTAAGTTGTCTAGGTTCGCCATAGCTTTCCTCCCAAGAAGTAAACGTCTTTTAATTTCATGGCTGCAGTCACCGTCTGCGGTGATCTTGGAGCCCAGGAAAATAAAGTCTGTCACTGCTTCCATTTCTTCCCCTTCTATTTGCCAGGAAGTGATGGGAGTGGTTGCCATGATCTTAGCTTTTTAATGTTGAGCTTCAAGCCAATTTTGGCATTTTCCTCTTTCACCTTCATCAGAAGGTTCTTTAGGTCTTCCTCACTTTCTGTCATTAGAGTGGTATCGTCTGCATTATCTGAGGTTGTTGATATTTCTCCCCGCAATCTTGATTCCAGCTTGTGAATCATCCAGCCCAGCCTTTCTCATGATGTACTCTGCATATAAGTTGTCGTACTCCTTTCCCAGCCTTGTTGTACTCCTTTCCCAATTTGAAACCAGTCGGTTGTTCCATGTCCAGTTCTAACTGTTGCTTCCTGGCCCACATACAGTTTTCTCAGAAGACAGATAAGGTGGTCTGGTACTCCCATCTCTTCAAGAACTTGCCACAGTTTGTTGTGATCCACACAATCAAAGGCTTTGGCATAGTCAATGATGCCGAAGTAGATGTTTTTCTGGAACTCTCTTGCCTTCTCCATGATCCAGCAAATGTTGGCAATTTGATCTCTAATTCCTCTGCCTCTTCGGAAACCAGCTTGTACATCTGGTAGTTCTCAATTCACATACTGCTGAAGCCTAGCTTGTAGGATTTTGAGCATGACCTTGCTAGCATGCGAAATGAGTGCAATGGTGCGGTAGTTTGAACAATCTTTGGCATTGCCCTTCTTTGGGATTGGAATGTAAACTTATCCCTTAGGTGTGAACTAACTTGTGCTTTATTATCTTTTTCTACAAAACTTGAGAACTGAAAAAGTAATTACCCCATTACCATACCCCAAGGATGCTTCATATTGAGAGAGTACTGTATCTTTTCCCATTTCTTCTGAAATAGTAGTATCTCAAATTGAGGCAAGAAGATAACTCAAATTGATGATATGCAAGAATCTGCAAAATGCCCACTTACCTTCTGGTCATAAAACGCATCAATGAGAGTAATGAAGCGTCGAGCTTGGGTCCTTTTTGCCAATGTAAGCAGAGGTATGTGACGAACAAAAACTAGGTCAAAATTCTTGGTAATTTCCAAATAATCACTGGCTCCTAGTGGCTGATAGAGAAAATGGGGAGGATGATAAATCAGACTACAGATACACACACCACAATTTGAAATGCCATTGTTCTGTTACAATGGAACAAAACTTCTCTGCCCATGTTATTTTTGTATGCATCAGGCTGAAGGTCTATTCTGGTATACTAAGAGATTAGTTCTCTAAGTTGGTGGTTAAATTTAGCTTTATGGTCTCCCAATTAGACAGGTAATTCGCAGTGGCATCTTCCAAATGAGAGAGTAACTAAACATAAGGATCTCAACATCTCTGTGAATGTTATCCCAATAAACTGAAAGGAGCTACCTTAAAAATTAAAAAACAACAACCAAAGAATCTAAGAACTATATATGGGTACAATTAAAAAAACCCAACTAATTCTTGAATAAATGTTGAAAGACTGAAGAAACTATTTTCTAAAACAGTGGTTCCCAAACTGTGTGTCCATGGCCCACCAGTGGGTCATGACCCAATTTTTGGTGGTTCACAAAACTGACAGGATAGATTAGCTATCTGCTTGAGGGTTAAACAACCTGCTACTTGGAGGGAACACTTCTGCCTGATCACCATTATAGCCCTAGAGACTTGAGTGAAACCTTTTTTAGCTGGGTCCTGAGGCTAAAAACGTTGGGAACCACAGTTCTAGAAATAGCTCCTATTGGTCTAACTAGCTGAAAACATCTGGAGAGAACAGCAGCCTGATGCACGAGCAAAATGACAGTGGCTAAAAAACTGAGAGACAAAATAGCATGAAGATAATATGGTACAATAAAAGTTACAAGATTTGTAACTGATATATGAACAAGCCCTAATTATATTACTGAGGCTACAATCCTATCCACAGCTACCTGGGAGTAAGCCCCATGGACTATAATGTGACTTACTTCTGAGTAAACATGGATAGGATTTGGCTTTGAATCTCCAACTACTCCTTTATTACTGTTTTAGCAAATACATGCTAATGCAAATACAAGCGCACACACACACACACACACACACACACACACAATATGAATTGTAAGATATTCCTACAAAATTAAATAACCACAAATAGAAAAAAATAGAAGATGATACACTGATAATTCAATATGCCGTGATTCATTTGGGAATGAATGACATGGCCCTATAGACTAGTTAAAAACTTTGTTTTCGTTTACAGGAACTAAAATTCCTCTAAAACCAAAGTTACTGCACCATGTCTAGAACTGGAAGAAAATCTTGCATTTTTAAGGGGCAAAACCATTCCAAAACTGTGAAATATTTCATGACACATTCAGCTCAATCCCATGATAAATGCAGCTGTATTCAATGGAACCAACACACAGCATGATCCTAATGGAATAGTAAGTCCAGTGTTCAGTAAGGTTTACGCTCAGGAAAATAGTGCAGCCTTAGACTAACCTGAGAGTACAATCCTAACTTGCGCTGGAACAGGCAGGCCAGTCGGCCTGTGCTGTATCCAATGCAGGTTGGGAGCAGGCTGGAGCCTCCAGGGGCAAGGGGACATTTGTCTCCTTATCCCAGGGTAGGCGCCAACCACCCCAATGGGGCTGCTCGAATCTGTGCCTGCTGTTTATTTAGCAGGTGCGTGTCCAAGCACACGATGGTGGCCCAAGTTGGCTGTGCAGCCCGGGGATTTGGATGTGGCCTTACACCCCGCCCACTGGAAAAACCCTCTCCCTGCCCAGTTCCACCCTCACTTACGCCTTCCCCTGCCCAGAAAAGCCCCTGCGCTAGCTGAACTTGGCTGGTGCAGAAGTGGCTTAGCGGGCACCCGCTCTGGCGCTGCCGTGTCAACACAGGTGCCTGCGTCAGCGCTGTGTGCCTTGCGCTATCGCAAACATGCTTTACGGGGGTGGTGGATTGCACTGTCAGAAGTTAAATCCCACTGACCTTATTTCTGAGCAAATTTATACAGGATTGGGCTATTAGTATTAACAGCTTAGCGGGCAGCTCTTCATACACAGTTTCACTACTCTAATACCATCACTCATTCAAAATGTCCAAAATGAAAAAATGAGTGCCTGCTATGCAAATTTGCTATGCAAATATATTTTTTCCCAATAATATATGCTTTTAATACATCTGTTCCAGTTCAGCAAATCTGGTATACATGGAGCTCTACGAACAAAGTTCCCTTTCCATGAACAAGGAAATACTACATGCACACAGTGGTGAATACCATGCACTAGTTCCTATATGCAGAGCTCTAAAACGTCCACTGAAGTTTACAAGACAAAAATTCATTGCATGGAGACTAGAAAAATAAAAGGATGTTTCCAATTTACAAGAAAACAAACAGAAGGGATAAAAATAGTAATTAAGATAGCTTTAATTCATAAGTGAGACACACTAAGTTTTATGGATCATTATAGGCTACCTCAAGCAAATGGTTGCTTAGAAAGAAATCTAATATATTTTGAAGACAGATACATCCAGCAATGATAGCAAGATATTATGTACAAAGCAGAAGTTTCAAAACATACAGATGTAGAATATTCCATCTTCTGAAAAGAAATTAGGGAACCTATACGTTCCTTCACAATGTATGTTTATCACCTTATTTATTTGCATTTGGTGACTGACAGCTGGATGTGGAAACTTACCACACTAAAAAGTACTGTGTGAAAGGTAACATGAACATTTTTAATGGAAACTGGTTACTCTATCATAGCATGATTCATTTACATTTGTTGATAAATATTGTCACTTATCTGAAAGAGCTAGAAAAGTCACTGAAGCATTTTCTAGAGTCCAAGGTCTTGCATTGTATCAAAGATTGAGAAACACGTGAGCACTAGGACTCTGGCTCCTACAAAGATCACAATATTGAAAATGAAAATATTGAAAGCGAAAGAATTTTCAGTTCTTTAAAGGAGCCACACAAGTTTTAAAGAAGCATTTAGTCCACGGTCTTACACTGTATCTAAAATTTTGAAACATGTGACTTCTAGAATTCTGGCTCCTACAAAAATTACAATATGGGATAATTTATTGTGAAATGTCATGTTTCTGACGTGCTTAATGCTGCTGTATGTGTCAACAGCGGCTTCAATACAATACCACTTTTCAGGAAATAATTATTCTGAAGCCATATAACCTGACCTATGAATAACTTGAGCTGCTTGATTTTAATACTCAATGGCACTTCAGCTAGCACCATCTTACTCACATTAACTTTAAACAAGATTATCTGGCACAGTTCCTCCTCCTCCTCCTCATAATGACATGTTCAGATTTGTACCTAACAATTATTGTAGTATATTAATGTGGGCATTTAAGATGGGACAACCAAAATTCCATCTGACACCACTCTAGTCTCCGTCCATCATCAACTCTTTCTCAAAGTATTTTGAGCAAAACAAATTCCAGGTAGCACTGGTCAGCGATGCCCTACCTACAAATTATTATTAATTTTATATCACTTTACCCATAGTGGCTTTCCCAAGAATCAGGGGAACTGTAGTTAGGGTTAGATGCTATAAAGTTATTTATTTATTCACTCATTCATTTTTGAGAAAGACTTCATAACAGAACTAAAATTCCCTGAGCTTTATGGGAAAAAGCTTACAGTTTTGAAACTTGTCAAAATGTTTACAGTAAGGCAATGCTATTTTAGGTTCTTGCTATAGGAACATATAGGAACAAATAGTTGGATAAGGCCAAGGATGGGGCAAAGGAGGTGGGCAAGCCCGGGGGAAGGTGGTTTCTCCTTAGCAATAGAAAAGGAACACCTTCCAACCTCACGGCTTGGGCATGGCAATGTGCAGTCCTCCTATCCTCAGTTATCTGGGAGGAAGTTTCATCGAATCACTGGCCATAATGGGACTACTTCTGAGTAGGGCTGTAACTGGGTCATAAGCCTCCCAGTTCCTGCGCACAACTCTCCTGCTATCTGCTTCTGTCCCCTCGCACTTTCTGTCCTGCCTGCTCCAGCCTTGCCAAGCAGAAGTCCCTATTGGTCCATTGTGCGCCTGGCACTTCTTTTGAAGGTGGAATTGGGATATGAATGAGGGGCGTGTTCACCGCTTGGGTTCGTACAGAACCAGTCATTTTTCTGCACTGCAGCGTTTGCTTGAACACCACAGCACGGCTTCTGTCTACATAAATACAATGGTGGTTGAAGTGAAGGGCTTCAGCAGATGGCATGGGAATGTCAGGGGAGTATATAGCAACAACTCCAACACCCCCACCACCAGCACCTCCCTTTTTTCTGTGTAGTCACACCTGACTCCCACCACGACTCACTTCACAAAAAGAAGTCCAAATGACTTGGGATTTTCCAGTGGACAAATGACTTGGGATTTTCCAGTGGACACATTGGGTGCTATGACATGTGCCCTGGGGCTGACGCTAGTCGCTTGCGTCGGCCCAACGGCAGCAGTGCTGGCACAAGAGCACTGACCTGTACCCTCGCATCAGCGCTATTGCCGTTGGGCCGATGCTAGAAGCAGCATCGGCCCAACAGTGCTAGCCGAAGGTCGTGCTGCACCGCTCTTCCATTAGGCCGCATCCAAGCTCCCATCCCTGGGCCGTGCAGCATCCTTAACTCTGCACCTGCACCTGAGGATCCCATAGGTGCGGCTGGCCTTGCCCTAGGGAGGCTCCTGCCTGCTCCAACGTGCTGGGAATGGCGCCGGCCCGCTGGCCTTGCCATTCCAGCACAAGTTAGGATTGTGCTTTGAATCTCACTGGTTCCTATCTGGTACCTATTCCAAGGTCAGGTTGAAGAGTACTGTGGCCTCTAGGAGGTGGGTGAGAGCTTGGCCCCACACACAGAAGCAATCTTTAAAGGAGCCGAGCCAGAATACACCAAAGGATCAAAGGGTTGATGGTGTCTGTTTCATCTTAATAGGCATCCCAACTTTATCCTCTAAGATGGACGTTGATGCCCAATCAACAGATGTATGTCAATCCCAGCAGATAGACTGGCTAGAGTTATTTCTTAGCTGCAACCAGATGAAAAAGCCAACAAATCCACAAAAATGGCCTTCCAGCTAGTCCTGTGGTTTTTCTGCAGTGGCTCCAATTTCTAAGTGTCTCAGGGGAAGATTCTTTACTACTGAATCCTATGTGGACGCTTTCCTTAAGGGAACTAGTTGGTGCAAAAGAAGGGAACAAGGTTATTCATTCATTACAAAGTCTTTCCCAAGTCAAGACAAATACTATGTTTTTCAGGGTAGAAGAAACGAAAATAGTCAAAATAGATTGTTGTAAAAAAAAAAACAACAGGCAACACAAGACATGAGACAACTGGACAATAAGGTCCTCTTATGGATTCAGAATTGGTTGAGGGCCAGGAAACAGCGAGTGGGGATTAATGGGCAATTTTCACAGTGGAGAGAGGTGAAAAGCGGAGTGCCCCAGGGATCTGTCTTGGGGCCAGTGCTTTTCAACTTATTCATAAATGACCTGGAGACAAACAGCGAGGTGTCCAAGTTTGTGGATGACACAAAACTTTTCCAGGTGATGAAGACCAGAAGGGATTGTGAAGAGCTCCAGAAGGATCTCTCCATGTTGGGGGAATGGACGGCAAAATGGCAGATGCATTTCAATGCAGACAAGTGTAAAGTGATGCACATTGGGGGAAAAAACCAAAACTTCACCTATAGGCTAATGGGTTCTGAGCTGTCTGTAACAGCTCAAGAGAGAGATCTTGAGGTGCTGGTGGACAATTCAATGAAGGTATCGACCCAGTGTGTGGCAGCAATTAAGAAGGCCAATTCCATGCTTGGGGTCATTAAAAAGGGGGTTGAGAATAAAACAGCCAATATTATCATGCCATTGTACAAATCGATGGTAAGGCTGCACCTGGAATATTGTGTGCAGTTTTGGTTGCCGCACCTCAAAAAAGTGCGGAAAAGCTGGAAAAGGTGCAGAAGAGAGCGACGAAAATGATTACAGGGCTGGGGCACCTCCCTTATGAAGAAAGACTGCAGCGTTTGGGGCTCTTCAGCCTAGAAAAAAGGCGCCTGAGGGGGGACATGATTGAAACATACAAAATTATGCACGGAAGAGATAGAGTCGATAGAGGGATGTTCTTTTCCCTCTCTCAAAACACCAGAACCAGGGGGCATCCGCTAAAACTGAGGGTTGGGAGAGTTAAAACAGATAAAAGGAAGTACTTTTTGACCCAGCGGGTGGTTAGTCTATGGAACTCTTTGCCACAGGAGGTGGTGATGGCATCTGGTCTAGATGCCTTTAAGAGGGGTTTGGACGGATTTCTGGAAGAAAAGTCCATCGTGGGCTATAGGCCATGCTGGATTGTGCAACCTTACATTAGTAGTAGGCTACTTCAGAGTTCCAGGTGCAAGGGAGTGGCAACAAGATGCAAGCATCTTGTGTCTCGTGCCTCCCTAGGGCACCTGGTGGGCTGCTGTGAGATACAGGAAGCTGGACTAGATGGGCCTTTGGCCTGATCCAGCAGGGCTCTTCTTATGTTCTTATGTTATGGAAGGTACTTCTGGTCACGTCCAGAGGTCCTACCATGGATTTTGGTATCCGCTGAGTGGGGGGTGGTACTGGGGAAGGACTCCTGTGGATTTTGAGGGCCTACTATATGTGTATTTGTTATTCTTACACTTCAGCTCATAAAGGTGGAAGCTGTTGTTAAGTTATAGGATATTGGAAAAAGTGAACAATGGAATAGCAGAATTTACTGCTCAGGCTTTAAGCACAATATAATTCACCAAATTTTAATTTCAAACACGATCAAGCAATGTTGTCTATGAGTTGTCCTCAGAATACTATGTAGCTGCAGCTTCAAAATAATCACACTGATGAAGCACACAACTATAGATCTTGCACTCTTTGTTAGCATTCTAAAAACACATAGTTACTCCGAAGAGTAAAAAAGTTACTCAGACGAATCTACCGTTAAAGATAAAAGGTTCTTGTGTTGCTTGTCATTCTGGTGATTTCATTTTATGTAGACATTTTTAATAATTAACGAGTACTATTAGCACAGTGCAAACCAGTTTCTACATGAGAAATCTCAATACCACCATTCACATGGAGAATGTTACAAGAGAGCCAGCCAGTCTGCAGAGGCAGACTGTCCACAGTGACAGCCATTTTCATTATTGCAACAGCTCCTGCAAAATGCTCCTGCAATTGTGGAAAATTCCTGCTGGCCGTATCCATGATCAGACTGGTTCATTCACTATCCTCTCCATGCCGCCACTGTGGAACACAGGACTCCAGGTGCATCACCCAGAGGCAATTTTCACGGAATTGTCAACTAGCTGCTTAAGTTCCTTCAGGTTGTACTCTGCTTCAAGCCCTGTTGGAATTGATATGTAACAATTTTGGTGTGACCAGTATAGGCAGCCATTGGATAATGTTCATAAAGAATAACATGCAACCTCAACTCCCTCTGCTTCCATGCCTGAAGCATGACTGGATACAGTTTTCTTACATTACTATATTGACAAATGGGTAAGCATGTATATGTAGCCTTGTTTAAAGAAAAGCTGCAACTTTTCTATATAATAGGGCTGAAAGTAACAATTAGAAGTTGCTGCAAATACTAAAACTGTAATTGAGTGAATAGGCTTTTGGCCCTATAAGTGGGCTCTCTTATGTCTTTATTGTTATCAATCTACTACTGCTGGATCAGGGATTCTGACACAACAGTGGCAGAGGGGAGGTTTGCTCTATTACTCCAGAGAAACAGTAAGATGTATGCAGCCTTAAGCCTTAATTACATTAAAAAGTCAATATTGCCATCAGAGGGCAGTATTTGCTATGCATACACAGGGCTGGTTTTTTTAAAAAATTATAAAGTAGTATTGAAATCTAGATAATGAGGATACATTAGTGTGTTACAACAGATCTATACATCTTTATTCTAGATCAGTCTTACTTAGCAAAATACTCAGATGCGAGCTTTGAAATTAGATTGATAGCCCAATCCTAACCTGTGCTGGAATAGGCAGGGCAATTGGCCTGCACCGTATGCAGTGCAGGTTAAGAGATGGCTGGAGGGCACTTTGGAGTAAGGGGATATTCATCCCCTTACCCCATGTTGTGCACCAGCCATGTCTATCCAAGGCCAGGTGAAGGGGAATACAAAGCCACAGAATGGTTCCATCTGATGAACATTCAGTTCAACAAATCCTCCAAAAGGTGGATACCCCCACCATAGTATAAAAAGGTGGTTTACAAGCTGGGGTGTCCCACCCTGCCCCACCCTGAAAAGCCCTGCCTGTGTTCCCTTAAGGGGTGGGGGAAATTGCAGTAATGCGATTACTACACTCGTGTTGCTTCTGGCAAAAAACTGGGGCTGGGGGGACTTACCTGTGCCTGTCCCTAGCGTCCAGGAGGGTTGGGATCGCTGCAGACCCCTCTGCAGGGCTCCCTGTGCGTTAGTAAAGTAAAAAACAAGGATCGCCACCCACTTCCTGGTTGCCATCGCAGGGCTCCACAACCCTCCTGGATGCTGGGGCAGGCACTGGTAAGTTCCCCCAGCCCCCATTTTTTGCCAGAAGCGAAGCGATCATAGAGATCATGTTGCTGCAATTCCCCCCCCCCCCCGCAAGTGCTTACAGAAGTTCTCAAACTCTCAGAGCTGGTAAGGTGGAAAAAAAATGGTTATTCTTGTAAAGCTAGATCGATCCCAATAAAGTGTCGTTTTAAGAAGTGGGTCCTAGTGCTAAAACGTTTCGGAGCTAGGTAGTGCTTATGCCTGGCAGTATATTATGCTCCTCCATAACTTAATTTTACCACAATATGTAAACACAAATGGCTTTGTGGCACTAACACATAAAGCATTTCATTCAGGTCCTTAAATGATGTCACAGTTTCCTTCCGAGAATGAATTCTTGTGTCATCTCTCAGCGGAAACCATTTGCCATGGTTTTTCCTCCGCTCAGTGTTTACCATTCCACTCCGCCCTTCCAGTTTTGTTGTTTGCATCATCGTAGTGAGCTCAAAGTAGATCTGAACGCTTATTTGGAGCTGGGATATGCTAAAAATAAAAAAAAGGGGGGGGAGAGGCTTAGAAAGCCCAACTGATCTAGGCTTGACTGGATACTCACTCTGTCACATAGCTCTTCAAACGTGAAGTCTGCAATGGTTCCACACGCTTTATTCACTCGCAGCTCTCTGCCTTGTACTTTTAAAATCCTTGGTCTAGTTACTATGGGAACATGAACAAAGACTCAATCTTGTCTGGATAATTACTATAAAACTCATCTTTTACAGATAGGAAATGCATAGCTTGATGAATAATAGCACATAATTCAACACATAAATTAGACAAAATGCTGATACAATGACTGCCACTTGAGTGTGGCATCAACCCATATACAGCAGTGGAACTTATTAATTGGTCAGTGGAGATTGGGCATTGTGTTCTAAATGTATTCTCTTTCAAGAGAAATTAACTTACGTACAATCATTTTGTTTTTGAGCCAGCTCATCAAACAACTTATCCATGACAGCCTCCACATCAGCTTCACTTGTGCTACAGTGAAAAGAATAATAGAATATGAAATTAATAACACTTGAAGCCAACATCAAACAGCTGCCTGAGCCTGCTTAGCTTTTTGCCCATAAAAAAAAGGGGGGGAAGAGAGACACACAGAACAGGATGTTATGTTGTAAATACAAACATTAGACTTGGAATACACTTAAAATGCAGAGAACATTAACTCTCAGGTAGATGATTCTGTTTTATTTGCATACACTGAAAGACTTCTGTGTTTCAAGCTGTTTCTGGTAATAAGGCAACCTGGGCACAACAAGGGTTTCAGCACTATAATGCACACAGTGAGAAGGACAGGCTTCTCTCTATACCTTGTATGCAAAATCACAGCAAAGGAGAAAAAAATATGTCAAGCATCTGAAGGAGAACCATTTGGAACCTTTGAGGGGCCATGGTGGTGGTTGTTTTTTTTAAATAATACACAGTTATAATAGGCACAAGTAGAACTGAACTTGTTGCCGTGGCATTTTCCAGGATTAAAGTTACAACCTCATGCATATTTATTCCCAAATAGGTCCCACTGAATTCAGTGAGAATTACTTTCCACCAAGTAACTTTAGCCTGCCGCCAGCTTTAAACTATTACTAAATATTTATATACAACTTTAAATAAAAGTGCACAAAGCAGTTTATACAGCAAACTTTTAATTATCTAAAATTTAATTTTGAAAGTACTTTTCCAAATAACTTTCTAAACCTTCATCCCATGATAAAGCTCCTTGACAGGTCATATATTAGATAAGCGGTTCTCAAACTTCTTTTTGCTACAACCCACTTTTAAAAATGACACTCAATCAGGACCATCCTAGCTTTATAAGACTTTAAAAAAGGTGAACTAGAAAGAAATAATATTTCATTTATTTACAAGAAATATTTTATTCATTCATTCGCAAAAAAACCTGGATGCATTTCTCATAATGATGAGCCTCAAGGCTAATGAGGAGTCTAATGAAGAGCCTAAAGGCTTGAGGGGCTTAGTTATGTGACGCAGCATTCACCGGCCCCATTACCTGTCATTGATGGACGCGGGAGAGGAAATCACCAAAAAAGACACTCCAATATTTATCTCCCTATACTTGCACAAGCTTGCAAACTGCAGGAGCTCAGCTCTTAACAGCTGTCTAATTTTTGAATAGTCTCAGGCCTTGAGGCAATTAGTTATCTGAGCTTTCCATCACCGTGCTTTCATTGGAGGCTAGCTTTCTACTTGGATAATATAACTTTCCTCCTTAACATAAGGAAGCATTCAGAAACCCCATTCCACGTGAAGTGTGTCGACTCTCTGTCACATGATTCAGCTGTGTGCACAGACCAGATCGCAGCAAGGAAGTTCATTGTTGACCTTACGTAGATACCAATGCATCCACTGCTTTACAGTAAATAAATGACAGACCATATATGCAGTCCATTATTGGTTGGAACATCACTAAGAGCGCAGTCCTGAACTGGAGTTAGGCTGGCATAAGCTAAGCCAGCAAAGTTTGACGGGCACAAGGGCTACCATAAAGCATGTTTGGACTACTCTTGGAGTCAGGGAGGATGGCTCATGTCAGTGTGCTGGCCTCTCTGACTCTGAAAGTGGTCCAAATGTACTTTGTGGTGTCCCTTGTGCTGGCCAAACTTAGCTTATGCCGGCCTAACTCAGTTTAGGATTGTGCACACTTGTATATCAAAGATGCTGCATTAGGCATTAGCAATGCATTAGGAAGCAATCCACCCCCTTCCATTCCTGTGAGTAGGGCGGAGCCCTGTCCCTGGGCTGTGTGGTGTGCTCGGACTTACACCTGCTATATAGCAGGTGCAGATCCAAGCAGCCCCACAGGGTGGTGCCAACTCCGGGGGTAAAGTGACGAATGTGCCCTTGCCCCGTGGAGACTCCAGCCTGCTCCCAACCTGCACTGGATACAGTGCAGGCCAGCCAGCCGGCCTGTTCCAGTGCAGGCTAGGATTGCACCCTGTGCCTCTCATCTTGCACAAAAAGGGAGCACTAAAGTAAAAGGGAAACTCTGTAGCATCCTTCTGCCTTTGTGGCCATATACTCACCCAAAGGGTGACAATGATAAAAGGTATTTACCAATGGTAAATGGTATTTCCATCCTTGAAATATCATGCAAACCCCCCCCCCCCATTTTCTTACAGATTTGGGGATGGAAAAAGTTGGTGACCAGCAAAACAATCAAAGTAACTATCATTTTATGCCCAATTCAGAATGACAACATAGTTTGCAGAGGCCAAAATCCTATATGCTGGCTGAGTTACAGGAATCCGAGTTATACAAGTAGACGTTTGCATCAGGTGCAGTAGTTTTTTTGTGGTATGTTTGTGCAGGCACGATAGCGCTGGAATTGGCACAAGCCAGATGTTTTAAGCTATATAAGTTTCAACTTCTGTAGAAACCCCTATAACGTAGGTAGGAGACTTAGGGCCAAATGCTATCCAATTTTCCAGCCCTGATGTAGTGGTCCCAATGGGGGTGTATGTGTGCTGTATTGTGTGATGCAGGGGAAATAATGGAGGCCTCCTCAAGGGAAGGGAATATTTATTCGCTTACCTTAGGGCTGCATTGCAGCTGCATCAGCACCAGAAAATTGGTTAGGATTGGAAAATAGGATAGGAAAATTGGATAGTATACAGCCCAATCTTAGGCTGTCCTTATGCCACTGGAACTAGCATTCTGGTGACATAAGGCCTAACAGTGGTCACAACCATGACATGCCATCAGAAACAGCCATGCTGCCATCTTTTGCGGTGGTCCACCAGCAGACCCTCCATGGCCCCAGGCACCAGTAAGTCAGTGCACGGGGAGGGACGTGAGGAGTGAGAGGAACAAGGAGGAGAAGGAGGGAAAGAACAAGGGCTGGAAGACGGAGGGTGGCATTAGCAGCAGTAGCGCTGCAATATCTTGTCCCTCGATCTACCTTGCTGGGTCCAGTTGAACTTGTGCTAGCAAAATCACTGGTGTAGGTCCAAGAAGACCCTTTCCAATACCCTTTCTGGAGTAAGGAGCAAATGTTCTCTTGCCTGGAGAAAATCTCCAGGACTGCAGTATGTGCTCCAGAGGAGGGGTGAGACAGGAAGGGGTAGGATGCATGGTCCCTTCCTTTGTTTCAAAATTACATCCTCTGGCCAAGGATGAGGAGGACATTGACTGAGGACAATAGGAGTAGGTAGCTCCCCTGGAGCAAAGACCCAGCCCAAGGAAATAGTGGATGAGAGCTACGGGGGAGACTAACCTCTTCCCACTACCAATCTCTGAGACCCATGTAGGATTGTCAGGCCACCTCTGACAACTTTTTTTTGCCTTTGAGGAAACAGCCCCAGGGTGGAGAGAGGCATGTACCTCTTGCAACAATCCTCATGCCTGTCAGCAGGAGGATAAGCCTACAGGCATTTAAGTAAGGGCATGTGTCAATGGTGTATCATTAATGTACATACAGTGCCCTTTGTACGTCTGGCCAGAAATGCAAGTCAGGCAGCCAGAAATGTAAAGAGCTAAACAAGTGGACCTAGAAGTATCTAAAGAAGTATCTAAAGTATCTTCAGTACTCCAGTTTTTCAAAAGGGATTGTGAAGATGGGGTGGTTGTGGTGTGTATATGAGAGACAGACAAGTTTGTACCAGGTCCAAGGAAATCATGCTTGGGTACTGCCAAGGAGTACAGTGTTAGTGTAGGCTTGGATAGGGGCTGTTTACTGGCCCATTTTGTTTCATAGAAGCCCAGTAATTATTTAACATCCTCAAAATAAATATTAAAACAATGCCATAATAAGGCTACAAGTAGATTTGTACTTGTATTGGCTTGATTAAAACCACTTTCTCTTCTTATATGTTGGAACAACTCTGCATCACATATACTTGTATTCTCAAATTGCTCTGAGGGTAAACTATCATTAGGGAAACAGAAATCAGAGCTATACAGATAAATTGTACTTATAGCTGTATTATGGCATCATTTAATTTTTATCATCTTCAAATACAGAATAAATGCCGACGGGAATCAACAACCAAGATAGAAGCAGATCATCTGTCAAAATAAGACAAGTTTTTGAATCCACAAATGGGAACACCCAACAGTAAATGAGTCCTTGTCAGAGGATTTGTATAAATAATTACTTTACTACAATAAGGATGCTCTTTTATTTACCAGGGAATGGCACACTCTTTCACAAGAGGATATTCATTGCTTTACAGCCATCTGTCACTGCAGTTCTGCAAACACCACACCTCCCCCCAAAAACTCTAATTAGTTCCGATTCAGTCATACATTCTAAAAAATGTTATATTCTAAACCATGTCATTGAAGATACTGAATATGCTGTCTTGATGGCATTAGCACTGTGGCAAAAATGGAAGACAGTTGACTAGTCTAGCCCAAAAGAGGACATGGTTCCATTGGACGTTAAGGAAATGCGCATTTTTACCTAGCCCAAACAAAACTTTAGCTAGTCAAAGAAAGTGAAACAAAAAGTCGATTAGCTTCAACAACTTACAGATAGTAAACCTTCCCCGCTGCTGGAAGTGCTCGTTTCCTGTAGTCAATGCCGGAATCCAGTTGGATGGTGCTGCAATATTTCTGAACACAGAAACATAAACGAACGGTGTCATTATTTTTCTGAACCAGACGCTATGGATTATTGCAGGTAAGTGCAAAATATTTTATTAGCTTATCTGCTTATATGTCCCTATGTGTCAGAAGGCAAGCTATCCACCTGGAAGGATGATGTACCTGAATAAGAGGCTAACCTGCAAGGATGCTCCAGAGTTTACTGTACTATAAAGTTTCTTCTAATTTACTGAAAGACATTAATACAGATGTAACAAATTTTGCCTGCATGTAAGCAGGACAAGGCAGTGTTGCTATGCAGGTACACCAGCATTATTTATCAAAATTAGGCAGCACGTAATCAGAATTTTAAAATGACCTATTTTAAAAAATGAATTTTAAAATAGCCCAAATGCTATTGGGGCACTGAGGCACAAAATGAGAAATGAATGCCTGAAACGATTGTAATTTGAGTACAGTACTGAAAGTGAAAGTGCCTAGTCCTATACAGGCATATCTTGCTTTATGATGCTTCGCAAATGTGGTGCTTTTCCATTATACTGTAAGCTCCAGAAGCCAGCTCAGGAATGCCACCATACTCAACAGTGACTCCCCCTCTGTTACCCAGTCGCCTAACATGCTACCAGCAGAACAATTGCTGCCACCACTAACTGGGTTAGGCTTTAAAAAGCCTGTGATTTGCTTTATACCGATATTCGCTTTATGGCGGTGGTCTGGAACTTAACTTGCTGATTTAGCGAGGTATGCCTGTACATATTTCATTGACAACAGCTCCTATGAAGTTCCATCATATCTGCTCCCTAGTGAGTGTACATATGTATGCAATCAACGGATTCTGTGGCAAAGACATCCAAAATCTGGAATTGGAAAATAAACACTGTACAAATAAGAAAAAGTTGCACAATTCGGTGGATTTTCATAATTTAAATATACATTTTATTCTACAAGGGGAGGAGGAAAATTAAAGATAGGTTAAAATAATTATTACTATACACTTTACTACTATGGTTGGGAGATAAGCTGAAACATAGCGGGAGTGTGGCTGGAAGGATGGGACATCATGGGCTATATTAAACTATCTGAACCTATGCAATATACAAGCCCTGATCAGATGCTATCCAATGGAAGCAGTACTCAAATGTTTTCTCGTTGCTACAGCTGTGATGATAGGAACAGAGTGATATATATTTCTGTGAGAATGTTCCAGAGTTCATCTTAGTGCTAATAAGCCATACATTCTGTGGTGAACAGAAGTACTGTAAGAAGGGAAGAAGAAAGACCCTTCTCCCATGATCACACAAAACTCATTCAAGCAGCAGCATCCCTGGGGGGGGGCACACCTCCAGGTGTCCAGGGGTACATCTGGAGTATACCCCCACTTGCGAGGGCCACCGCCATGCCCACAGAATGGAGGCAGAACGTTCTCCAAGAGGCGGCCTTCTTGGAGGTGGCTCCCTGGCCCTCAGAAGGCTGAAAATGTCACTTCCAGAAGTGACAAATTTTGGACCCTGGAGGAACTTCTGAGAGGCAAAAAAAAAAAAAAAAAAAAAAAAAAAGGCCTTCTGGGAGGCAAAAAAACCCCCCACTTTCAGTTTTCAGCCGAAAACTGGAAGTGATGTTTTTGGCCTCCCAGATGGCCTCAGAAGGCCTTCTGAGGGCTGGGGAGGCTAAGTGTGGCTTCCCTGGCACTCAGAAGATCCTCTAGGGACTGCCTTCCTCCCCCTCCACTTTAAAAAAAGAGGAGGAAGGCAGCCCCAGAACTTAATGGCGATGGGGACTGTCACCAAGGGAAGAAGCAGGCAATTTTGCCAGCCCTTCCCTGCCTGGTGCCCAGGAGCATTTGCCCCCCCCCCCAGGTACATCAGTGCATGCAAGAGAGAGGCTGTGAAAAGAGGAGTTCATACTCTTGGCTCCTTCCTCACTTTAAATCTTTGTCAGTGTGAACAGCATACATATCAAAAAATCAAGGTCTTAAAACTTTTTCAATGCAAAAAAATGGAACAGACTAAAGTAGCTGGTCATATTAATGTGGCAACAGCCATGAGAACATTACAAAGAATTGTACATTATTTTTAAAAGATTCCCCGAGGCTTTCCACACATGCTAAAATGTGGGGACAAAACACACAAATTCTAAAATATACATTAAAACCCAGTCAGCATCAAGCATCACGAAACAATCACAAGACATTAAACAGATTTTGAAAAAGCGCATGCCTGTTGGCAACCATTCTACCAAAGGTTTTATTGGCTATCCAAAGCTTTCCAAAACAGAGAGGTCTTCAGGCCTCGTCAAAAGGTTAGTAGTGAGGACAATTATCTGGACAATTGATTGGTAAATAAAAGCGAAAGTCTCTCTCAATATTTAAAATTCTTACAGAAGAAAAAAGTTTTACTGGAAAAGGTGATGTGGATAGTGAGCATAACTACTTGTGAAGCAATAATTGTAAGGTAGTGAGAATAATAGTTTGTGACGTAAAACATAAAAGCACTGAACATATAAAAGCATATCAACATACTGTGAAATATGAAAAAATTTCAGGGCAAAGACAGGTGATACTCCTAGGTTGTTCAAATTCTAGGTACCCTTAAATACTTCATCAGAAAAGTTTCTTACCAACCGTCCTTAATTTTTTAAAAGTGTTAAAGCCGAAAAAGAACAACACAGGCATTAACCTGGCCTCTCTTTGGGTATCTGACTTCTCCATCATAAGACTGATTAAAGCCTACCAGCATGATTGCATGCCAAGCTCACTAATCACCATCAGGGAATCCTAATCAGCGGCTAAAGAACTTTTAGCTGGAGTCTTCATGTTTTAGCCCTTAATTGTCAGAGCTATAATCCCAACAACTGGTTTAATTTTTTTAAAAAACAATTCTTTACACATTCATAGTATTAAAACTTCCTGCCTACTGCTCATCTTCCTGAAGCAACTGAATGGTGCAGCTATACAACCTAAACACCAGTTCATATTGTGCCAGCATAAGGACTGTGACTTCAGTGTAGACCATTCAGTTTTAATGTGAAGAACTACTCAGTTCTTATGAATTTGTGTTATGTGTTTATGGACTCAGGAACTTTTTCAACAGTCCAAGATAGGCACAACAAAGAGAGAACATGAGATTTAGAAAGTCTGTTAGAAAGATGGGACAATCATCCCAATGCTTTTAAAAGTGCTTCCATCACGGGACAGCCATGTCATCATATAATCATTAGAAATCCACTAACATTCATCCTGAAAGTATTACAGCTATTAACTGCTGCAGGATATTGGCTTACAGTAGTACAGAAGCCACAATCCTGTTCCCTTCCTGCATGGTGAGTTCACAATGACCACACTTCTGGCCATGACATCACTTCTGGGGGGTCCTGGACAGTCTGTCATTGTAAAATATTTGAGAATCACTGCTCTAGGCCATGCATGGCAACAAAATCCTCCTGAGCTTACTCTGAAAGGTCTACCAGCAAACTACTCCCCAGCTTCGCATGCACACATAGTGATTTCCTGCCCCAAGTAGCTGTTGTGCTGGGGCCTACACAGGTCCCTGGGAGCTTCAAGGGGAGATGTTGGGAGGACTCTAATTCTTTGAAAACACCCTGGCACATCACAGCATTTCTGGTCCTTCAGTGCTACTACTGTTGCCAGAGCAACGTAGCCATGAATACAGTATATGGAAGTCGTTCCAAAGGGCTTTTTGCCACAAGTAGAGGGTGTACAAATGAAATTGGAATAATTGAAAATACACTACTATTATGAACTGTAAAAAATGAGAATAAAATGACCATGGGTCCAAAAGAGGCTTACGACATCGTTGCAGATCAGTATTCTGAATTCTGTTTCTTCTGCTTTATTAGACCGACCTAATGCCTATGATAGAGATGGAAGAAAAGCAGGAAAAACTACTGTTGCTTATCTCCAAACAAAGACATAAGAAGTAAACATTCAGCAACAGATCAAGAGAGAACAGTAGGTCTTTCTGGGAGTTTTGTTCTCGTACTAAGAAGTGGGGGCTTGTTGTGAGCAGCAGGGAAACAGCAAAAATTGCCAACGCTTCACTGACTAGTAGGTGGAAATGCTGATATTCAAAGCTACCCATGACTGAAATCTAAATGCCATCAAGCTGTCTATGGGAAGAGCCATGCAGCAGTCCTGATGTCCTGACCCAGACCTGATTGTCCGCTGTGCATCTGGATTTGGTCTTTGGAGAAACATTTGCCCTTTGACCCAGTGAGGCGCAAACAACCACAATCTGAGTAGATACCAGGTATAGGGAGCGTCTTTGTTTTAAAGCTGAAAGAAGAATATTTCACTATGATGTCTTAGAAGGAAATTCAAGAACATTGGGGATAGCACTTCCTCCTGGAGCAGGAGGTAGGGTCCTCAACATAATTACTCTGCACCAGGTGTCCAATCTCCTGTGCTGGACTGGAAGAGCAGGGAAAAACCCTATAGCCCAGCATACCAGATACTCCAGCCCCCATCAAGTTAAGGACTGAAAAATCTGTCCATGGCAGACTCAGAGTTGAGTCTGCCAAAGAGGCAAAGAAATGAGGAATGAAAAATTGGGACCCCCATTCCAGATGTCCTTACCTGTCTCTCCACATGTATGATGAAGGCAAAAGCCTTAATATAACACTTTTTAGTCCCAGGAGACATAAGCAGCTGGTGAAATGCCTTCCCAAAATCACAGAGAACAGGAATTCACAGTAAGAAATTTTCTTCTTTTTTTCCCCCAGATGGCATTCCAGAAGCTTCAGGATATAAAATAGCAACACCATCCTAGTGTGAGTTCTCCATCAGAACCCAAATGCAATGGACAAGCTCTTTCTGCACACTACTCTGCAAACTTATCAATCTTGTGGAATCATTTAAATGTGTCCAATGACACCAAAGTGGCTGCTCTACAGACCTCTTCCAAAAAATTAGCATCCACAGAAGCCCACTAACATGGCCATTCCTCTTAAATATTGGGCTGTAATGCCAGATAGCAGTCGTCGTCTTCCCACAGTATTGTAAGCTGAACTAATGCACTCCAAGAGCCACCTGGAACTGGACATCTTCCTCCCCAAGTATTTGTCCCAGAAGGTCAAAAATAATGCCTCAGTGTTCTGGAATCCCACCATCCTGTCTAAGCAGAAATGGAGAGTTCAATGCCCATCAAAAGTGTGCCATAGTTTTTCAGGACAAAATAATGGAAATAAATTTCCTGGGCCTGTGAAGGCCGAATTAACCTTGGGAATGAAGCACAATTCTATTCTAATCATCACCTTATTTTCTAGAAATGTGCACAATTGTCAGAGGATAGAGCCCTCAATTCTTTATAACCTTCCTAACTGATGTGACAGCCACTAGAAAAACCACTTTGAACGTCAGCATCTTCAATGAACAAAAGCTAGAAGTTTGAAGTACTGTCAGGACCCAATTCAAGTTCTGAGAAGCTTCATACCATAGGCAAAAGCCTTAACATGTGATCTGTTACATGTGGCACTCCAGTGTTACTGGGTGGGCATGCAGATTATAAGAACATAAGAAGAGCCCTGCTGGATCAGGCCAAAGGCCCATCTAGTCCAGCTTCCTATATCTCACAGCAGCCTACCAGGTGCCCCAGGGAGGCACAAGACAACAAGATGCTTGCATCCTGCTGCCACTCCCTTGCACCCGGTACTCTGAAGTAGCCTACTACTAATGTGAGGTTGCACAATCCATCATGGCCTATAGCCCACGATGGACTTTTCTTCCAGAAATCCGTCCAATCCCCTCTTAAAGGCATCTAGGCCAGATGCCATCACACCTCCTGTGGCAAAGAGTTCCACAGATTAACTACCCGCTGGGTAAAAAAGTATTTCCTTTTATCTGTTTTAACTCTCCCAACCCTCAGTTTTAGCAGATGCCCCCTGGTTCTGGTGTTTTGAGAGAGGGAAAAGAACATCCCTCTATCGACTCTATCCCTTCCGTGCATAATTTTGTATGTCTCAATCACGTCCCCCCTCAGGCGCCTTTTTTCTAGGCTGAAGAGCCCCAAACGCTGCAGTCTTTCTTCATAAGGAAGGTGCCCCAGCCCTGTAATCATTTTCGTCACTCTCTTCTGCACCTTTTCCAGCTCCATCATGTCCTTTTGGAGGTGCGGCGACCAGATTAGGTCAGGAAACCATGGTCTCCTTGGTCAATGAGGTCCCACAAGAATAACTTCTACTGTGCTCTCTCTCTCTCATCCAGCATAGAAGTCGAGGAAAAAGTGGGATAGGGGAGAAGGCATACAACAGACCTTTTGGCCAAGGTGCCTCTAGTGCATCTGCCTCAACAGTCTAGTTGCAGGGATATCTAGTTGCATGTTTTCTGGACACATGAACAGATTTGATTACGAATTGACCAAAGCAGCTTGTAATCCAATGAAAGGTCCACAGTAGAAGTCACCATTCTGACTTGCTTACTGGTGTTCTGCTGTGCCAATCATTGTCCTGATTGAATACTCCCACTAGATGTTCTGCTAAGATGATAATTCTCCACCCAAAGGAACTTCATTGTCTCCTTGTTTTTGATACTGAGGCCAGGTTTCCACATGCTTTTGCCAACATGTTGTCACCAACAATATGCTTGCTGACACTCTTGCATGCTGAAAGTAATTAGGACCAGTTTTATCTTTTTAAACTCCAACAAATACAGTATTCCTTAAAACAGGGAAACCAACTCCCCAGACTAGCTGGTTGTCCATGTGAGTAAGCCATGGGAAGATCCCGGGATCATGGCGATCACCTTTCTGTGAGAAGCTTAAAGGCTAGTCTCTCCTGGTAACCTCCCTGGAGCCAATCACCAAATGAGGGATTGAGGAAGGGACCTGGAGATCTACCCAGGCATGTAGTTCCTTGGGAATGTGGTTCTGGAATGGCAGAGGTAACTGCTGCAACCACTGAGACGGGAACGTGACCACTCCACTAGATTCTGACCCAAGTTTAGTGCGACATCTACTTTTCATAATCAATGACAGAATGATGCCTAGATATGGCCACATTTAAATGCCCTGTAGCCTGAAGTGGACAGCAGAGCAGAAACAAACTTTTTATGAAAACCTTGGCAGAGTTTCAAGCTGACGGTTCTTCCACCCAGAGGCAGATTGCCAGAGCACAAATAGAGCTAGTGAAATATGCTCTAAAGGCCATAACCAATGCCATGAAGCACCTGAGCAAGGCCACTTCCATCCACTGGTCACACAGGGTCCCCAGGCCTGCTTTCTCCTTCAGCGTGAATCACAGCCATGAATAAAAGGGCCATAAGAGGGCCACGCCATGACAGTGATTTGCATGGTGCTGTCAGGAAGTAAAGTTTATTATGCACATGCAAAGAAAATTATCCCTTAGTTACACTTCCCCCACTGTTTTCACAGTCGGTAAAAAAAAAAAAAAGGAAAAGATACTGTTATGATGGGGGGGGGGTTACTTCCCTCCCCTTTGATCGCTGCCACTGCCACCAGCCCAGGCTTAATACGCCAAAAGGGAATTTCTGGGCAAACCCCTCTCAAGCAAAAAGCTAACCAAGAGGAATAGAAACCCAATTTTTTATTAACATACAATAAAAATTACAAATAAAATTATAAACCTGTCCTGTAAAATCCAAATAGTAAAATTACAAGCTAGGAGGCTCCCACTCACAAGACTCTTCCCTCTAGTAAAAACCCTCTGTTTATAAATTAACTGAGAGGAACCCAAAAGGAAAACAAAAGACATCTACAGAGTTTTACCTCTGACTGACTGCAACCAGCTACCACTGCCTCCCTCATCCCCTGTACTCACAGTACACAAGGAGGTTAACCTTCCCTGAAAGTAGCAAAAGGGCTCTGTTCTCTGAGGCTTTTAACCTTATCCAGTGGTGTCATCTACAAACAAGGAGAGGGAACGCTGGGCGGGACATACACTTTGATTGGCAGCCCGTCCGTTGTGTTTCGCCGCCTGCCCACCTGCTGTGCGGGGTGCCCGCGATTGGCGCGCCCCACCGCTGCTCGCCCAGGCACCCGGTGTGCGCCCCCTCCGAGGCCAGGGCAGCGCGGGCAGGCAGTGGAACGCGACGGACGGGCAGCCAATCAGAGCGTAAGTCCTGCCCAGCGTTCTCTCTTCTTGTTTGTAGATGACATCACTGACCTTATCCCAATAACGCCAATTACCCTCACCTGAACCATTTACACATGAATAGTTCTCTTCCAACCACCAGTACAAGAACAGGGTCCACATGAAATCACAGTTTCATGTCAGGTACTGACAGGAGTTTGGGTGGATTTCAGGGGAACACCAACTTCATCACCTCTGAAGTAGAGGCACCAGATACCTTCTGAGCTGCTTTAGCTGAGCACTAGGCAGGCAAGAACAGGATTGGTTTCTCTCATTTGTTGACCCAGTAAATCCTTCACTCACTGGAATAGCAGATCAGTAGGTGAACCCACACAGTTCTGGGGAAAGAAGGAACTGCTGGGATAGACTAGCCATGCTCAGCACTTCCAATGCCTCTAGCTGCATGCAATCCTCAAAATTGCCCCTGCTTTCCTCCTCAGTGGGCCCCAATCTGGTCAGCACAATTGCCTGTGCTACTCAATACAGGCACAAAGGGAGCATGGCAGGTTCCCCCCCTTTTCAATATGGCAATTCCTTCGGAAGAAGGATGGGAGAGTGATAGTTCCAGAGTCTGCTTCAGCTAGCTCCTCTGCAAAGTTGAGGGCACATGGGTGAGACATTCTACTTAGCAGGTTGGGAAGGAGGGAGGCCTGCTATGTGTATTACCTGGTGCTCCAGTGCTACAGCCTTGGCATAGCAAAAACCCAAGTCAGAGCAATTTCTTCTGCATCCTTCTGGGTAGGGAGCAGGGAGGGTAGCAATATCATTGGGTCAGTTGCTGCTTCCCTTCACAGTAGCGCCCTATAGCCCCCTGAATGAAGCCACTATGAGAGACACGTGCTTTCACATACAAATAGTATACTTATACAAATAGAGGTTGCGGCTTTTGTCCTCTCTGTCCTTCCTGGATTGCAGGTTGGGATTTAAAAAACATGGTTGCAATCCAGAATGGGGGAGGGAAGAACCTTGTCTCACAAACTCCTGCACCATCTTTCCATCTTGGTCTCCTAAAAGAAAATAAAAATCCCCAGGACAGAGAAAGAAGAAAGGGGGGGAACCCTACAAAAAAGCTTGAGAGCTCCAGGGAATGCTGCTAGTTGGGCACAATGCGGGGAGGGGGTTCTGAACGGGTGGGAAGCCCCTCCCCTAAAGAGCATGAGACAAAGCAGGAGGCAGAAGGTGTGGACTGAGGGTGCAGGTGTTGGTATTGCCTAATGCGAAGCAGGAAAATCTGTGGTCTTGTTTTTGGAGGGGAGATGGAATGCCAGGCTGTGACAGGCTGCAGCATCTGTTGTGGCAGAACCGAGTCACTGTGGATTAGCCCCACTCTGATTAGCGAGAGGGGGAGTGTGTGAGAAGGCCAACTAGCAAAAGAACAGAGTATGACCTTGAGGACCTGTCCAGGCTTGCCTGCTGAAGCTCGATGGCACACAACCAGAGGAGAACCATATTGTGAAAGTTACATCTGGGACTGAGAACTTGGTGAATCACAGAGTACTGTATATTTGTAAAAATCCTATTGAAAAATGGTGGTTTAGACTAGCTTGCCCATGTAAGCCACCTTAGGCGCTTGCTTCGGCATGTAAAAAGCGGGGTATACATTCTTCAAATAAATAATAAAGCTGAGGACCCCTCCTGCTGTTCCAGAAGGAAGTGCTTTCCCAAAGCTTCTGGAAAATGTAGGAAAATATCTACATGTAGAATCATGCCCCAGCTAAGTTGCTGTGAAGCCCTAAATGGTAGAATAGTGAGATATAAACCTGTTATTTAATTAGGGCATGAACATTCAAGCAGCACAGACTAAAATAATGCTGAGTCTTACATAGAAAGGGAATGACAAAATTCACTAAAAAAAAAAAATCAGGTCCCAGAAGCTTGTGAAAACCCAGAAGAATATTTGAACTCCCACCCAACACACATACTCAGAAAAGCTGATCGACACGCCAGAGCACAATTGCAGGCTCTTCAGAGTTTCAAATACCATTTGCACAGTGTGTTGCGTAGGGACTGATATTTGAGAAATCCACATTCAATTACTTGTGGAGTGTGCCAAGCTATTCTGAGAATTCTGTAGACTTCACCCTTAGTCTTGTAGATGGTGCTCATGGTACTGTCAGGAGCAATTTATTCTTTCATAAAGTTTTCTAAATGACATTAGAATCGCACTACGTGATGCGTTTGCCATGAGGTACACTTAGAAATCTTAAATAGTTGAAAAGGACCTGAGAGAGGTGCTAATGGTAATGGCAATTACTGTAAAGTCTACGCTTGGCAGAGACTTTACAGGAAAAAAAACACCACACCCTGCTTTTGAAGTGGGAACATTTCTTCCTCTCAACAGAGAGGATCAAGTTAAATTTTATATATATTTCTAAGACATTCCACTTGATAGAAATGCTGTACAGAACAAATTCTTTATAAAGTTTTCATTACCTGTTGAGAATTTACCTAATTTCTATCTAGTTTAGGGTGCAATCCTATACTATGCCGGCCTAGTAAGGCCGACATAGCAGGGCTGTATCCTAAAGCCCATTAGGAGGCAGCAGCAACAATGCGCAGGACAAGGAAGGTTTTCCCCTTGCACCCGCGTAAGCCCCGGTTGCCCCTATGGGCCTGCTCGGATCTGCGCCTGCTGTTTTGCAGGCGCAGAGGAATGCGGACAGGAGCGGCCCGAATCGGGGCTGCCCTGGCCGGGGACAGGCGTTAGGATATAGCACTATGGCCGTCCTGCATCACAACTGCCACCTCCGCCCACTGCGCTGCCCAGTTATACCCCCGGAACACCTCCGGAATGCCCTCGGCTGAGGCCCTGTGCCGACCGAGCATTTCCTGGCTGAGCATTTCCTGTGCCGACCGAGTGACACCGATGCTGGACTGGCACATGGCCGGTGCTGCTGACCACTGCGGCAATGCCCAAGCGCCGACATTGCTGCTCATGCCGGTCCAGTGCCACAGCGCCGACGCGCTTTATGGCACGTTTGCGAGAGCGTTTGGCCGGCACAAGAGCTTAGTGCCGGCACAAGGGGGGTATAGGATTGCGCTGTAAGTCTTATTTTCTTTTTAAAACAAAATCAGATCCCAATTTGAAACATCTCAATGGCCTCTCTTTTTTGTTCTGTTTCTGGAATAACTGTTCGGAAACCCTATGTAATACGCACATCTAACTGGAGAATGTGCATAGATGAAGGGTATATATGTTTAAGACTTCCTGCCACGAAACCAAAAGAGCAATTAATAAAAACAAGACCCTGAATAAATCCAACACTTCAGCAACTAATCATGGGGGGCGGGGTCAGCCTTGAGTGGTGTTGCCTTCCCTGGCGAGTGGCTAAGCTTGGTTTATCATAAAATCTCTTCAAACCCATTATCCCCCAACAACCAGTCACTCCCAAGACTATTACAACCTAACTTACTTCTAAATCATCCCTTGACTCCACTATAGGCTGGTTCACACATAACACCCAACAAAGATTAAGAAATCAGGAGCAGTCTGCAAGGTTGCTAGTTGTTCAGTGGTACACCGTACGAATTGCATGCAGAATGTCCTGGGTTCAATTCCTGCAGAACATGAAAAGACCTCTGGCTCCAAAATCTTGAAAAGCTGCAGCCAGTCAGTGTTAACAATACCGAGCTAGATGGACTATATCTAATCCGGTATAAAACACCTTCATGTGTTCCTAAATATACGACTCTCTCTCTCCCCCTCCCCAAATTTCTGCTGAACAGCTGGTAACATGAACCACTGTTCTCCTTCACCAGGATTTGCTAATCAACTTCAGAGCCAGATTTCATATTCTAAGTAACTGGTTAGTGCCAGCTGTGGTTAATATTTGTGCCAATACATCTCCCATAGCCATACTTAAGATGGAAAGGAGGAGGTGGCATTCAGCCTAGGGAGAAAACATCATATTGCAGCCTTCGCCTGACCTCTTAACCACCATTAAAGTTCTCCAGTGCTGTTTTCACTAGCACTGCAAAGCACAAGTATCCACTGCTATTCAAGCTGAGTTGTCTCTCATCATGCTGTCTGTAATGGGTTCTGTGCAACCTGCTCTACACCTATATGCACTTGTGCTAGTTCTTATTGTTTCCATTCTCCTTCCAATTTAATTCCAATTAATTGCTGGCCCTTCTTCCATTACATCTAGACTCTAGAAATTTGCTTCCCTCCCCTCCATGTACTGAACTCATTTAATTCACCTAACTCCCTGTCCAGATCCCAACAATATTTTCCATATCTTCTGTCTGGATATTAGCTTTCCTTTGGGTCCCAACACTTCTTGAACTACAGTATCTCATATGGCAGATACTGTGAGAAAGGGCTCTTCTGTCTGAGCATATGTTGTAGATCAAATGTATCTGTAATCCAACAAAGAAACTGAAAATTCTGATTTCAGGGATAATCAGTCACAGGAAGGACACTGGGCTTTAATTACCTCTACCTTGGGTTATGCGCGATATATGCAACAGGAGAGTTTCTTCTTCATTTGTTTGACCTTCTAAAGACAGTGATGGATATGATTAGGATAGGGGACTCTTTAGAACAAAGATCTTTGCCTTTCAGCACTCTTCTAATGCAAAACAGAAAAAAAGAAGAATCATCTAGCACTCTGTGAAATAAAAAACTTGGTCAAACTATTGTTCAATATGCACTCAGTCTTTGTCTTCATGTTCAGATGTTGTTCAAACAGCAGACTTAAAAGAAAATAATGTCAATGAATCCTCCCAAGCACTATACATGACCTCTAGGGTAATTAGCAATCATTGAAAAGCAACAAGACTAAAAT
Organism: Lerista edwardsae; assembly: GCA_029204185.1. Lineage (NCBI taxonomy): Eukaryota > Metazoa > Chordata > Lepidosauria > Squamata > Scincidae > Lerista > Lerista edwardsae. The sequence continues at coordinate 6,556,783 of JAJKFI010000049.1, read as the reverse complement.
GTTCTATTCTTTATTACTGTCAGCTCTTATCTTGATCAGCATTTTAATAAAGATGGTTCGTTCCTAAGACAGTTCCATGAATCAGTCATAATTACATCCTGACATGCAGTGAATAGTAAAGCAATACTAAATATCACTTCATCAACCTTTCTAACCTTTATGCAAGTATTAACAGTAAATAATTTTTACACAATCCAACAACAGAAAATCTGCATATATCTTAGCTTTGTAGAGACTCTACCCTAAGTGAATTTCCTGTGACCTACACCAGCAAAACACAATCGGGCATAATTATTCAAACTCCTGAGATATTCAGGTGTTGCTTCTTTCAGAGTGTACAACTTCACGTACAAAAGGCTACTTGTTCTACATAATAAACTCTTAAGGGGTTAAATGAAATGCTGGTTTCTTTTCCCAAGCATTTCCTAGTAGCTGCAGAGCTTAAAAGTATGACAGGTTTATGCAGAAAACTAAGAGTTGTGTGCCATACATTTTACTTTTCTAAATATAAAATGTTTAAAATTAAAGCTACAGGGAAAAAGATACGTTTGTGAATCAAGCACTTCTTTAGCTGCACATACATATTTTATGTGCTCACATATACAGCACTTTACATATGTAAACCCTACATCTTATTTTCACAATTAAAAAAAATTAAAATTATATTTGTGCATTTTTCCACAAATATATATTCACCTGCTGCTGTTACATTGCATTGTGGAGAAAAAACACAATTTGAAAATGTGTCCCTTGTAGATTAGTTGAAGCTAATTTGCTTCACTTAATATTTATAAGACCGACAAATTGTTTTAAACTATTGATTTATTCCCTATATATCTAAAAATCATTACAGGTGTGCACAAAAGAGTTGTTCCTGCTCAGAACTGTATCATCTAGATTCTCCCTGGAGTAATGAATACAGTTTTTCTGCTTCAACAAGCAAAAATGATTTTGGCTCCTTCGTTCCAACCGCATCTTTTAGCAGCCTTTTCGAAATACTCTGTGGTGAAGTCATACAAACTCATGCCCAACTCCAGCAGTGACTAAAATAGAGCCCTACTGACAAAGAATGTAAGCCTTCAGATGAAAGAAAAAATTAAAATAATTCCAGGCTTCGATGAGTGCATGCAGAATAAACAAGAAAAGTCCTAAGCAACAGGGAACAATATTAAGCTCTTTTTTCCCCCTCACTGAAAATGTTAAGATTGCAAGATTTTAAGACCTTTTTCAAGGTCTCTTACAAGAAACAATAAAAAAAACAATTTGTAATAGAAAATACAAATAATAGAAACTGTTTGTAAATATCTCTAAGCATATTTTCATGAGATGCTTTCTACTAATTTCTAAGAACATTTCTCACTCCAAGAGCCAATACGGAATCTTGTGCAGTCAAATTAGAAGCAGTACAAATCTTTCTGGAAAACAGAACAGCCTACATGCCATGCTAGTCTAAAAGTGCAGTTATTCAATAACAACTGGTCAAAAATACACGATGGCTGAATGACTTGAAAGCAGTTCCCCCCGGAATGAAGTTTGCTCGCTATGCTTCCTTTTTAAAAATCTGATTTGTATTGCTTTCCCCAATATTAGTCTGTGCACCTACCAGAGCTCCAAACAGGGAAGGGGGGGCAGCAAGAGCGAGAGGGGGAGAGAAGTGTTGGTTTAAGAACCTAGATTTCCCAGAAATTTTTTTTAAGTGGTTAAGATCTAAGCAAAGGCTAAGGGTGGCTTATGTCGAACTCTGATGAGGTCCACTACCTCATTACTAACAACTGAAAACTTCTGCTGCATTTTGTTTCAAGAGAATCCAAAAGTCCTTGCTGTAAAGCGGACTGGGGGGTGCAGCATCCATTCAGTCTTTCTGTATCACAACCATTATGTAAGAAGTATAAAACACTGCCTTTATGCTGCCAGGCCACAATGACTCGTCTTACATCAAAGCAGTTTCACTACTTGGGTTTTTTTCTTCCAAATTTATTCAAGCCAAGGGCAGGGAGACAACAATTCATACACGCTAATTACACCTAATTATCTATTCCTCCCCCCACCCCAACTTTCGGTCAGTGTTATTTGCTATTTGGGTTTCTCACAACCTGCCTTTGCCCTGTCCATCCAGCTCCACAGTAAAGTCTTTGAAGAAAACTGTTGTGGCTTTTTACAATATTCACAATGTAAGGTTCAACCCAAATTAAACTATGCCCATTATTAGTTTTGACACGTTTTATGTGTTAAATATGAAGGCCTCTTGCTTAATTTGGCAAATTCCTAACATCTCTGCATGGAGAAAATTGCCGGGAACACCCTCTCCTACCGGAGCTTCTCCTCGCGCTTTCTTTTCATGATCTAAATGAAATGTTTATTGGATTAAAGTTCTTCTCTGCAGACCTCCATGGTGGCCTGTGACAAAGCACTTACAAGCTTTATTAATTGGCTTGGACTTTTGGGGTAGGGGATGGAGGAAGATAGGGAAGACCTCCTTTTGCACTACAGCACAAGCAAAGTAGACTTTGCAATGTGTTAATTAAATGAACATCCCTATTCTACAAAGAATACAATATTACATACCTGCTAGAGAATTTAAGTCAGTTGTTTGAACCAAGAAGGTTATTTGTTGAAACAAGACATGAAGAAACATTATTGTTACGATCAATACGGAAAGAAAAGTATGAGATAACTATACTGTACTTATTTTGCCACAAGGCAACAAAAACTGAAGTTCAGCCAAAACTGTACTTTATTGCAGTTAAAAATTAATTAAGCCATTTTTTTTAATTCTTGCCTGATTTTTGACACTGATTTTCCTTTGGCTGGAAAGACACTACATGTCTTGGTATGTTATGAATTCCCATACTGTACCACTTGCCACTGTCCTGAGGACCAGACAGATGTCTTATTTAAAGCACTAATTGTGGGCCAAAGAACAGCTACTTTCCAACACAAACTTTGCAATTCCATTAAAAGCAGCCATAATGTACAATATGAACGTGAATTTGATCCAAGCTCTCTGTTAGCGTTCATATTATGGAGTGAGTGTATGCACGGATGCACACACACTCTTGCTTTCTCTCTCTTTTTCTAATGCAAAGCACAGTTATTCACAACTGAACTGAATTCTAAATCCCAAAAGTAATCCATTTAATTAATACAGAAAAAAAGAGAAAGACAGAGCCTAAAACTTCTACAGCTTGGGAAAAAAGAGTCTTCTATTTCAGACTTGCTTGGGTACTTACTAAGAAGGGAAACAAAAGGCCTAACATCTTCAGTAATGAAAAAGTCAATTGATAAGTGAAGACATCACAATATCAAAGACTTAATCCCAGCAATTCTGACTCAGGTGACAGCTCAGCAGAGGTCAGGGTGCTGACACTGACCACAAAAACAAGTTTCATCTATTCAGCATACTGAAAGCTACTGGGCTATCGCAGCATTAGAATGGAGCTAACTGACAAATCAATTTAATCAGCCAAATGACTTTTTTTTTTGGAAATTGTCAATTGACAAATTTGTGTGCCCCTAACACAGGTGGCTTGACAAAGGCAGAACACATAATTAAAGACATTTTGTATGTCCTAACCAATGCTAAAAAAAAAAAAAAGTGCACACATCTGAATTTGCTGAGCTTCAGACACCAGAGTTCCCTTGATCCAATACAGCATGCAGATGAATATTCTTGCCACCCTTAATAGTGGATTTGTGCCTTTAGTAGATGAACACAGTGGGAAAAAAGCCTACAAGAGAATCGTGAATCAACTAGCAGCCCAATCCTATGCATATTCCCAAGTAAGTGTGAGTAGGATTGCAATCTAAATATCATTGTATTAACTACTACCAAGCACTGTGAGGGAGACACCAATATTAATGGGAAACCGAATTATTTTGTTGACTAAAAAGCATGAAATCAATCAAAACATTTCCCAGGACAGAGGGCAGCTGCTTTATACCCCACACATGGAAGGTAGTGTCCTGAGTAAAATGTTAACTCAGATTCACAATTGATAATGTTGTGTGTTTACTTTTCACTGAAATCATATGTGAAATCTCCATTTATTTCATTTGGTCTTCAGCACATTTAATGGCTTGTAGTGCACCATTAATATCTAAGTAGTATCTTAGATATTTCTATATCTAAGATTTATATATAGTGTGTGCAATTTGTCCCTGATTTCTTTCTCTTAGTTAAAGGTTCATTACATTAATTTAAATCTTACATATTTCATGCAATATCCATTTTATACTGGCATGATCCAACCAAGAACTTCTAAGCCCCCCTTTTCCCCAATGAGAAAGATTTGAGTCTGCTTTTGAAGTGTTTTGGATATAAGGCTGGATTGTACTATATATTTATTAGTGGTGTTTTAGTAAAGTAATCACTACAGAAACAGTTTAGCAATAAGTAAGTGAGTCCCATTCTATCAAAGCTGAAACAAAATATGATAACGCAGAATTTACAGAACATAATCACTGAAAACATGGAATCTGACACAGAGAATTATCACTTTTCACAGCCAATGAATGCTATTCTTTCTGCTATTAATAGCTTGACTTTTGACAGAAAGATGGAAAAACTAGTTCCTGGTATCAACAAAAAATGAATTGTCTTTGAGAATTCTGGTATTTATCAAGCAGAGTTAATTGCTTTGCAAAACAGTAGCTTCCAAAACAGAAACTTCAAGTGTCTCAGAAGCTCAAATGGCGCCTTGATAAATGCCTTCAGAACCTTATGTAGATCCTACACTGGGTATCTATGCACTGTAGAAGACTGTAGAGGTGCCCTTCTCAGGAGGGATGTGAAGTGTGGGTGAGGTCAGGCAGAACCATCCCACTGATGGAGAATTTAGTGGTTGGTTCGAACATATTCTCATATATACATATCCTCACATGCAGTTAAAACATAATCATAAACATATGCTTGAGTTCATGAAGCTGCTCAATCCCAAGATGTTGCAATAACAAGAATGTGCAACAACAAGATTCATAGACAAAGGATAAAGACCCCGTCAATGAAGAATTGGAGAATTGTTCCAAGAACATTCCAGGGTGGTATATCCAAAATGATGTTTATGACATATCTCCTGAAAGTGCATTTTTAAGAGAGGCAAGTTGACATAATCAATCAATCAACAGGTACTTATATACCGCTTTTCAACACGAAGTTCACAAAGCGGTCTACAGGCAAATAGTAATAATAAAGTTAAATGGCTCCCTGTCCCAAAAGGGCTCACAATCTAAAAAAAGGCAGACCGCCAGCAACAGCCACTAGAAAGACTGCGCAGGGGTGAAGAGGGACATAAGGTTGACAAAGGGCCAGGGAGAAGGTCATTTGGTGGATACGGAAAGAGAAATGATGTAAAATGACAAGATAGTGTGTAAAATGTAAAATAACGTGTGTAAAATGTAAGATGTAAGAGTTGATTACAGTACCCTATTTAAGGAAGAACCAGGGAAGGAGTTGGACAGAATTCTTGGTCTGTGGGGTACGAGACAGGTCTGTGTATTGTGCTGTCTGTTTGGCAATTGCAAAGTCAAATAAAGAAACTGCTACAGCTACACATCTTTTGGCTTCAATCAGCTGCCTAAGCTAAAAGAACCTAAAAAATTTCCACCAGAGTCCTTCTAAAGATACTGCTGCCACGTGCAAGCGCTTGTAACCCACATGCTCTGAACAGTGGCTGGAGTGTGTGGGTTGTGAGTGTTTGTGCGCTCCCAGCTGCCACCGCAGCGCTTTTCAAAGGACCCCAATAGGGCAATTCTGTCTCACTTGGCACCCCCATACCGCATATCCCTGCTCTCAGAAATTGAGTAATGTGGTAATGTTCAGATGAGGAACGAATTACTTCTGTGCACAGGACTGTAGTCATGTCCACCACCTGTTGTTTAGGTCTGTTTGGCTGCAGTCCTAAATCTATGCCATCTTGGAGGACTTCCAGAACATTTCTCACTCTAGCTGTTAAGGGTATCACTACACATCACTTGACAAAAGTCGACCAGGTTGCTCAATCAATTCACCTGGTGGAGTCCTTTCTACAAGCTATCAGCATGTCCAATAATCCTGTTGACTCAGGATTTCCTGCTCAACAGCCAGGTAGTCCGTTTCAGCCACCCTGGATTAAGCTAGGAGTTATTAGATTCTTTGTGACTAGAAGAGGTGGTATGTAGCCTAGTAGGACCAGATCCAAGAACCATACTCCTCTTGGTCAACGAGATGTCACCAACACTCCTGCCTTCTCTCGTTTATCTTCCTTATCACCCTGGTCAAATGTACTGTAGGCAGAAATATTTGCAGAAGCCCTGTAGGCCAGTGTGATGGCAGGTATCAAATCCCTTCAATCCATTAGGATCTGAACCTGTTCGAGGATTTGTCCGGTTTATGATTGGATGAGGTACAGATAGCTACACATCCAGAAGACCAAATTTCTCCATAATGGAGTGAAAGGCATGCATATTGGGACGACACTGCCTGGTCCATATCCTAGCAGCTGAGCCAGTTCACTCTGGACTGACGATCCCTCCTACATGTTCTGCCACCAGGGACTGAACCTGCCCCACTGCCCAACTGAAAAGCAGATTAAGTTTCATCCATTGAAGTCTATAAGCTCATACTCCCCTAATGATTTATGTGGGCCTTTGCTTCTGGGGTTCTCAGATGAGAATCCCCTTGTACAAATCCTCTGAACAGTCTCAGGCAGGCAAATGAGTATGTGCTTCTGCATTGCAATTTCCAAATGAAATGGTAAAATAAGTCATTACAGTTGACAAGAATGCCTCCTGGATTATGGGATGCCCTCTAAATAGGCTATCATTGACTCCGATAGACTCGCTAGGCTCATGAAGTATGTTGATGCCCTAAATGCCCACGAAGCTGCAATCACTGTGGCACCACTGGCAGTAATTTCTGGGACCACTCCCCTTAAGAGGAAATGGCCCCTTTTTCCTTTCTATGGTGGGGCGTGACCCACCATTTGAAGAACACTGCCATAGAAAGTCCTAAAGGCCTTGTCTTTGGAGCAAGTGGAAAGAGCAACCATTCACAGATACCCTCCTCCACTGTAGGAGAAAAAGGCTGCAGACCTATGCACACTTTCCTGGGAGAAAGCCCCACTGAATACAACAGGATTTACTTCTGCATCCTAGATGACCTTCAGACCCTGACCAGACTTAGACTTGCTTAACTTCAGCAAGGTGACTGTATCATATACTGTCAGATCATGTCCTGGGGCAAAACATGCAGTACACTGATAAAACTGACAAAAATTCCTACATATTTTTACAAGTTTTCTTTTTTCAGATTGCTTCTAATTCTGCTTTACTAACATTCACCATAAAAAGGTAAAGGTAAAGGTTTGCCCAAAACCGAATGGTCTAGTCATGACCAACTGTAGGGGGCAGTGCTCATCTCTGTTTCTAAGCTAAAGAACCAGTGTTTGTCTGAGGACAAGTTTCCGTGGTCATTGGCCAGCATGACTATATGCCAAGAAGTGCACGGAACGCCATTACCTTCCCACTGAAGTGGTACCTATTTATCTACTCGCATTTTTACGTGCTTTCAAACTGCTAGGTTGGCAGGAGCTGGGACAAGTGACGGGAGCTCACTCCATCGCATGGTCTTGAATTGCCAACCTTCTGGTCAGCAAGCTCAGCAGCAGCGGTTTAACCCTTAGTGCCACCATGAACATTCAGCATAGTAGCAGGTAAAAAAACACAGCACTTTAAAACTATAAAATATTACAAATGAAACATTAACTCCGGATCCACGAATTTGGTTAATCCTTATAATGTAACCTCAAAGAATCTTTTGATTCTTTCACCCCTGAAATATGAACAAAGCACTTTTTCAATAATTGTATTTTGTTTCTCAGTAAGGCAGACGAAAGTCAAGATCCTTGAAAGATGTCTTCTCTTACCTTCAACACAGCAATGAATGGCACAAAGTTAGCTCTTTGGAGCCCATTTTTATATAGATCTGAAAGAAAACACAATGATATTAACTTGGTTGTTTTGCCTTCTGCTAAGATTGCCTTTTGGTCTTACAGATTAAAGCTCTATGCAAATTGAGAAATAAAGGCATCAAAAAGGAATAAGAAAAAAACTAAATGATTTTGCTGCATAAAATTATTACATTCCAAAGTTTAAAAAAAGATCTCACAAAAAGCATTTGAGCAGAACTAGATTTTAAGCTCTGATGAAAATAAATGAGCGTAGTGAAAGAGAGGTAATAAAGTTTTTAGATATGAGCCTTGGGCATTTATTAAGCCATAATCAATTTCTAGTACAACTGTTGACAAAGGATTCTGAGGATATAAGCAACGTAAAGCTACTATTACCACAAATCCATAACACATTTCCTTGATTCTGTTGAAAGCAATGGGGTCTACTATTCCAGTGCACTTGTAACTACAATATAGGAGATGTATTATTGTCCGTTATGTCTGACAGTAATTCAATTCAATTGGGATTCAGGGCGCAATCCTAACCTGGAGTTAGGCTGGCATAGTTAGGCCAGCAAAGTGTGGCCGGCACAAAGGACACCGTAAAGTTTGTTTGGAGTCAGAAAGGCTAGCACACAGATATGTGCCATCCTCCCTGACTCCAAGAGTGGTCCAAACACGCTTTAACAATGGCCTTGATGCCAGCCAAACTTTAGGTTAGGACTGACCTCTCAATTATGATGTAGGTAAAATGCACAGGCATGGTGAATACTTCCCACAGAATGTGGCATGCAACATCTAATCTGAGGTCATTATCCTTGTTCATTTTATTAAAAGCGTAAGTGTAGGTGTCCTGTGCATACACAATATAGTGGACCCCCATTTTATGATGGTAATCTGTTCCAGAGATACCACTGTATTGTGCAAATACTGTAATGTGAACCCAACAACACACTATTGATAATTCATTCCAGCACCTCAGAAGCTGAAGTTTCTGCCAAGAACTCAGCCATTTCTCTCTCTAGAAGGGGATTTAAAAGGAACCTACTGTGCTCTTTGGGGGCCACAGTATACACAACGTTGTAATTGTAAAACACAAATTACAAGGCTGTATCCTTCCCTCAATACACACAACCACAATGTTAAAAATACTACTAGCTGAGACACTACCTAGAAGGCTTGCATTTGCATCTGCATTCCCATTGGCTAGATCTTCCTTCCACGTAGCCATGATATTATTGCTGAGTAGCGTATCACCCACAAAGTTCTGTTGGAAGCAATTCTGAGCCCATTGTAAAGTGAATACAGTAACATACAGTATTTTGAACATTATTTTACTGCAGAGAGTCCATTGATAAAGTGCTTTGATCGTAAATTTATTTTATTTTAAAGATTTTTATCCCGCCTTTCCATTTGCAGGAGCAAATGCTCAAGGAGGCTAACAATGAAGAATAAAAAATGAACAAAATTGTAAAACAATTTTACAAAGAAAAAAAATGAAGAAGGGGGCAATAACATATTAAAGGAGGATAAACTACAAAAACCAAGCTATAGAGACACAGGGAACAGACAGTGACAAGACAGATGACAGACTGACACATCACATAAATGCAAGACGCAACAAAAATGTTTGAGACCCCACCGAAAAGCCGTAAGAGAGGGGGAGGTTCTTAGTTCCCTGGGAAGGGAATTCCGTAGTTGTGGTGCCACCACAGAGAAGGTTCGCCCCCATGCCACCGTCCTTCCAACTTGGGATAAAGGTGAGCCCCGTCAGATGAGTGCAGGTTGGAATGTATGGGAGAAGACAGTCTTTTAGATAACCTGGACCCAAACCATGAAGGGCTTTAAAGGCCAATACCGAACGCATTATAAAGTGGAGGTCCACTATACTGCCCCAGGAAGCTGTTACTTGCTGCAGCCAGCAGTACAAATGATGTCAGGAACTAGGACATAACAGTCCTCTATTAGGACGTAACTATTCCTCTACTAACACATGTCCTGAAATCCATTTTTTACAAATGTAATTGAGACCCCATTCTTTAGGGTGTTTCAACAAGTCTTTAAATGTTCCAAGGTGTCTTCTTGTGAAAAAGCAATATGGCCTTGCCTGTATTGTGTCCACAAATGTGTATTAAGCAAGAACATATGCAGATTTGCTATAATAAGACTTTTATAAAGACTCTTAAATTAATATTTTAACTGTACAACTAGCAATGAATTTGGAAACCAACTTAGGTAGCCTATACATCCAAATACATAAAAATTTATGTATGCCTTATGAGAAAGGCAGGGTAAGATTTTGTAAGTAGGTAATACTGTAACTATAACAAAAGGCATATTTGGAAATAATTTGACCATTAAAGACAGTAAGAAAGGCAGTAAGGCGTATTTCCTTCCTTTCTACTGAGTGCCTTTGTGTGTGTGCTTTGCCAAGTGTCTCTAGCTCAAAGATGGAGGATGCACATTTTCGCTGCATTGGAAACTTCCTCCTTAAAGACTTTATTATCATGTAATATTTATGATGGGCAGCTCCACTTCATTAGTGCTACTCTCCATTTCCCGATGGGGTGCCAGCACTTACTAGCAGCGTGGCCCAACTGAGCAATGCTTCCACTGGTATTGTCCATTAACATTCCCTGGCAGCAGCTATGAACTGTATCAGAAAGAGGGAGAGGGAAGACAGGAAAAGAGGGCTGCTAGAATTCAATAGTGTCTCATGGAAGCCAGAACAGATTTTGGGTTCTCAAAACAGTGCACCAATAAAAATCCAGATTCAGGTTCCAAATACAGGTAAGTGCTGATCGCATGCCATTTCCCACAGTTCACTAATAATTGTTTTGAGACCATTTCTAAAAAGTTGCCAAACAAGGAGAGGCAGACGGAATTTACATGAAAGAAAAAATGAGATGTTTTTAAATGAAGCAGCTTTCATTTGCTAATGATCTTCTGATAGGAGCACTTTGCAGAACCACAGTACACTGTTTTTCAGGAAAAGCTAAGATTCTACAACAATGCCAGCTCAGTTATACACATTCTGTCAAGAAAGTGTGTGTCATATAATTTTAGCCACATGGAGGAACTCTCATCTTTAATCAAATGTGGAGCTTATTCATCTAGATCCACAAGACTCTTCCAGATGGGTCTATCTGCTGAGAAGGGATGTGTGGTTTCTGTACTTGTGAGCCTCAGTGGATTTCCACAGTGGATTTCCTGTATTTAGCAGGCACAGGAATGAGCAGCCCCATTTGCTGCCTGGGGCTTACCCCAGCACAAGGTGACAAATGTCCCCTTGCCCTGCAGTGAGCTCCATCCACCGCCTACCCTGTGTAAGATGCAGCGTCTTGTGCAGATTGGGCTGCCCATCATTATGCCCATTCCTCTTCAGGCTTTCAACAGACTGATACTGGTTATAAAATGCAGCTTTTACTTATGTAAAATCTCGGATTTAGCCGAGAGGGTTAATGCCTCCGTTTGCCCGAAGATAACAACTAAAGATCTCAAGGTCGTGAGCTCGAGACTCCCGGAAGTCTGTGTGAGCGGCAGACCTTGCAAACTGCAGCTGATTAAAAGCTGAGTTTCAGCTGCCTCGTGGGAGGAGGAGTGTGCTGAACTCAGCTGCGTCTCTGGTGAGAGCAGGGAAGCCTCATCAGCCAGCAGACGACAGACGGGGTGGCTAAAGAAAGAAGGCTAAATCCAGAAAGAAAGATCTGTTTGAGTGTGGTTCTTGAAAGATAGAACATTCTGTAAATTGTAAAAACCTTCGGGTTTGTGAAAAGTCTGCCTATGTAAACCGCCTTGAGTTGTAATCATTAGAGAAATCTAGTGACCTTAAGAAAGGCAGTATATAAATGCATGTATTATTATTATTATTATTATTATTATTATTATTATTATTATTATTATGTATTGCTTGCATTTCCTGCTCTTACTCTACTTAGTATTGCAGGGCTGAGCTCCTGGAAACGCATGCAGGTAATACAATCTTCTTCATCAAATAGTTAGGATCACATCTTTGCAGATCCTACACAGGAACCAACTGACAGTCTTCAACATCATTGTTCACACTTTGGAGACCTCCAGATCTGCTTCAAATGGGCATGCACACCATGCGCAAATGTGCATTTCAACAAACTGAAGCTACAACCATGGTAGTCACCTGAATAAATGAAGAAGCCATTTAGAGACTCTTCTATGGGAGTAAGGGTTGGAACAGGAAGCCCTCACTTGATCCTCATTTCTCTATCTTTTATTATGCTTTTAACATTTCCATCTCACCCTTCTCCCTCTGGGGGATTCAAGGTTGATTACAAAATCAGTTAAACATATAGTCAATTAAAAACACAAACAATTCAAAAATACAATCAAAACAAGCAGAAGTAAGATGATTGTGTTCCGGAAAATGCTGGTTTAAATAGCCAAATCTTTAGCTTCTGACAAATGCATACTCGAGCACTCGAGCATGTTAACTTTCCCAACCTGTGGGTGAAGACCCACCAGGGGGTTGCAAGCTGACTTTTAGTGGGTTGTGACAAGTTTTTGAAACCTTAAAAAAATTGCAAGTACCCTTGCCTGGTTTGAAGAAGAAAAAAATAATCAGCTGGAATGCTAACCTGTGGTATGAGGTAATCTTCCTACCCCCAAATTTACATGTCACGTTTTCCAATTTTCTCTAGCAATTGGTATGCTGTAGATCACATGTGAAACTAGTTTCAGCCTTTTGCCTGGTCTGAAAGTCCCTAGCTGCACTTCTTGCTCTCCAGTTTAGCCTTCTGGATACCCTGGAATGACTGCAAAGGTTTTGGGGAAAAATCCTTGAATTCCACTTTTAGAGAGAATCTCAGAAATGTCTAAACATGCACACTATACGTCTCTAGTAATAAAATATTTATTTCAAGATCTCTTTTTTTGTCTAGTGAGTCATGATAGATGTTTTGTTTTAAACGTGGATGCTAAAATGTTTGGGAAGCACTGCACAAGAGGACAGAGGATTCCATATTTTGCAAGCAATGGAAACCAAAGAAGTTCTCTGATTATGGCATAGTACAAAAAGAAATAAAAAAAATACCGAAACAAGGCCCAATACCGATATGGTGGTGGTAGTTTTTTTTACCTTCTGGTGGCCTGTTGGATGTTGCCACAACGACAACACCATTTTGGAACAGGTTTTCGAAAAGCTGCTTGAGAATCATGGCATCAGCAATGTCAGTGACCTGCAGAAGATAAAACTACCATAGTCAAAGCCTGCTTTTGACTTGTACTGTTAACAGATCTGCAACTGGTTTGTAGTCAGAAAAGAAGCTTGTTGGTTAAATGGCGGAAGATTATAATTACAACTTGCAGGAGAAAAGGAGAGGATAATTAATAAGCAGTGAGTGTGTGGCAGTCTTTTCAAACATGTTGGCTCTTTATTACAGAACCACATCGGTTTTTAACTAACTGCTGAACAATTCCATGTTAACTTCCATTCTAAAACTACAGGTGGGAAACACAGAAACACAGATCTAAACATTTAAAAGGCCTCATTAATGTGAACCAACACATACACAAAAACCCAAGAAGATCAAGAAAGAAAATACACACCAGCTGCTTTACATTTCTATTACCTTTCCAGCAAAGGTTCACAGAGGTGACTTTAAATGGTCATGAAACTTTTAGAAAAAAGGACAAGTAGCCAAGTATACATAATCAGCTGCTGTTGAAAATAGAACGATATGACATAGATACTATTGTGTGATTGTTGCACAAAACAATTCAACAGATGGCCCATCACAAAAAATAAGCAATTTCATTGTTCTTTTTAAGTGCCTTCTATTACTGTCCATGAATAATCAAAAAGGCACTGCAGTCAGTTCCAGCACAGTCAGCCTCTTCTAACCTTCACAGACACAAATCATTCTCTCTCTCTCTCCCCCCCCCCCGACACACACAATCTCTTCAATAAAAAATGGGAGTAACAATTAATAATGAAAAGAAACTTTTGTCTGAGAATTTTCACTTTCCTGTTTATTGTTCATCAAATTATTACAGCTGGGCAGAAGATGCTAACTTTATTATATGCAGAATTTGTTTAAACATGTAAGCTTACAATGGAGGACGTAGCCAATATAAAAAGAGAAGCCCACTGAAAATGGTTTTGGATAAGAGAGAGCTTCTGGACAAGTAGTCCCCCTGAAATCAAGGGTAGCTAAGCTGTCTTTGCTGCTACTTTTGTCCATAGTACTCCTCTGTTTCCTTAAAAGTCACTTATATCAACATTTGGGCTACGCTAGGTTATATGCGTAGAACGTTGAACTTGACTTCCACAATAATACATTTGCTCGGGGGCAAGTAGCTGCACATGCAAACTGATGCAGGAGGCAAACACAATCAATTCTAATGTGCAAGCAAGTGAAACATTGAGAATTTTGGGTATGAAATAAAAACAGAATCAACCCCAGTACAAACTAGCTAAAAATCAAACAAAACTATGACTAATCTTGACTGAGCCACTGAAATGCACAGAAAACAACAACAGGAAGTTTGTTGGTGCAGAAAATGATAACAGGAAGAGGGAGAAATGCATGGCATATTTCTAGTTTAGAAAAAGAAGCAGAAAACAACATGTAAGCCTATATGGGCATATTTCACAAGGAAGACTTTGCCAAGGCATGTTTTGGCAAATTAGAATCCAAAATATTGATGAGTTGAGGGACCACAATGAGGTCTTCTCAGTTGATGTTTTGATGTTGCAGAATTTGAATCTATTTGCCTACCAAAATAGATTAATTTTTTAAAGCTAAATAAAAAAAAAGCAACAGCAAGAGTCATTCTCTATACTTGGGTGCCAATTTATGTCCTTTTGATCCTGTATAGCGTTGGAAGAGAAGACAAAAATGAAAGCAATTCAGAAAGCTCAGGTTCTCTCTGTGCCCAGCATTCATTACTAATGAGAACAAAAGAAAGGGATACAAATTACCAATAAGAGGGATCTGCTAATGGAGAGAACGGAGAAATTTCATTAGCATTTAAGAGAAAGGTTTTTTATGACCTAGAGTTGCCTTCTTTTCACTTAAGTTAAAAAAAATTAGTTAATTTATGTATGTAAGTGCTTGAAGCTCAGCCATACTCTGATTGGTACAGTTCCTTAGAATGAATGACAAATATAAGCACATATAAGCAGTAATTAGCGTTAGCACAAAAATACAAGCTTAAGTTGTTTTCTTTCATTATGTGCTTTTAATAGCTTTGCTGGCTCACAATCTAAAACATACTCTTTAAAAAACCAAATATACAGGTATATGATATTGCTATCGTATTACATACTATTGTTCAATTGTTGGGGCTTCCAAAGGATTAGGATTCTGGCTATTTTGCTTATAATTACAAGAACTGCAGAAGATTCCATTACTGAAAAGTATTTTTTTTTCTTTTTAGTGCAAAGATATATAAGTGTGGCATAAGATTAACAGCCAAGGCAGATGTAATATAAAAAGGTAACTTGTCTATGAGTCTGGTTTCCTTGATCCTCCATAACTGAAATGAAAGACTTACAAACCAGTGAACAAAATACTGGTTCAGATGATTGCTGGTTCAATCCTTGTCTTCAGATGGGTTGTCTGTTTTTTCGTTTTTAATGCCATATCATGCAGTTATCTATTTCTCATTATTTACTTTTGTAACAAAAAACTGTTTTTAAAGTTGAAAACTACTCTGGGGACTAAGTGTAGGTGGTTTATTGGCAAGCCCATAGTAGTCAGCAGTCAATCCACCTTGTGGGCAGCAGGCTTTTCCTGTAAACATGTAGAAACGTTTCCTCCAAATCACACATACCAAACCTGACTTCAGAGAGAATACTGAGCATTTGAAATGTACATCCGTCCCAGCAGGAGCAGGGAACAGGTTGGCTCATATTAGACTCTGATCCCACTTGCCAGCCTCCCAGGAGCACCAATTCCAGTTCCCTTCCTAGTTAATACCAGTCTGAGTACACGAAGAGGGTGAAGAACTGTTCTTGGCATAACAAACCAGATCCATTACTCATAAATGATAAATAAACTATAAGTAAAATTCAACAACATAAAATAGTAATACACCCAATCCCAAAACTGAGTCACTACTACAATCCATCTTACAAGTTTTAGTACATTTAATTCTGATATCTTCAAGGCCAATCAGCAAGAAGTGGCAAAAAGCTGCTTTTTATCCAGTTAGTCACCAACTAAGTCCACAGCAATATTCAGCATTTCTCTTCTCACTCCTTAATAAGTAGGTGAGTGGGAGGGAAGCCAAAACTGTGTCACCTTTGCTGGTCCCCCACCCCATCTCTCACTGGACATACCTGAACTGGGTAGCTCCCAGTCAGATTCCCCCATGCTTGCCGATGCCACCTCCCCAGTTGACACTACTCACTACCTCAGCCGGGGCAGGCAGACTATCAATGTTTCTGCCAGCACAGTGCCACAAGGATTAGTTTTTTGTGCTCCCGAGTCCAGAGCACAGTATTCAGTGCAGAAGCAAAGGCTTCCCATAGTGCAGAGGTTCCCAAACTGGGGCGTTGTGATGCCTCAGCTAGGAAAGCCCTGTCTCTGCCTCCTTAAGGGGTAGGGGTGTGTGTGTGTGTGTGTGTGTGTGTGTGTGTGTGTGTGTGTGTGTG